>GL379786.1:842872-967542 GCA_000143925.2 Caenorhabditis brenneri | reverse complement strand
TTTGAGAGTAGCTCAAGTTTTCGATAAATCCAAAATTTGAACCTTCATAAACATTTCCTCATCAAAATTCCAGCTTCAAATGACTAATTATTCATTTCAGATCAGTTCTCACATTGTTTGTTTCAGTTTTACATTTTCTCTCCGCTTTTTGTTTTGTTTAAACGTCTCAAGAAAGAGCATCCTCTTCAAATCGAGTCGGTCTCCCAAAACAAGTGTTCAACTATACAAGGGCCTATTTCATCATATTTTACGAATCTGCTTTCCAAAAATAGATCCTAAAGGCATTTGATAATGCTGATCATGTTTTCTTGTCCTGATCCTAATTTTTCTTCATTTGGTCCCGAATTTGGGGACACTTTTATGTTTTTTACTCCAGAACTACTCACCGCTGCTCGGGCCCCATTTGCGCTCATTCACTTTGACGATTGTTGTTGTTTGAGTTTGTTTATCAACTGTGTTAACTTTCTGAAACTTTGGAACTTGACTAAATGTTCAGGATTCTACTGATTCTCATACCTTCTTTAGTTGTCTGTCTTTTAAGAATGAGGAAAGAATTTTGAGTTCGTGTGGTTTTATACTGCGGAAAACCTCCGGTTCATAGTCGTTTGAGAGGGGTTGAGCTGAATTGCCTGGTTTGAAACTCTGTAAAGTTGTTGCATTGTGTGGTACAAAATGTGGAAGGATGTGAAGCACCCGGAAATGTGGAGGAACTCTGTCTCTCTGAGGGAATAGAGGAGAGAGGATCGATAAGTAAGAAGAGAGTGCGCGAGGAAAGAAAAGAAGAAGAGCTCTCAATGAGACCCTCTGAGATGAGAATCACACAAATACAATTTTTCTAATAAGTTTGAGTCTTTTTATTAGTCAAAGGGTTTCAATAGGTCTTTGAAACCTATATATGCCTCAGTTCTCGTTAGGTTTGTCTATCGATTTTGCGGGGCGGTCACGAGTAAACGAAAATACAGGGAAGAATAAATCGGCGCGGGAAGTGAAAAGTGTCGGATGACCAACACAGGATTTAATGACGGAGAACTTGTTTTCAAGAAATTTGGAATCATAAAATTCCCGCCGCTATAGCATTTTTACGAGAATTTTTCAAGCGAATGGAGTGAAAATAGTGCCCAAATATTTGTTTATTTGTTCCCAAATATTTTCCTAACCGCTATATAACTTTTGTCATTATTAGTCGTTTGGAAAAATAGAAAATCATACTTCAAAATCTAGAAAAATGTGGGCCGAAACCGATTTTAAAATGTGATGCATCAGCTGTTGGCCTATCGACCAATGCTCCAGAGAGACGGAGCATCAATTTAAACAACGTTATCTACTTATTTTCCCGGGGAGTGTGCTGTACAATTGGTCAAAGACGTCACATTTTATGTTTTCTGCTGATTTTCAGAACAACCAAAACTAGTCTCAATTATTTTTAGAAATTTCAGAAAATATATTTTTTATTAATAAGCTCTTTCAATCTTATTTTTGTTCTCTTTTTCCCCGACATTTCTTGATTGGAAAGGAAACAATCAAAAAGAAAAAAGAAACAATAACAAAAAACGTATTAAGTTTTGTGTGTCCAGAAAAAGTAAAAAAAAAAGAAAACACTACGGCTTGTGACTTGGAAATTGCATATGCTAGGAAGCAGAAAAAGAAAATTTGAGAGCCGGAGAGAGAAACGGGACACACTCAGGAAGAATACGAAATGTTTTCAAAGAGATTTTCCGCTAGGAGAACAATTGCAACAATGCAGACGAACGTACTAATTCTAGTGACCCAGATTAGTCGTTCGCAATAAATATATTACCCGAAAATGGCATTGTTCAATACATCATTCTCTACTTAGATTACATAGGTTCGCGGGGTAAATCCATATTTGATGAAGTGGAGTCATTAATGCTCAGTTCGGATGGAATCAATTTATGTACATGAGAAATTACACGTGAAGTAGAATTCTCATCAAAACTGGTGAGTCTATTTTGTTTTCATGAAAACGTACACCGTGTGAAAAATAAAAATTGAAAACATCAATTTTTCTGAAGGCAGCAAGAAATAAAGTCCTTTGTCAAAAAATAATTTGACCGCTCTTGATATTAGCTGTATTTGCGAAAATTTGTAAGAACTACCAGTGGTTGCTTCAGAAAACAAGAAATGTCGCCAGCATCTGTCCATGATGGATTCAATTTGAGAGACGGAGAAAAAAAAATTAAATTAGCTTTACAAGTGAGCAAAGATGAAGAATTGAAGACACAGAGTGAGGAACAATTGAGCATTACTGAAACTCAGAAAAAAAGCGACCGTGGAAGTATTCATATACTTTTCATCAATATTCAGAGCAACTAGCTTGTAATAGGACACCAGAACTGAGCATATTGTGTATGATGACTCAGTTTTCAAGAGCACAACCAAACTCGTTCCATCAAAGTTACGTTTTTCAAATATCAGATAGAAAACAAGACGTCCAAGTTTGTAAACGTGTCAGAATTTCTATTCAAACTGTGTTCCTTCAAAAAATTTTATATTATGTTACATTTCTTCTTTTTTTAAGCGCATTTTTGGCAGTTATCTAGGATGATCCGTAACTTTGTAGCTCTGGATTAAGGATCATCGTCAAGCTTATCCGTTCAAATCACCGCTTCAGATTAGCCCACGGGCATACTTTTTTCAACATTTTTGGCTGTGGTTTTTGAACACCTAATAAGGAAAGCTTCACATTGTTCTGTTAGATTCTCGCTTCCGGTTTGCTTCCTAACTCCTTTATCATAGTTACTTTTGATTCAGATCAATCGTTCCGATGGAACTAGGTTTTCGCATCATTTTCCCATCTTTTAGTTTCTTTTCTTTCCGTCATCGACATTTAATGACCCCATACTTCTTATAAATGACGTGACCTCTACATTCATGACGTCTACCATCTTTCTTTGAAATCGGTTGACGATTCCCGGTTCCTTCGGAATTGTCATCGCTTAACGATTCATGACAACTTGACAAATCTTTCTGTCTAGCAGAAGATCGTTTGTCATTCAATGACAAAAGATCAAAACTTCCGTGTTTTGTTCTGTTTTGCCGGAAATTTAGAAGAGATAGATGAGTGTCGTCTAAAAGGAGTATACATTTCGAAGGAGAATTCACAAACTTCGAATGGTTTTTTGTCACGCAAGAACTTAATTTAGAATTCTTGCGTTTCTTTTGACGGGAATACTGAAAAAACAACACAACTTGTTTCAGAACATCTCATCTTAATTGTTACCTCTAATCATATAATACTGTTGTTGTTCAAACGTCACATCATATATCTAATGATATTGCAGCTAATTTGTCATCTTCCTTTTGTCTACGACGCATCTTTTTCTTCGAACAATTATGAATGGAATAGCATAATTACAGGACTGGCAGACTGTATAATCGGTGCAACCATTAGGCGTCTAATAACTACTCAAACCTCTTTTCAACAACAATTTGGGGACTGAGAATGGGATTATGGGACTTCTCTTAGGCCAAATAAAGAGCCACTACTACTTGTCATACAACTTCCCATCTTCGGAATGAATTTTTAACAATGGATCATATGGGGGGTTACAAGAGTACAAAGTATTTCTTTGCATGTCTAATTGAAGAAAAGGGGCAGTACTACTCATACTAGTAATGGTACGAATGACTCAGACTATGGTTGAAGCGTCACAATTTGAGATCAAATGATTGAAGAAATACTATGGTAAGTTTCCATAGAAGCTTGATTCACATCGTTCAAAAAATAGAGTTGTATAATAATTTTTTCGAGTTTTCATAAAAATTCAGAAAGAGTCCCGTCAATTTCTTATGATTTAAGCTTCATCATCCTGTTACAAAAAGTAATCGTTCAAAGGAATAGAATCGAAGCCATTGTCTCACATCACAAAGGCTTATTCACAAAACTTTATGTTTCCAGCAATCAGAAACATATTTTCCATGAGAATACATTTTATGGCAGTTGAAAAAGTTTTTTCTGAAGCTCATGAACTGAATTACCACGTCTTGTTATTTTACGTTCTTCTCCCTATCAGAATCACGAGTAGTTTTTGTGGCTTTTTGATTTCGTAAGAACACATTTTAGTCTAACTTTTTTGTCAAACTGCAAGGCTCCAAAAGATTTTGCTGATTATCTGATGATTACTGTAAACTTTGAAGTCATTACTTCTCTTCTCAATTTCACCGGGTCCAAGCGCTGTATTTTTGGGCAATGTCGAATTCATTTTTCAATCTAAAAATGTATTTATTGAAAAACATCTAATTCCAAATATATCGAAGGATAACCCGTCGTTACAAAAAATGACAAAAGTATCGGAATGCTAGTTTTGAGAACAAAAAAGACATTACACTTACTGGGAGAAAGCACCATTATAAGTTCAATTTTGAATTTGTGAAATGAATATATACTATTAGTTCCAATGGAGATGTACAAAGAAAATAGTAGAAAATAATGCAGGGATAACAGAAAAGGATAATTGGGAAGAGTTACACATGTCATCCGGGCAGCAACAGATTTCACCTCTCTTACCGTAGTCTCTGCTTTTCCGGCAATATTCTCCACTGGACTTGTGAACCCATCCGGTGAATGTTGGATCTCCGATTCCTTGACAGTCAACTTTATCACATCCCATCGAATATCCATTTTTCTTTCTCTCATCAGGATCCGAATAGGTAGCTCTGACACAATAAGTATTTGAAGTATGGCAAACATCCGGGTTAATTTTCAGCAAGTGCCCATCTTCCCAGATACGATGATAAAGTCGACATTTCAAAGCATCGATTCCGAAATTGGAGATAACGTTGAATAAAAGGAGCAAAACAAGGGCACGTCGGCAGCACGGCATGGATGCTTGGGCTAGAAGTGAAATGTGGGCTTCATGAATATGTTAGTCGAGGCACTATATGTCGCAAAAAGGAGAGGATGTACCACCCCAAAAATGGGCGGAGATAAAAACAGAAAAGAATGATATATCAGAAAAATGTCGCCATTTCGCTATTTTTAGGAGCAGCACTGCGTTGGAGCGGCATGTGAAAAAGAATGAACAAGTATGACTGAAGTTCTTAGAAATGGCACTAGAGAATAGTTACATCAGACAAAATTTTTATTCATGGGTACTTGAATGGGATGATCTAGAACAAGTGCATCATATGATCAAATGATGAATCACAATACCGTGAATCTCAAAACAGCTGTGGTACTTAGATGACGAACACGGTTTTACAATTGTTAGATTTTTCCTGTACAAGTTTTTGAGCTGGAAATCTCAATTGTCTTTTTCTCTGAGATATATCAATAGTCTGACAAGGGAAGTATTTTCAAAAAGTGGTTGGGAATCGCACAAATGCTCTTTTAATATGCCTGAGTTCCCAAAAAAAATTTCAGCCTCTTTTCTTTTGATGAAAATTTTTTCATATTTTTGGCTGAAAATTTTCAGACAGATTTATAAAATTTTCATATTCTCGGAAATTCGCGGTTCTGGGAATCCCAATTTGGGGTTAATATTATTTTAAGCCCGATCCCAGTTTATTTTACCGATTTTTGACCCATTTTCGAAAAATTCGCTGATGTGGTAAAAATCTGATTTTTGAAAAAATCGGAATATCTCATTTGAAAATGGTTTTGGGGACAAGAAAATTTTCAGGAATCCCATTTTTATGCGATTTGACATGTCCTGAAACTTTCAGGAGGTTCTGAAAAAGTTCGAAAATTTTGAGTTTTGGACCACACCATAAGGGTGGGCCCTTAGGTGCAAAAATTTTTGAAAAAATTTTTCGAAATTTTTTTTTGTCCAAACTTTCACCAAAATGTATATTAAGGTCAGAAAAACCCACCATTGGATTTTGAACATATAATAAGCTCGATAAGGCCCTAATTTTTGCTGTTTTTGGAGATGAATGTATTGGAAACAGCACCAAAATTCAATTTTTGAGGTCATTTCTGAAGAAAAGAGGCTAAATTTTTTGGACGTGACTTCCAACATGGGTATCTATCAGCCCATAAATTTTGAGAAAATTCCCAACCACTTTTTAATAGTACTTCCCTTGTGAGATGATTGTGTAGTGATTTCTTGCCCAAATTCATTTTTGAAAAAAAGTTTTGGTAAGTTTTGCAATCTATTTTCAATTTGAATTGTATAAGTTTAGTTTTTTTTTTTGGAACTTCTGAAACTGTTAATAAATTATTCATTTCAATTTGAAATTTTGCTGCTAACCAATTTTTAAGACGTTAGCGTTTTTCAAGTATTGTTGAAAAGAAACCTATGCCTTTAATCCATTTTTCAAGCGAATTAATCTAGTGTTAAGTAAGACTAACTGTTTGTGCGTTTTTTATTCCTACGGTAGGTGTACAGTTCGGTCCCAGACCCGGTTGCAGATATTCCAAACTCAAGCAAACTACCATCAACAGAGGCTCTATCTGATTTTCCAACGCAGTGATTTATTTTGCAATACAAAGAATTTTAGCTTTCCATCTAAATGCACCATCTTGTTCCCATATGTTTTTTCTGCACAACAAAACAACCCATACACGTGTTTGCGAGCCATCTTCTGCCGAACAAAGCGCCTTTCATCCCACCACATTCAGGAAAAAGATTCATGTACACCAAAAGACAATCAAAGAAACACAGAGAAGAATCGGAAGAAAAACAGTGGCTGTTGTGAAACAAGACACTAAAAATGTAGGTGCACAGGAAGTGAATCAGTATATATTATAAGCGGATGCAAAAAAGGCCAACACAACTGTTGGATGCTTTATGAAAGTACAATTAAAGCTGACGCATATTGTCACTAGAAATATTAATTTGAAGAAAACAGGTGGAGACAGTGCAAAAGTGAGAAGAATAAAAAAAACTGTGCAAAGAAAATGAAAATTGTATTCTGGAAAATAAAAAATTATGTTTCTTTCATTAATAATTACGCCGTATCAAAGATAAAACTCCGGAGACTAGCAGAAATCGGGAAAAGGAGAGGAGTTATCGCATTGTTGTGAAATGTGATACAATTTTTAAAATATGTATCGGATAAAAATGAAATCGAAGATTTGAAAATGACAGGAGATGAATTCACAGATGGGACATGAGTGTGATGAAAATCATGAGATTGAAAAAAAATTACATAGGAAATAGAAATTTACAAAAAAAAACTAATATGGAGTGAAACGATTCAACGTTCTGAGTGCAGGGTTAATTTGATATGATTGCAATGAAGCAGCTGAAAGAGCGTTTCCGAGGTATTGTTCTCCAAATCCAGCAGCATTTCCAGCCGATGGAATCCGTCCTGGTAATTCTTGTTGTTTTGCCTGATGGTACATTAGGTACTCGTTACCTTGAGCAGCAGCAGCGGCAAGTTGTAATCGAGCTTGTTCATTTGCCAGAAGAGCAGCCTGAACGGTAGCTTGATCCATTCCAAACGCAGATTGTTGAAGAGCATTTGTTTGAAGGGCTGCAGCATTAAAGAGCAGTGGTTGTCCTTGAAGTTGAGCCAATGGATTAGCAGCGAGGGCAGCTTGAAGTTGGAAGGCTGCCGCTGGCTGTTGAATTCCTGGGATCAAACCAGCTCCTCTTCCGAGAAGAGATTGAGCAACTAATGGGCTTCGAAGAAGAAGAGCTCTGTTCATCTGGGCATGGGCAGCCAAAGCAGATTGGGCAACTAATGGGTTCATTGGGTCAAGGATACCTAGAAAAAAGAAGATATTGATTCAGATACTTCATCAGAATTAATTACCTCCTCCAGCTGGCTTGACTTTCTTAGAGTGGACACGAGCTGTAGCACAGTTAACCTCAATTTTTCTGCCTTCAATCATAGATCCGTGCAGTTCCTGTCGAGCTCTTTCAGCATCTTGTGGCCGTTCCATTGTCACGAATCCAAACCCCTAGAATCAAAAAATTATCTAGTTTTCTGCCAAAACTAAGAAATCTGTACCTTTGATCCACGTTCATTAAAAATGATTTCTACGTCAGAAACAACTCCATATTTCTCAAACATAGTTTTAAGATCTGGATCTCTGAATCTGAATGGGATGTTCGAGACGTGTAATCTTTTTGGTCCTTCTGGTCCCGCTGAAACAGATTATTGTTGAGTTGAACAATTTTTGTTTAGAATCAGATAATCCCGCCAATTCGACCCTTGTTTTCTTGAATCATTCTGTGGCAAGCAAAAAATATCTACACCTTTGCATGACTACCGTTTGGTTACGTGAAATTAACTTCAATATCAAGAAAAAAGAGAGAAAAAAGAAATACTGATTCCGTTTGCATGTTAATCACTTCTCTTTTCCGTTCACAATTCCAAAAAACCGTTTTCTCCATGCATTTCAAGACGCTGAATGTAAAAGATGTAAAAGAGAACAGCACGAATAAAACTCAAGAAAGTTGCGATTTGGATCGGGAAAAGAAAAAGGAGAGCAAGGCTTACAGCTAGTGCTGGGATCGGGCTGTGTGACGGCAGCAGTGCCATTCGTTGGACCGGCAGTGGTTACAGCCACCGGTTGCCCTTGTTGCCCTACAATCTGTGGTCCAATCTGTGGCTGTCCCATTTGGGAACCCAATTGAGCTGCCTGGGCTTGTGCAGCCATGTGCTGCTGAATCGATAGTTGCAAATCGTAGTCGCTGTTTGGATCGTCCTGTAAAACAAAAAGCGCTCATTCACAGATCATGCGCCTTAGGAAAAAGTCTCTCAGGAATCGCTGCTCTTTCTCAATTCCAGAGCATGCCAAGTTCACAACCGTGCTCATCTCATTTGAGATGCAACACACCACCTCTCACCGTATCTAGAAAAGAAGTTAAAATAGTTGGACACGAAAAATAAATGAAATCTCGACAAGTGAAGTAAAAATGAATGGATCCAAACCCGAAAAAGCAATTAGGGGTATAGAGAAAAAGTAGCACGTAAACACTGTCTCGATCTAGATTTTTTTAGGAGTTGGTGAAACACATCGCTTAAGGTTCAAGGTTCCTTGATGACTGGAGGAGTTGTGCGAATGGAAACTAAAACAAAAACTTGGTTGCCACCCTCGTTATATCTGAGAGCCAAAAGGGGGTTAGAATAAACTGATAGATAGAAAGAAAAATGGCTACTTTCCAAAATAATGGTATGCACATATAATCATAACACTTCATAACCATAATAATTGTCAACCGAAAGCGACATGTTTCTCCAATCAAAATGGGTTATTCCGGTGCCTTGGTCCCGTAGCTACGTATCCATTCATATAACACACACGAAATGTGAACGAGTGAGGGGTGAGAGCATGACAGAAATTGGTAAGAGGGTAATTCAAACATACCTTCACTTTAGTTTCAGTCGAATTCTCCATGTGGTTGATCAGCGACGGTGCACTGGTTGCCAACATGATATTGTTTTGTGATTGATGTGCTGAAAAAAGTATACAATTAAAATTCAACCTGGTTGGAGAAGAAAAACGGGAGGCACATACAAAGCAAAACCATGAGAACCTATCTCAACTTGTATGTAATTAAATTGAACAATATGCAGGTTGAGGCCAAATTTGCGAACGGCAAGTTTTTCTCTATTTCTGACATACGTATCTATGTGAGATCTAAAACAAGTGTTACGCCCGACAAGATCTTTCTCTGATAAAAACCCGGTTACTATTTTCGCGGCTACGGATGGTAGTGGGAGGAAGTGAGGAAAAACAAAAATAAGAATGAAGTCGACAACTTCTTCACGAAATTCAAGTTGACAAGTGTCTCTTTTATCTTCTTGCTCATTAAACAATCCTCTATCACGTCGTTTCATCAAGTAATCATTTGTTTCTTGTGCCGAGCGTTGGGCAACATTTTGAATGGGCTTTTGCTGGCGTCTTTTGTTGTTTGGTTACGTTCTTTTATTCGAGAAAAAGATTCAGAAGATCCCCTCAATAAAAGTTTTTAATACCAAAACGGAACGGTAACCACCCCTCAAAGTTGAACAAACAGCGCGGCGAAAGGTTGAAAGAAGAAAAAATTGGAGTGTTGTAAGATGATGATGAGAAGAAAGCAAACGAGCAAACACAAAAAAGAGCTAACCTTTGAGAACAAAAAAAGTTGTGGAAAGTAAGTGGATGGCAAACCCTGAACTTTTCCCACCGTTCGCTTCTAACCTGACCTCTTCGATTCAAATTGAACACAAAACGAAGTGAAACGTAGTGAATTCGATGAGTAGAGTAGAGTATGAGACAATTACAGTGAAGTACAGCGCAGAGTGAGGGAAAATGGTGCGAACTAGGCGACGCACGAGGATAGTTTGGGATTATGCAGGTCAGGTCCTCAATGACATGCGGGTACTTGCAAAGACCATTTCGAATTAGCGGTCGTGGTGGTCAGAAGATCGTAACCCTAGGGAACTTTCGCTTATATTCAGTTTGAACAATAATTAGTAGAACCAAAGTCAGAAAGTGTGGAGAGGAAGTTGTTATGAAATTCCGAATTGTTATGAAATTGTTGTTTTTTCATATTTTGAGAAAATTATTTTCTTTAGACAATACTAGTCGAAAATTGGAAAAATTGTCTGTCGAATTCTCCCAGATTATTTTCTTGATCAAAGAATTTTTTCCAGATATCTGGACCGATAAGTAGTATTATGAGCATTCAAAGCCTACTTTTTGAAGATCCATATTTGACCGAATCAAAGGTCTTTCAGCTAATAGAAGGTCAAGTACATTTCCTTGATTCTTTTTGTTTTTTCATTGTTCGAAGACACATAGAATAGATCATTCATCAGTAAAAACTTGAGCATTTGAACTCATATCAAAACCAAACCATCTAACCACCTTAACACAAAAACTGCTCCATTTGATTAGAAAGCCACTAAAAAATCACGTACCGGAAATATCAATGGCAAAAGCTTCCGATTGTATTTCCGGGTTTTCTAACTATGATTTCGTATTAGCGAAAACATGACATGTATTTTTTATTATGATTATAATGTTCAGACGAAAGTTATTAGACCCAATAAGTACAGCTTGCGATATTTGGTAATAACAATTTTTCTAGATTTCTGACCGATCAGAAAAACATAAAACTAACCTGCTGAAACGGCGAGTTGTTGCTGTGCTGCAATTTGCTGTTGAGCTGCCAGTTGCTGGTATAACAATGAGTTTCCCAATCCGATAGGAAGCTGCTGATTTTGTTGATTAGCCTGAGTGGCGGAAAGTTGGTACAACGCTTGCATTGGCAATGCCTGAAAATGAATATAAATTCGTAAATGTAACAATGTAGAAGTGTGTTGAAAAAAGTAATAGTTAGAGAAAAGCTTGGAGGAAATCTGTTTTTAGTGGGAGGGAGAAGTGGAACGGAGAACGGGAGAATGCAATTCTTGAGCAATTATTGTGGCCCATAACATCAACAAATCTATTAACCAATTCGCCATATGCCGAAAATCAACCACATTTTGGAGGCGATTTTAAAGGCGGCGAATTGGTTGTTTTATGAGGTATCATCACGTTTTACACCGTATGAAATGAGTGCATTATACTACCGAGAGGAACAATTACTAGCCGTTGTTTTTCTTAGTTCTTTTTAGTAACCCAAGAAATTCGAACAAAAATAGTCTGACCTTGCAGATTTTACTCTTCTTCTCCAAACTTTTCTAACTTTTTTCCACCTCTCACAATACTTTCCAAATAAATGTTACCCTCGATTGAAGACGTTGGCGTTGGTCGGGAAAGAGCGGTGAAGAAGGGTTAGAAATATTATTATGAGAGGGATAGAATAGACTGATTGTCTTCTTAACCAACATGTTTGCCTCGGTCTGATTTTGCTAGTTTTCGAAGATGAGCCTGACGATGGAATAGAATAGGAGAAGAAGACACTAGCGACGTTTAAGGGGAGCAGCTGCCACGCCTTTGGCGCAATTCAGGCAACGCGAGGATGTGTGGGAGATGATTGAATTTGATAGGTTCGTTATATGGGAGACACTGACAGAGACAGAGAAGAACGAATCTGGAGTTGAGCACAGAAGAAGTAGAGAGCACAGACTACCTCTCTATTCCAATAACTCCACTTTTTATATATTGTTTCCCCCTTTTTCACTATCTATCAACCTCAATCTCTATTAGTGGTCACTCAACTAGGTTCACCTGCCATGCTGACAAGCTTACGGAAATTGAAATAAAATTCAAAGTGATCGACTTACCCTACCTGCGGCGACATCAGCCGTCGATAAGGAGGATGAGTTTGCGTTTCGACCATATGGGTCTGTGCGCAACTTTACTACCAACTGTCGTTTGACCTTTACAAGCTTTCTTTCGGTGCGTCACTAGTTTTTTGTTTCCCGTTTTTCGTTCTGCACCTTTGTTTTTATTAGCATCCAATAGAGGATGACAAATAGAGTTGGTGGTCCTCCACTGTGAGGTTAGCAAAGAAAAATGAAGAACGTAGGTCAGAACGAACAGAATTATGTTCGATTCATTGTTCAATACTAAAAAACCAAAGACCGAAAGGCAATTTCGAAATTTGTTGGAACACTTGTCATTTCAAAATATATTGATTAAACTACTCATCATAACTCCAGACAGCGACTCCAGAGTTTAAAAGCCCTAAATCTTTGACAGGGTTATCTATCTCAGGTGACGCATCGTCAAATTTCTCAGCAAAATGAACAGTTGTTGTAAAACAGAGTGACACAGGGTGTGAGAAGCTATTTTGTTTCGAATTCATTCCTTCAATCACACATGATGTTTTGGACGAATCTACATGAAACACACGCAGCGGGTGGTAGCCAGATGAAAAATCGAGCGGCGAGAAAAAACAGTGGAAGCATCAGGAGGTAACGAACAAATCAGTAAAAGATGAAATGAGAGGAACGACAAAAGTGGAACCAGATTGAAAACCGCAGAAATTTTGAAATTGCAAGCAACGGAAGAAGAAACAACTATCAAAAATGAATGCGACCGCGAAACAAGAAAAATTCGAACATGTGGTACGTATCATGCGCAGATGTCTGTCTTTGCACCAAATCAATCGTTGAAGCGAGGAAAATCGGTAACTAAATGAGGAGAGAACAGACGATGTATGTGTACAGGCAAACGAGAAAAAGGGACACAGCTCTCGTATTCTAGAAGTGGTTATGACGTCAGGAGGGTCAATTGGAGGAGACGTTGTGCGAACAGTAAAGAAAACAAAGAGAGGACACCTGCGGATTAGAGTGGACCATCACTACGCATTAGATGCCTAGTGTTAGGATTTGTCGAGATGATTTACTTGAGACTGTTGAGAAACTTCAATTGAAGCGTGAAATAGTAATTGTTTGTTGCTTTGTGTCGTTTTTCAGTTTCTAGATAATGATCTGGAAATTGTTTCCAAATTGTCTGAACGCTTTTGGAAGCACTGAAAATCACAAGACACGATTTTGTTCAGTTTTGTTCCTAGTTTTGAGAAGTTTTTTGGGAATGAGAGAAGATATTCATGGAACGGAAAATTTTGCTTACAAAAAGCTGATTTAATCACTGACTGTTTTAACAATTAGTGTCCCTACATTAAAGGCCAAAACTCTCTATCAATACAGTCAAACCTCAAAGTTTCTACTGAAAAATCTTTTCTTTTAGTTTGAAAACCCTACTGTTCCTGTAAAAAACAGCTAAAGAAAATAACAATTCTGCCGTAAGTTTTTCCGGGAAACTAATATTTTTGTGTGTGTATGAGCCAAAAACAATGAAAGACGGAAGGTTCCAGAATATTCAAGTTGGTACAGCTGGCTGACAAGTTAGCAAGCTATTGGTTTGTTTTTTCCTGACACATTCCTTCTCTCTTTTCATATTTTGTTTTGATTTTAATAGAAATACACTACCTATTGTAATATTCTGGTTGAGATGTTTTGCAGTCTCATATTTTTTATTATTGAAAAGGGAGAAAGCAAGGAACAGTTTTTGTTCTTTTTTATTTTAGGGTGACAAAACATCATGGCTTGGCTGATTCTTGATAGAAATTCTCTGTGAATTTTCTTGAGAAAAGTGAGAAGTTTTCACGTTCCACTCCCAATTAGCAAAATAATTTTTTTCAAATTTGTCAAGCAAAAAAAAGTGGTCTCTGCCCTACATTCACCAAAATCAATAGTGCAGGTATTATTTCAATAATCCCATTTTTCAAAACTGCTGATTTGTACGAACGGCACTTTCAGAACTAGTTTACAGGTCACGAATTCAGTACAACAGATCAACCATCACCACGAGTTATTCGAAGTGATTCCTACCAGTACCGTATGAAAAAGATAGAAAATGTGAAATAAAAGTGACTTCCAGTTGTCATGTCCCTTTAGGCAATCCCACCATTCCACTCAACTTCAACTATCCAGTATAATTGTCGAGTAAATTGCGTGATATTCGTGTGTCTATAAGAGGGGGAGGTCAGTATTCATTCACAGCTTTCCGCTTATTTTAACTTCTATCGCATCTTCGGCCCCCCGAATCCTAAATGTTCGAAATGCCGCCTATGTGCGTGTTTGTGTGTCAATGTTTCTATTTCCTTTCTAGCACAAATAAAAGGAAAGGGGCCATCTCACAACCATGTACTCATCTAATTATCGTTGAGTAGAGTAAACCTTCTTTTCCTTTACCCCTCCCTTTTTGTGTCGTCTTGAGCGGAATGAGACAGCAGAAGCAGCTGCGAAAACATTTAAGAGAAGGTCTAGATGCGGTAAAACGAGATTTCTCACGCAATTTTTGCCATGGATGTCCCGACGGAAATTTTCCGGGATAAGATGAGAATGCAAAATTAAAAGTCATGCGGTGGTACGGTAGCATTCCAAAGCAAACAAACAAATGTCAGATTCGTACAAAATCTCATTATATTTTTTTTTGGATTGTCTAGGACCCGGAACCTGGATTAAGGTATCTAGGATATTATGAAATAGAAATAAAAGGGAAGGGACCAGAAAAAGGAAATGTCATATTGAAAAATGAAAAAGGAATGGCATGTTGGTTTACGCGTCGCTAATTCGGTCAAAAGTGCACATCAGAATCAGCAGACTATGGTGGTTAAGGAAAAACTCGAAGTGTTCTTTCTCAAAAAATGAGCATTCCAGTCAAAGAACATGGTCCACTCTAACTAAATGAGTCTAGAAAGCTTTTAGAGCATGTTACCAAGGAATAAAAAGGTTTTAACTGCAATTCATGGATTAGTAAGAAAAAAAAGAACATACCTCAGAGTTCACTACATTCGGGTCACATGCATTGTGAGAGGCGTGAGTAGCGGTGCTCACCTCTTCGAATATTTCAGCCATTTTCAGAAAAAATCAGGATCAGCTACAGTAACCAGTAGGGAGATGAGAGAGGGGAACTAGAAAAATAATTTGAAGTTGGGAAAAAACAGGGAATAGGAAGCGAGAGGACGATTGACTGACTGAAGAGTCGTGTCGACGGAAACGGAATGGTTGGAAGGGAGGCAGTATTTATGCGCAGTGTCTGTATGTCACACCACAATTGGCCTCATCCAAAGAAGTGGCGAATCACGCAACACAACTCGGGGAGCTCACACGCCTTCTTCTTATGCTTCGTCTTCTCCGTCGGCTTCTGCTTCTGCTTCTTCTCCGTTTTCTTCCGTCTGACAATTCGCCACAAATATGGAGCACGGAGACTGACTGGGCCGGACGGATAGCGGGACTCACGATAGACGGGGCGGCGCGGGTTTTTACTTGTGTGACCACTTTGTCCCGAGTTGTCGACGAAAAGGGCCTTGTCGTATGTCTTCTTTTTCTCAATGAGTTGTTAGTAGGGTCAGCTGAAGACTACTGACTTCTTGGGCGTTAAGAGCACTGACGAAGACGATGCAAAAGTGTGCTCAAAGGCACGTCTTATTAATTGAGAGGAAATAGGCGGAGCCCTCTCACCCGATGTCGTCCTCTCCCTTACCCTCTCATGGGGCGACACACCCCATCTTCTAAGATGTGCGCTAAAAGCACTACCTACTAATCATATTATCTATTCTGGGTGTTGAAAATGCGACACTTCTGTCATTTTTTTCAGAGAAAAAAAGAAAAGTGCCTCACATTCAAAGCGCAAATGAGAGGGGATTAAGAGTTCATATAGCCTAGCAATATCAAAAAATAAGCAAACAAACCATTACAAAACGGAACAAGCAAAGATATATCCAGTACTAACACCTTTCGGTAGCCAAAAAACTATTTTCATGAAACACAGGAAATGAGAAAAAATTGAGAAAAAAATATATATATATGCTATAAAAAAGAAATTATGATAGGGTTCTAGTTTTTCACTGGTCAACTCTAACAACGTTCCCAGACATGTGGTGAATAATGTATAGTCACCCAACAAGATGCGAATTGGAGTAAACCAAAGTGAACCAAAAACAAAACGGAGCTGGGGTGGGGACAAAACTTTCAATGATTCGATCACCGGATTAAATAAAATGACGTCTTGTCCCCCTTTTGATCCTCTTCATTCATTTTTTCGTGCTCCTCTCGCAATTCAACACCTCTAATCGTCTTTCAAATTAGATTTTTGGGAACAAAAATGAAGCGTAGGAAAGCTAAAGAAACGCGATTCTTGTTTGATTTCCTGAGTTTGTCAGAGGTCCCGACGTCCTCACAGACACACACGGAATCAAGTGAGCTGAGGGTATTCAGATTTCAAGAAGGCTGTGAGAAACGCAATATCTGGACGAAAAAATTTCAGGATAAATAACAAAACCAGGAAAAAGTTAATGGATTTTTCCTCCGTCTTGAGAGATTTGAAAGTTTACTACTGTAAGAGTCTGGGAAACTCGATACTAATGAAGTGGGAAACTGAGAGTGAGAACGAAATGAATTATGAATGTGACTAAATAAACTTGAGAATTTTTGTTGGTAAAAGGAAGGAACCAAGAAGAAAAGAGTAGTGCTTTGATTTGAAATAAATAAGAATGCTAGGGAAGAGAAGTGTAATCGAATAGGGGCTTGAGGGTGTTGGTTGGCACACTGGTTAATCCAAGAGGTCCACGTGAATCAAAATGAATTCACGGTCTTTGCTCGTATATGTCCATATGTCCGTATCAAATCAGGCGTACTCAAAAGAAGAATGGGACCTTTGTATTGAAGAGTTGCATGAGCAGTTTGCTTCAGCCCGAAACATTTAAATTGAAATTTTTGAATTCCAATTTCTATTTCGAAGGTTTTCCCGTCTTAAGCTTCAGCCAATTCAAATGTCACATTAAAAATTTTCTTTTCCTCTTTCTGTGTCATGTGAAATGAGCCTTTTTATGTGTGATACGTGAGTCAATGTGCATCTTGGGATAAAAAAAGTATATTTCACATCAGTTTTTGAAAATCTAATTCGAATTTCCATATAGTACTATAGTGGAACAAAATTGGAAATCGAGCTTTTGTAGTAGTAGTCTCTAACACATTACAAATAACAAGGGACTCAATTTTGTAGCCGTCTTTACTATGAAATATTAGGTACCTCTATTCCGATCAAAGATCTTACGTTTACATTTCAACAGAAATATGAAATTTAGGAAAAGGAGGAAAATTTGAATTCTCAGTGAAATCGAGCGGATAATTATTTTGTGAGGGGGGTCCATATGCTCAGCTATTATGATTCAGTGTGTCTTTCCATAAATATTTCGTTTCAAGGAAATCGAGAGAGTAGGGCACTTCCGAAAGGCATCACCTCGACTTTGTTGCAACATTTGATGTATGTTTAAACTGCCGGGATTAGGGTAATGGTTTTTCCTGGTGAATAAACATTTTCAAAACAGAAACTGTGGCATCGAAATTCAAAACTGAAACGTTTCAAAGAAAGGCTGTCGTCAAGATCAGAAAAGATTAGAGAAAGTCTTAGTCTTTCTGCGGCGAAAATCAACTGTATTACTTTAGACCGCCGACCCCCCGCACTTGAAACTGTCAGAAACGTCAAATAGCAAAAAGCGATT
Source organism: Caenorhabditis brenneri (assembly GCA_000143925.2). Lineage (NCBI taxonomy): Eukaryota > Metazoa > Nematoda > Chromadorea > Rhabditida > Rhabditidae > Caenorhabditis > Caenorhabditis brenneri. Next base: position 949,678 of record GL379786.1, on the reverse strand, counting down.
TTGGTAGCTGGCTTTCTTTTGTTGATTCTACACAACCTCACAAATCTGTTGCCCTTTTACAACCATTCCGTTTTTCTCACATCATCTGCTTGCCATAAGCATCTGTGGCACTTTTGGGACGCTAAACTTGGGATTAGGCCACATAAACATTAGGCACAAACACATACCCACTTACTCTTAAGCTTTTTGACTTGATGGGCGCGGGAAAGGACGAGAAAAGGGGACCCCAAGTAGTTAGTGGAAAAGAGGAAGAAGAAGATCTCTGTGCCGGTAGCTAGCTCTGGTGAATTGAAGTGTTTGGGTAAGATAGTACTCGTTCTACCTCCTTTTCTTGTCTTCTTTCGATCTCTCATCGCAACGGTTAGAGAGGCGAGTGCTTGGGAATATCTTGGATCGACAAAGTCAACACAAGCTCTGTGACAGTGTCGGCTCTCGAGATGTGCATCGATATATGTTCAATTGGTGGCTAGTATGTTTGAAGACGATGTGGATATGAGAGAGGTCAGGTGGACAGGTATATTGATCTCGACAAAAATATACATGAGACCGTATTTCGAATTTCAAGTGTTTCTATCTATCTTGAGCTTTCAAACAAAATGAAACGATCGAGAGCCTCGCGTGCTGATTTTCGTTAATTATTTGGTATGGGTGTCCGGGTATCCAATTTCGATAGCTTCAGGGAACAAGGAAACACGATAAGTGGTCGAGGAGGCCAACGTATCCAGTTAACATGATAGTGGTTATTTCGTGAAAAAAAACATCTTGAAACTATTTTGAATGTGGAACAAACTGATTTTGAATGAAAATCGTTGACCCTTTTTGGGAAACTAGAAAACGGACAAGTGTACATCCTGTCCTGATGAGCTGTGTGGGTACCCCAATGCTTCCCAAGAGTGGAATTAGGATTACCATAAAAAGGTATGCAAATATAAATGAGTAAGTATTCGGACACTTTCCAATTCTCTTTTTCACACCTCATTTACATGACTGGAAATTGGAAATTTTGTATAGAAGTGAAGTGTCACGTTTTTGGTATCACTCTTGATTTTGGGGGGTTTTGAATATATGTTAAGATAAATTACACACTTTTTCAATTTTGAAAAGAAACATGAAACATACACGGAAAATGAAAAGGGCAGACCTGATAGGGAGAGATTTTAATCCGGAATAAAAATAAATGCAGTCGAAAACAAAAAAACAAACAGTTGATCACAGCTTTGTATTAAGTTTGGTTTTCTGATGGTTTCTCAACAGAACATGACACATCTGAAGTCAATGATACTATTAAAATAGTTTTGCAAATTTTCAAATTATTATGACATTCACTACTGCAATCGTTTCTTTCATTATTTTGAAACTGCTTTGCGTCGAATCTTATCGAAACAGATGCAGAAAAAGTCTGTAACCATCTTGAATGGAGGAAATGAACAACTAAAAAAACTGAAAAATGTGGCAGACATGGAATTATTTCATGCATTTCTGTTATAGCGTTACTTCTCTTCCTACCCCTTCCTGTCTCAAAATTGACATGTTTTTGGTGTGTTCTAGCCTAAGTATTACAAATTCCTCTGCTACCAACTTGGGGGCACCCATAAACAACATATAGGCTGGCCCTCCAACACTTCCAATTAATTTTTCAATTTCAATTTTCTCTCCAACATGGATTATTCATAATCTTTGCAAATTTTTCAGTTTTCGTAGGAATCGAAGTAAAGTAGGAAAGATGCCATGTGTCTTCAATGTTAGACTTAATTCTCCTTGACACTAATCGTAATTGCATCCATCTGACAAGAGTGATGTGCTCCTCTATTTTTCTCGATTCACACACACTACGAAAATTGCCACCGATTGTGCCTCGGGGCAGGAATACAAAATTATGACTACTTTTTTGTCAATGTCTCAGAAAAACAAAAAATAAGGAAAAATAATAGAGACAATTAGAGATTGCCATCAGAAAAATAGGAAAGCTTTTTATAGAAATATAGGAAGGATTCGGTCCAAGTATTGCATGGTTTTAGGGATTGGATTAAATCACACTAATAAGTTACGAATGAAAAAGAATTGAATTTTCAAGGAAAAAAACTTTGTCTATCAGATAAAATCGAAGTTTAGACGTTTTGAAACAGGAACTTCATGAATCTTGTTCATAGACTCTTCACCGTTTGGTAATGATATCAATTCAAGAGTTATTTATGATATTCATGATATCTTATGATGGCAACAGAACAAAAACAAACAACAAACCCAGAAAAACTTTAACTCGCCTCATCTGAACCTAAGCATTCGGTAAACAAAAGGTTTCTTTCCGGCTGAAAAGAAATAAATCTTTGAGAAAGCTTTTTTCCTTGGTTGGCTGAAAGAAAGCTTCTCATGTTTACTTTGTCTTTGTTATGAGAGCAATACATATCAATGACAACAAAATTTCGTTTTTTTCTGTGGTCAGAAATCTATTGATTTTCAAAAAAAGCATCGTATTCAGAACAAGTGGTTTGGGAAGCTTATTCTCAAGTTTTTCCAAAACGAAGTGCTCAAAAAGGTACTTGAGAATAATTGGCTGGGACGCCTAAACTAGAAAAAGTACTTACCATTCTTGAGGCATCGTAGTAGACGAGTCCGTTTTGAGCTATCATTGCGTAACAAAAACTTCCGAAAATCTGAAAAAGAAAAGTGACTCTCACGGTATGTTCGGGACAAAATGGCATCGTTTTCTTTCTGTTCAGAAAACTGGGGAAAGTGCATCAAATATTATATTCAAGAGAGGGAAAAGATAGACAGAGTGGGAAAAATAAGAAAAAAAACGACACTAAACTGAAAAGTTGAAAGAATCACACGAGGTCTTCCGCAATAAACAATTTTATCAAAACTTCTTGAAAGTTACCAGGATGTCAATTTTTTTGATTAATGGTGTAAAACTTTCAAAAAATATCTTGAAAGCTTAGTTTTTTATAACTGACAATATTGCCTCCAATTAAAGAAAATATCATGTTTTCTTAGTCTCATCTCATTAGAAAAAATGGAAAAATAGGCTCTCGTCACAGACACCCTCTTCCTTTTTTTAGTCCAGAACGAACAAACAAAATTTTTTATTAAGAGAGAAAAGAACTCGAAAACATTATTAAGATTATTAAGATCATGGACATATAAGGCTGTAGAGTAATCATGGGAAAGTAAAAAGCAAACATTCACTATTCAATGACCTGGATTGCCATAAAAGAAGGAGAAGAAGGAGAGTTCAGTACACTTCCGAATCTAATATGAATAAATAATAATTGGGTGAAAAGAAAAAAGCAGGAAGCTTCCCATTTGCAAATAAGAGAGCCAACTGATTTTTATTAGGTGTAGAGAGAAAAACTGCATTATTATTGAATGAGACCATTTGAATTTTTTCAGCACAGTGGGGTGATTGCTTGAGAGTCCGTAAATAGCCCGACTTCTGTAATTCCAACTTGTCCGACGTTCATCACTGTTGAGGTATTTTGCCATGCCACAATATAAAACTGAAAGAAATGTTTATGAATCAAAACCATAAATCTCAAGAAATGATCTTACGGTAGTTAATTCCCCGGGTAATAACACCACTTCCTTTGTCCACTCCCTTGCGAAGGGTTTTGCACTGTTTTCATATACATTCCAAAAGCACCTACAAAAAGATATCTAGTTTGGAAACCCTTCCCGTAATTTTGACCTCCCGACTAACCTAGTTGCAAAGCCATCTTCACAAACGGAAAGGTACAATCCTTTTGTTGAGAGAAACTTGCGGAAGCTTAGATAGGCGCCTTGTGCGTCGCTAATTGTGAACTCCGGTGCTTCCAACACAAACCGATCTGCGGTTTTACCTCGGCTATACCCAAGGAAATTAGCGACAAGGAAAGCCGAATCTGGAGAAAAAATGTGTGATAATGGGAAACCAGTTTTTTGAATACAAAAAAACCTCTAGATGGATCAGGAGAAATATGGATTCCTGTCAAACGGTTCGCAACGTTTCGTTTTGGAGAAGTTATCCGCCAACCAACTAAATAGCCTTCTCCAGATGCCCCTGTTCCAGATCGTTTATAATCACATGGTGCATTTTGTTGATCCATCAAACATTGAAGTGATCTGGAATGTTTCTGATGAACGGAGGTTATGATTTTCCATATCTATTTCTTTCATCAGTTTTGTCAAACTGCAAAACCTTTCATGAAACACAAAATATACTTGTGAAGAATTGAGAAACTATTTATATTTCAATGCCGGGCCGTTCAAAGGAAGATCAGTAAGGTTTATGAAATCAAAATCGGTGTATATGAAGTATTAAAAGAATTCAACTCACTGGCAGTCCCCATCAACGTTTTCATTCAGGAGGATAAGTTCGTTTACTGAGTTTGACGCATTCACTATTGTCGGAGCGGCTTGTTGTTTTACATCTCGAGACACCAAATGTGGTTCTGGTGTTATTTCTGAAAGCAATGATAAGTAAGAAATCTTTTTTTTTTCAAAATTCAAATTACCTGGCGTATCTCCTGAGACAACATGTTCATCATCTTTTGTCTCTTTTGTGGTCCCACTTTTGAATAGTTCAAGTTCCCTCTCGTCAATTTCTTTGGCAACACAGTTTTCCGGTTGATCAAGTTCTGCGAAGTACTCAATTTCATCCAGTAGAATTAATCCTCCTTCTGGTTCGTTCTCAAAATTGTACCCTTTCAAAACAATCTGTAAGATTTCCGCATAATTTCCTTCCGGAAAACGTATTTATATTTTACCACAAAAGGTTCCATTACTGGTGGAATACTTGCAATAATTGTGTGGTTGTCTGTTGGAATGACAGTCATACAGTTCTCCAATTCAGCTTCTAACACTTTTCTTGTACAGATATCAAGACGAGGTTCACTTCCTATTGTTCTTGCTCGACTAAAGAAACATTGAATTGCTTGGTTCATTTCAACTTTACACAAACCTCCTCCAGAAACGAAAACTCAATATTCCAGTAGATTGCTGACAACCAATTGCTAACGACACTAATTGTCCATTTTGATGAGACGGGCGTGGGTCGGAAGCAAGAATCAAGAAACTTTGATCTACACGGAACAAATGTTTTAGTTATCCTCATTGTGAAAAGCTTACCAAAAGTACCAGGAAGGGATTGGGATCCTGTGATCAATGCAAGTTTAGTGGGATCTACATAACCTTCTCCAAGAACCCAATCCAAATCGTCCTCAATTGTGTTTTGCCATGTACAATTCAAAGCAGACAGGCAATGTAGTTCGGAATCTTTTCGAGCGTAATCAGAGGAAGTTCCACGTTCAGAATAAGCCCTTGCACGAACATGAGCACCAAGGAAACCTGAAAAATGTTTTTAAAAAACAGGATGAGATAAAATTAAACAAAACAACTAACCACTATAAGACCCCTGATAGCTATTTTGAGCACCACTGTCAAATTGAGATCTACATTGTGAGCTATACCGATATGATGCAACAGAACAGGAACCTTGGTTAGAAAGACACGAATGAACTGAAAAAAAAACTGTTATGAAATACTTCAGAAACCGGAGATGACCAACCTCTGTCAATGTTGGCCAACATTGAATATAAGAGCAGGAATATAGTAAATTTCATTTATAGCTCATCGATCCAAATTCTTCATTATAGTTGAAAAAGGTTTGAAAACTTTGAGAAAAAAGTGAAGAAGTAAGAAAAATAAGTTGGGATGAAGAATAACTTCAGCTTCTTCTGTCCGGTTTGTAAATGACACCGAAATGAAAATCGACCGTCACTTTTGCGATTCACTTTTCTTTTACTCAACGACAAGTGAATTTATTGCACTTCTACTTCGGAGCGACACAGGAAGAAGAGTGGACAGTCTCGAAGACAATTATACCTTCAGCGTTGTGGCACCCCACTTTCACCTATGAACTTCTTCCTTATTATGCATAATATCCGCAAACGACCCCGCCCATTGTTTCTTTTATTCTTCCTGAGAAAATCCATACTCAACACAGTTTTCCGAATATAGAACGGATATAAATTTATTTTTATTATCATGCAAATTCAATCGGCTTATTCAAGTTCTTAGATGATTTCTTATGAAACGGGAGGCATCCAGTTTTGTGAGTCATGACGGTTCCGTTCCGGTAGGCCACATTATAACCGAATTTGTCTATGTTCGCACAAGCAACTCCAATCCTACCGTGTGCATCCATGGCAACAATAGCACCTGAAACAGAAAATACATCGAATAAATGGATGTCATGTTTTGTACCTGAAAACTTTGGAAAGACAGCCAAAATTCTTTGAACTGCCTTCAAAGTAGCTTTTGACGGCTTCGTTCCAAGTTCTATCAGAGAAACCGTGTAGAAACTTGGAAGGAATCTCATCATCACATCACCATCTCCAGTTGCAGCGGCACCTCCGAATGAAGTTGCGTATGCTCCAGCTCCAGGAATGGGACTGTCTCCAACACGACCAGGAATCTGAAATTGATGATACACTGGGATCACACAAACTGTCCGGTAAAAAACCTTGAATCGTGCTCCATTAGATGATGTTCCGGCGCTGAACTTCTTATTCAGGTCCAGAACCACCATTCCAATTGTGTCGTGGTTTGTTCTGGAACAAATTAATTAGAAGAATGTTTAAAAAATTAAGGATCACTTACTTTTCAACAGGGTATCCGGCTTCAGTCGAAAATTGCTTGGAAGACAGCATGGCTTCCGGTTTGTATGGTCCACAAGATTGCGATGGGCTGGGAGAAACATTCTAAAATTTTTTTTACATAATTTTGTTATTTGCTGAACATAAGAAGATAAACAACATCAATCGCATTGTTTCTCTGAATTAATATTTATTTTTTTCTGGAGTTAGAAATTAATCATTCTTTCCAGGTGTTTCAAAAAATTGAGGTTGATTTTTCAAGGCCATTTCACAAACCTGCCAAAAGTTTGGTTGACATTTTTGTGCCTTCCATTCTTCAATCCACGTTTTGGTTTCATTAGTTGCCAGCTCTTGTTCTACAAAACCAATTGATTTTGCGAACTGTGTTGCAGATTCTCCAACTAGCAAAGTATGTTTTGTGTAGTTCATAACTCCCCATGCAACTTTGGCAGCATCACGAATTCTATGCAGATTCGCAACAGCTCCGACTCGCATTCCTTCTCTGAAATCATTGGAATAATATGCAGTCATGAACGGGTATCATAACTTACGCGTCGAAAACCAGAGAATCCAAACAGGTTTCACCATTTTCATCTGGTGATCCCCCATATCCAACTGTTGTGTCGCATTGAAGAGCCTCACAAGTTGACAATCCCTCTACCAAGCCGTACATCCGACCACCAACCAAAGTAGCATCGACGGCTAAAAAAGGTGATGAAATATAAAAAAGTTTGAAAACAAAACTACCTTTCTTTGTCGCTTTAGCAAATCCATCACTTCCCCAAGTAGTGATAACTACAGGGAAATTCTCATCAGCACAGCAAATGAAGCTGAAGAGAAAAAAAGCAGAAAAAATAAGAAACCTCATTCTTCAAGAATGACAAAGTGGATTCAAAGAAAAGGTGGCGACCGGTAGATAAAATCAGTTTTCCAATAAAAAAGAGAGACGAGACCTTCTTCCGATGCAATCAACGTTCTCGGTTGACTCTTGGTTCCATCTGGCGGTCATTTTTATTTCCCATCTGTCAGGAGTCAGCACCATATGTCATTGTTGGAATTGTTTATTGCTCAGGCAAGAAATAACAAAAAGTACAATGACGGGTAAATTTATTGAAAAATGAAAGAAATGAGAATGAAAGACTTTTTGAGGATAAATACTGTGAAATACTTTTATACATTCATAATTAATAAGTTATTGATAGTATTATTTGTCTAGCAGATGAGCTGTTGACCTTTGGCATCACGTGCCAAACGGATTGGCAAGAAACCAACTTCTCCTTTGTTCTCACCAGCATTTTCAGCGATTACACGAAGCTGAATCGAATTTTGACGAATATGGTATATAACTAAAACAAACCAACCTCATACGTTCCTGGTGGGAGCTTCGAACAGCGAATATTCCATTTTTTGTTCTCTCTCAAATTATCTCCCATTGTCAATCCACTTTTCTTGTAGAAACAATCCATTTTATCGGTACAAACGGCAATTGACAGACCTTCTGTTGCATAATATTCATAAAAACAGAAATACACTTCTTCCAACAATGGAACGTTCAAAGCTTCGGAAACCAAAGTGTAGCTGCTAATATGTGAATCAAAGAACGGAGCGACCAAGAATTTTTGGGCTAAAATAAGTTTAGTTATTCAAAAACGAGTTTGTTTTTATTACCTGTTCCCGGTGGCAAATTGATTCCGGTAAGAGGATTTGCCACTCTCCCCGATGTTCCAATTTCCCAGCGGTTATTACCGGATGATCGCCAGAACTTGCAACTCAAATCAGATGGATTACAAGACAACGCCAAGCAACTTTCAAAAAGTGATGGGACGGGTGTTAACGATTCGGCTGACGTCAGCGAGGGTTGCGGAGCGTTTTGCACTGCAGAATGAGAAGCTGGTGAGATAATGGAATGGGTTTCTGGTGCAGGTTTTGGTGCTTGCTCCACTACACTATTGCTTTGAAGTGATCTTTGCAGGTTGGCAATTGCAATTCGTTGCTCGTCCAAGTTAGCCGGGAATGATGCAGCATCAATTGACTCAAGACCAGGCAATCCTTCAATGCTCTGAAAAATATTGAAGCGTGAATAAGTGAAACTGTGATTTTGGAACCTTCAAAGATCCAACTGATTCGGCAAAACTACGCTTGTCATTATCATTGGCTCTTGACGGAGGGTTGGAAATCAATGTTGGATGACTGTCCAGAGTTTCTCCATTACATTTCAATGATCCTTCAAGTACAATGTCTTGAATGAAAAGCGCGCCACCTTCTTTTGCAATGAAGTTGTTTCCAGAAAACACGAGCTGAGAAAACAACTGTTTTGGTTTCTGAAAATCTCACAATCATACCTGAGTTGGTAGATTTGGATCGTTTGGAAGTGGAACATCAGCTGTCATTGGCACTCCATTTCTTATTTCAAACTCATTACAGTTTATAAGAGGGAACTTTTCTTCGTTTGAATTCCTCACGCAAATCTAAAAAAATTGAGTATAATTGTTCACATTATATATTTTTATACCTGCAGTTTTGGTTGTTCCCCAGTTGGTCCAACTTTACTTCTCCATGCAGTGGCTGTCACTTTCAGCCCAGAAGTCAAACAAGGCAACGCATCGGAAATGAGTTGTCCACTTTCCCAGCCATTTCTAGCAGGGGATGTCAGGGACCCAGCAGATTGTCCTGAAAAACGATAAACTCAAAAACAAACAAATTATTCAAGATCACCTGGTAGGTTCTGAACATCCAAAGCTGGTAAATAAGTGGCTGCTTGAGGAGATTCCGCGAGCGTCGTCCAGTCAAGTTCTTCTTCTTGGGTGTTAGACCAACGGCATTTATCAGCAAATGTTGCACAGTTCAGAGTGGAAATTGAGCGTATCTAAAACTCAAATTTGTTAAGAATGATGAATATATATATATTTAGATATACCTCATCTTGCTGCATTGCAAATCTTGGCTGCACAGGATTTTGAGCAACAGCAGCGGCACCACCAGCAGCAGCTGATGGTCCACGTTGAGGTTCTGCGCGGAATGGTCCTACTCTAGGAAATGGTCCCCCGAAGTTATTATAAGCTACGGCAGGTGGAGCATAGTAACCACCATACCCAGGACTATACCCAAAGAAAGGGTTAGGTAGACATGAATGAGCTTCAAGGAACAAGATTAAGAAAACTATCACTGAATTCAAACTTACAAAAGTGTATAAGCGAGAAGACAAACGTCACTCGCAACAGTAGCACCATAGTAGAAAACGGTTGTGTTAATCAAAACGTATCGACAGCGCGGAATAAATGAAATATGAAGTTCGGGCGGGCAGCTAGTATAATGTCATAAGAGAGGGAGGCGCAAGCACAGTAATCCTCTCTACTTCATGTTACCACATTCTCGTTCTCTTTTCTACCAATCTCTCATGACGCCGGCTTTAGTTGCTCTACATTTTTTATCTCTTTCTCTTTTTTCCGCGCGCCAAAAACAGTAGTGGTAAAGTCCATTGAAAGAGAAAATTCAAAAGCGGGGTGAGTAATAGGGCAAGAAAAAACTGGTATGGTGCCGTGGCAACATCAAGAAGGGATTAGAAAGTTTGAGGTTTTCTCCTCTGACTCATGGAGTTCCATTTGAAATTGGAATTTCTTAGAATTGAAATTCGGCAAACACAATACAGTTCAAAAATGTTGATTGTTGTGGCTGAAAACAAAGCGCCAAGATGGGATTTTGGCTTTCAGACATATCATCATGGTATTAGGTAGCAGGATAAAAACATTATAAGAAATTTTCCAGCTACCAATCCGAAAAAAACAAGTCATCAAAACAAGCAAGCAAGTCTTTATAATCCTTATTAGTTGTATCCGACAAAAGTCACCGAATGATTGCCAATGATCTAACTTGGCCCGAATCAATTTTTCTAAATTGATTAAATCATCATCGATGATTAACACTGTTTTCATTTCCGACCCATTTTTTTATTGGCTGAATAGGATAACATTTACTATAACCTACCCCCACACTTTGCCGCCAGACCATAACCTGTACCGGTTTGCTGTCTCCTGCGCGAGAAATGGATTTAGCTGCTCATTTACCTAGTGAAAAACTTGTTTGGGATAACATGGCTCTACAATCCTATGCCCTATTGTTGGCGCAGTAACAAAAAACCAGAATTACCATGTTTCGAATGTAACATTTCTGATCGTAATCTTTATTGTATGTGTTATACACCACCGCGTATCATTAAGCCGGACAAGCAACATGATATATGTCGCAAAAAATGAATGGATAAAAAACGAAAAAAAGATGAGTGAATGCATATGTACAAGAAATTGGAAAAAAGGAATAATCCGCTAACCGATGTATTTCTAAAGTCATGAAGACGCGCACATCTGGAAACATACTACGTGAAGGTTTTTGAAATCTCAGATAACTCTCACCAAAAATTAAAGTATTCATACTGATGAATCATTAGCAGGTGAATGATGATCGTCTGATGAAGAACAACTTCTTGCTCCTTCAGCTTCCAAATCAATGTTCACAATTCGAATTTCGATTCCAGCGGGCATACGGGATGATGGTTCCTTTTTAAATCGTCGCATTGTTTGGCGCGTCGTTGACCATACTTTTTTAGCCACAGTGGGCTCAGTCTCAAATTAAGGGCTTAGAGTAATTTTTTAGAAACTAGAAATCACTTGCTACGAAAAAAAAAGTGGTGCGAAAAATGGATCTCACAACAAAAATATGGTCACACAAAAAGCTAAAATTGAATCGACGCAGCGCAAGCAATACGACGAAGTGCTAAATCAATCTGAAAACATCTACAACATAATTGAAAAAATCGGAATCATATAAAAACTTAAGCCAAATAATAAATCTGAATCAAAATTTTTGAGATACAACAGCAAAAAGTTACCTGGTCCTCTGTTCCAACAAGACAAAATGCTACTACCACAACAACTGTTACAATTGAGACCAATGCCTGAAAATATGATCTTTGTCACAAATGAAAGTATGTTTTTAACTCACCAAATATAACCCACTCCCATAATTATTGATATCATAAACAGCTATACAGAGTCCAAAAGTGAAGCAACAAGAACTGACGCAAAAAATGAAAACCAGAGGATTGGGTCGAAGTTTCCGCCAACAGCTCGACGGGCACATTTTTGATCACTCTTCTTTTTTCATCCAATCGACCAATTTAGTCAGTTAGTGGTGTGCTCTTTCTGTCTCCTGCAGTGCAAAAATTGCGTGAACAACAGGAGGGGTAAAATGTGCCGAAGAGCACACGCGGAGTGTCATTGGCGTGAAGAAAACCATTTTATGAGGTCCATTCAGCTTTTTGAGAAATGACATCAATTATTGGAGGGCAAGTTCCATTATTTTATACATTGTTTTAAAGGGAAACGTCGAGGATAAAGAAAAGAAAAAGATAGGGAAGTGAAGGAGGATAAGTGGTTTCAAACACTAAAAATCGGTTCTGAAGATGAGTTTACAATGCAGTGGGAATGGAAAAGATAACAATAAGATGGAAAGTGCTTCTGATTATACAAACTGATAAAAAAAACTCATAGGAAACATATTTTTCCAAATTGGTTGATTCAGACACAAAATGTCTCGATACTAGGTTCTGAATAAGTATAATTGATTGGTTATTGTGGATTTCAGAAAAAAAAAACTATTTCAATTTCGTGGCAAAACTCAAATATGTAGGAAAAAACCTAGTAATTCCGTCAATTTTCTAAATGATTTTCAAAAATTGCAATTCAAAAACTGATCATCCATTTTCTTCAAGTTTTTTCACTGTTAGATTCAGGAGAAAAAAACTTGTGCAGATTCAAAACACATTGAATATAAACAAAAACCAGGCTTTCCTGCTTATGAACCAAGCTATTGTCTTCAGAACCAGAGAAAAAACTTCTTCGTGTTTCTGAAACAGTTGAATGATTTGAGCTTAGAACCTTATGAGAAAATACTATACTGAACCTAAAAATAATTCTTCTACTTCTGGATCATTCCTGAAAATTAGCATAAATATGCTAATGAAAACTGAGATGCGCCTCTTCAAATTTCATATCATACGTAATGTCAGCTATACTTCCTCCGAATGAAAGAAACTTGACGGAATCGGTGGCTAAAACTGAGAAAAACTGAGAAAAAACACAAATACGTGTTTGGATTTGTGCACTGTTGCGAGCAAAATTAGATTGGGGGTGTCATTTTGGCATGTCTTGTTTTAGTCGGCAAAAAGGCCAACTGGATGAATATGGTGGACTAGTTTTCTTGGTTCTCGAGGAGTGTGATACATTTAGAATATTTCAAGAATACTTGAGTATATTGAATTTATAATGTCAAAACGAAAAAAGAAATGGCTCGATTTTTGATGTTTTTGATCAATCGTGAAACAAAAGGGAACTTCAGAAGATGAAAAGCGCCGTTCTCAGGAAGAAGAAGAAAAAGGAATAGCTGAACTAAAATAAGAAGACGAGAGGCACAGAAAAAAACAACAATGCTCAAATAATACACTTGTGTCCTAATTGTTTTGTTTGAGCTGATGTGAGCTGTCGAGAATTCAGAAGTATGGGCGAGAAGATGCACAGCGAATGTTGGAGAAGTAATTATTCACGTTTTGAGCGTAGGCATTTTGAAATAAATTATGAGATGCGTTCTACACAAACTGCAAAAAGGTTGAGGAAGGTCTTTTTAATCTGGGAAAATTGGCGTCGTTTTTGGAAGTTCCGCAAACTTTAAAACTCCATAATGTCGAAAAGTCACGTGTTTCTCATGGATTACAAAATTTTCCGAGGTTTTCAATAAAACGGGGCAAATTTTTCTCAAAAAAATATGTTACGTAGTGTTGTGAGCAGTTGCAGGAAAATGGACCAAAAGTGTCCATCAAGCCTTCCGTCGATTGTTTTGATTATTGCCTCTTGAGAGAAAAGAAGAAGAGGATGTAGTTTCTCTTTTTGGAAATACAAGTTTTTATGCAAAACAAAACTGAGAGTTTATGAATTTTTGAAAAAATTAAACATTGAAATGATGATTATGGCTGGAATGAAGAACGAGGAAGATGCAGAATTATGATGCCATGGATCATCCCAAGGGTATTTTGGAGGCTTTTTCGGAGCGTCGTGTCTTCCAATTTGGTCGATTTTGCAGCAGTTCAAACCACAACAATATTCTTGGTACCTTTGGCACCTGAAATGATTTTTTTTCGGGTTTTTACCGAGAAGATCAAGCCTGTGGAATTTTTTCGGTACTGAAAAACTGTAAAGCCATCAGATTCAAACTACTAATTCGGTAATAATACGAGTCATATTTCAGAAAAGACGTTTTCGGAGATTTGAGATTATCCGACCAGAACTTTCTGTAACTTTATAGTTTATTGATTATGGGTTTGAAGCCAATGTGAGCTATTATCAATATCGCACTGATCAATTTTGTGAAAACGAAACTTTGGTTTCAACTTTTTATACAAACACTTATCCCGTATGTTTTGCCTATCTCTTTTTTGAGAGTAAAACTCTTGAAAATGTTTTTCTTCAGTGAATAGGAATTCCAAATTTTGTTGTTTCCATTCGAATGCCACTAAAAACTTGGCAAGCCTCTTTCCTTATCAATATCACTACCACAACAATTGCTTGTATATTCTCTTTCTCTTATTTTCTGTCATTAATTCTTGAATACGCAATAAAAACATACTGATAAATGATATCAAATATCGGCATGTTGTCCTCTTCATAGAAAAGATGTTGTCGTTCGGTCTCATTCATACGATATGCGCACGAATCTCGCGTGGGGAGGTAATAATAATTGTCCTGTAATTTCTTATTATATCATAACTGATTTTCAAGGTCAACATGAACAAACCAAATAATAATAACGATCACCAAGCCAATAGTCTCGACGAGTCAGGTAGATGAACGAACGGTCATTGTACATTTTGATTTTGAAAATATTGAAACCATCGAGGATTGTGAGCATGAATATTCGATAAACTTCATCGTTAATTTTTGGGTCTCCGTCAGTCGCATATCCTCCGTTCAAACTTCTGAATAAAAAAAACAAAATGGTATTTTCAGTTTGTATATGTTACCTAGTTCTCTGGAAAAAATAGTTTCTGGGCTGCTCTTCCTCTCCTCCTTGATCATCCAAGTTTCTTTGAAGGTTTACAGGCACAAATATAGCTAAAATCACACAAAAAGTAAGAAACAGCATTAAGAAACGACCATCAGTATAGTTGTGTTGAGCAAACAACAATAGATCGATATGCGGTTCTTCTGCCGGCAACACAATGTGTACTTATGCATGCGACCTCAGGTGACTGACTCATTCGGAACAAGAAATTGAAGAAGCAGAGATGTCCAATAATACATTTTCCGGAAATGATGATGATTCAATTGTATTGCAGTTATCTAAACGTTTTTTTTTTCAAAAAACACAATGCTTTGGAACTTTGGAAATTACTCATCTTGAAGAAAATTGGAAAAAAAAAGAACGTTCAAAAGAAGACAACAACTTAAAAAACTTGTTCGGAGATTCAATGTTTTTCAATCTATATCTTGTCACCTTACGACTTATTGGGTGATAAAGTCTCTCATCTATTACGATTTTTTCTGGATTTTTCAAAGGAACATTCTTCCGATTGGAAACATCTCCAAAAAACTTTCGATTATGATAGGATGATGATAGACAACAAAAAGAGAGAATTGAGAGATGCAGACTTGTGATAATTCCAAACTTATCTTCTCTTGTATTCTTTCTTCCCGAGAAAAGAAGACGCATCCGTAAAAGAGGTTAATCGACTACACGTCCTCAACACATCCTTCTCGTTTCTCATTTTCCTGTCAGAGTACCCTTCCCTTCACGACCCATATTATCACTCACTCTAAAGCATTTTTCATGATTTCGTTATCCACTTTCGTTACCTTTTACTTTCTAATTTCATTAGTCATTGATGCCACAGGTTAGAATTTCCATTTTATGATTTGAACTGTTTATAAGAATGATTATAGCACAAGCCCCAACATGTCCTAACGGTCAACTGCCAAAACTAGATGAATCGTTAAGACCACTACAATGCCTGCCAGGTAGATATTATATTTTTCAAATGAAATCTATTTAATAAAAAATCAAGTTTTAGGAACATCGCAGCACTTAATTTGTGGTCCAAATCACAATTGTTTCTTCACTGGACTCAATTACATGTGTTGCCCGTCTAACGAACCTTCGATTGATAATCAACCAAGCTGCCCATATCCTAAGTTAACAGTGTTGGATCCTCATGGGCTCCCACTGAAATGCAGTCAAATTGCTAGAAGTTGTCCGGGAGAGAACATGCATTGTGCTGATGTGGGACTCGGTTACATTTGTTGTGAAGATCCGTCCTTCCAAAGAAACCATCATGCGCTTCCACCACCCAGCACCACTAAGCCAAAAAAGTACCGTGTGAAGACTACAACCCCGCCACCGGAGGAAGAGTTGGAATGCCCAAATGATTCTATCGGTATGCTGAATAGTAATGGAACCAGAGTGATCTGTAACTCAAGAAATCCATGTCCAGGGGTGAGTTATTCAAATGCACATTTTCGCTCAAATTCATAAATTTCAGACCGACACCTTTTGCTTTGGAGAGTACAAACGATCAATTTGTTGCCAAAAGTATCTCTACGCCTCTGACATTCTCGACCCAACCACTGAGAAACCGAAAAGAGGACTGCAAAGCATCAATATGGCAATGAGAAAACCACTTCCAGGAAAAATGCACGACGGACAGTACCTGAAGCCAACCACGACCACCACCACAACAACCCCAGTTCCTACTACTACTACCACTGATCAAGAAGTTCCAGAGATCGCAATTAACAGTGTTGGTGTGAGGAGGTTTGATATTTCTTGTTTCACCAAGAAGTCTATATTATTGTTATTTTTAGAAAAGGACCACATTCTATCCAACATTTGAAATCTACTGAAGGAAGTGCCACAGTTACTCGTACCTGGATCCCGAGACAGTCGTACACATTCCCAACTCCACCAACAACAACAACTCAAATTCCAAGACAAATCCCATCAGTGAGTTTTGATTGTTCATAGAAACTCAAGCATTACTCTCATTTCAGGCAGTGGCTAGAAGAAATCGACTGAACGGAGTACAAAACTTTGCTGGAAACACAGACTTCAAGCCATCCAGTTTGAATCTTGAGAGAAATCAACAGAATGATCCGGTAAATCTGACCGTCATTTTTTCCGGTTTATTAAGCTAATCTCTGTCTCAGAACCGTCATGCGTTGGCCCAAAAGTTGCTATCTTATCAAATCAGAAACGGATGGCCATACGACGAGCGCTTCTATAGACCAGGTTGAAAAGTTTTTTTGTCTGATCAAAAATTACTTTTGAAAAATATACTTACAGATGTGGATGTATACACCGAGGAGCAAAAATCCGAGATTGCCCGTATGCGGTTCCTTCCTCAATGAATAGAGACGCTTTCTAATAACCTTAATAATCATCAAAAACACGTGTTTTAATCCAATAAATACCTCAGTTTTCTCATATTTTCTTGTGTTTTGATCTTTTCCACTTTCTTAAAATGCAAATCTCTTATGTTTTCACATATATTCACACTAACCGGATAGAGATTGAGATCTCGCCCGATTGTACAAAAACTTTCATTCTTCAAATGTTTCCCAGTTTTTTCTAACGGAAATTGAATTCAAAAGGAAAAATAATGATATATTTCCGGTTGAGTCACCTAAAACGATAAGGAATTTTTCATTGCGTTCTCGTGGCCGTCACCTGGTGGCCGAGGTTTCCAAACGGAAGAAGTTTGTTTGCCAGGTAATAAATCTGGTGCATTAAACTAATTTCTTTCTGCTCGAACCATTGATTTTTGTCATATGTTGCCCAAAAACCAGCCACGTGACTTTTTTTCTATTTTTCCCATATAAAACAATAATAAAATGTATATTTACTACAAATAAGACTCCAGATTTAATTAAGATTCGTATCTTCCTCCTTCTCTCGATATGTCGTCTTCTTTGCGAGAGCGTCGTGTTCCACATTAGAATATTCATCATGTGGCCGAAGGGGACCTTATTGATTTGGTGTGCCTCGTCTCGCGCAGGGTTTTGTGTGTATGTGTGCCTATTACGCTCTATCCGCCTCGGCCTCTTCCTCGCCTACTCTACCAATTGGATGCAGTCATCAGAGAAAGAGCTTTACTCGCAATTCATTTTTTACTCACGTCATTTCGATATATTGCTTTTTTGTGGACGTCTTTTTCAGAATTTTCGATGGGTTAGTTTTCAGGTTTCTGCAAACGAGTGGTACAAAAAAACAAAAATGGGAGCTCAAGGGAGCCGAGTAGATTTCAAACAAGCTGTGTTGGATTTGACTGGGAAACCAGGAAAAGTAAGTTATCTGATATCTAAAAATTATGAAAAAACATCAAATGTTTTGAAAAAATTCTGTAATACTGTATTGACCCTCGATTGTTGTTGATGGAAACACAATTTCAAATTAAAGCTTATGATATCTGTACAAAAAAAGTTTCCTTGCTTCTAACTTGCTTGAAGTATTTGAGGAAAATGTGTAATTCAACCTAATTAATGATATTCAGGACGATGAACAGTTTTGGGACCAAGCGTGGTGGCCAGATTCTGTCAACGACATCTTCGCAATGATTCCTGGAGAAGATATCAGAAAACTCCGTGATGAATCACCAAAAAACCTGGCTACGTTGGTTTACAAAGCCGTCGAAAAAATCCAATTTTCTCGAGATCACCCTGGTAACATAGACCAGAAGAAGGTATCACATTTCTTCACAACCTTGTTGTAATGTTTTATTATTTTCAGACCATCAACTCTATCCGACTTCTGACCCGTATGATTCCTTACATGTTGGAGGATGCTGAGTGGAGAGGTTACTTCTGGTCTCCCATTCCCCATGGTGACGCGACAAAACCACTTGCCGCTGTGCTTCTTGAGGCTCTTTCTGACCTACTTTTCTGCCCTGAGTTTACGATTAGTCATGGAAATGGACAAGTAAGTCAGATGACGTTTAGTACCAAACTGATTTCTATTCTTTCAGAAAGTTAACGACTTGACAACAATTGATTCATGTGAATACATTTGGGAAGCCGGAGTTGGATCCGGAAACAAGCCTCCAATGGTTGCTCTTCACTATCAGAACCGATCGGAAATTCTTAAGCTTCTCCTGACTTGTTTCTCGGAAGTCGTATATGCACCAGTCTCGGGTGAGTGACGTTTTACGAGGGTGTGCCGTTGACAAATTCCTATATGCAAAATTCCAGATGAAAATCGTCTCCGATGGATATCCCATTTCACGGCTGTCACAAACCAACACGTCCTCCCAATTTTCACATCTCTCCTGAACATCGTTTGCGCTTACGACCCTGTTGGATATGGATTACCCTACAATTATCTATTGTTCAACGATTCAAGGGAGCCTTTGGTTGAAATTGCTCTGCAGGTGGAAAATTGTGGAATCCAACAATCACAAAGAACTATTTTTTCAGGTGTTAATCGTTTGCTTGGATAAAGAGAGTCAACCAAAAACTGATGACTCTGGATACCAAGATAATTATTTCATTAACTATCTGAGCAGAATTCACCGAGAAGAGGATTTTGATTTTATGTTGAAAGGCATTACACGTCTTCTCAGCAATCCAATCCATACTTCGTCGTCGTATCTTCCGAACTCCCAGAAGCGGGTAAACTTCCATCAAGAACTTCTTGTTCTTCTGTGGAAATGTTGCGAATTCAATCAGGTAATCTGACCTGAGGTCTCTGCAAAATCAAAACATAAGTTTTTTTTCCAGAAATTCATGTTCTACGTGCTAAAAACATCGGATGTTCTTGACATTCTTGTCCCAATTCTTTACCACATCTCTGATGCTCGGAATGATTCTGGTAAACAATTGAACAAAAGCAAAAAATGGATAATACATTTTGTTTTCAGCGAGAGTGGGACTTATCCACATGGGAGTTTTCATCATTCTTCTTTTGAGCGGAGAACGTAATTTCGGAGTTCGCCTTAACAAGCCATACACAGCCAAGGCTAACATCAATGTGCAGGCATTCACAGGGACTCATGCAGATTTATTAATTTTAGTGAGTGAAATGACTGAATTGGAAACGATGCTAGGATGTTCTGTTGAGCCAAAAAATGGGATTTCATCTTCAGCAATATAAGTGAACGTTTTAGTAGTTTTAGCTGCTGTGGCAGTTCTGGCACAGTCTGCTAACTAAAATACCGCAGGACTTCAAATTGATTCAGTTTCCAAAACATAGTTAATTTAGAAATGATTCAATAAAACTAGGTTACTTTTAATACTATGGCAAGAGTACATAAGATGAAGGTGTTTTTCGATTCTTACGCTTATAACCATTGTGATATTTTTTTAAAATTCTCTTATGAGTTCTTAATTGAGCTCCGAGCCAACCATCATGGTAAGTGCTTGCGTCCATTGAGTTCCAAAACTAAAAGACTTTTTTTCAAACTTGATAAACTGGAAATGAGCAAAACAATGTCATTAGATTGGGCTAAAAACAATGAACGTTGTATCACAAAGATTTAGGGGCACCAAGGCCAGATACATTGAATCAAAAGCAACTAGCTTCATTTTCAGGTTTTTCACAAGCTCATCACCACTGGAAACTACCGACTCCAATCCCTATTTGACTGCTTTTTGACGATCATGGTCAATGGTAAGCACTTGAGTCAAGATTCATGAAATAACATCAGACCGCTCCTTGGAAATAATGACACTTGAGATTTTCAGTGTCTCCGTATATGAAATCGCTATCAATGGTGGCGGCAAACAAACTCGTCCATCTTGTCGAAGCATTCTCGACTCCATGGTTCCTCTTCTCATCGCCAACCAATCCTCAACTGGTTTTCTCGCTCCTTGAAGTGTTCAACAATGTGATTCAATACCAATTTGATGGTCTGTTTTTCGAGGAATGATACATTCTCAATACAAATATTTACAGGAAATTCTAACTTGATCTACACTATCATCAGAAAACGAAATGTGTTTTATCAACTGTCCAATCTATCAACTGATGCTGCATCCATCGCCAAAACACTCTCTGGAAGGAAGAGCAAGTGTATGTGGCAGTTGAAAAATCATTTTAAAGAAAAGTAGTTTTCAGCAGCCAATCGTGATGAGATGGTTGACCAACTAAAGAGCCCCACCACTGCAAATGCACCAGAATTTCCGGCAGCATCAGGAACTCCGCCGGCCGGAGGACGTAAGTTCCTTGCTCATCGACTAATCAAATTACGCGAGATACTTTCAGCGAGCACAACAACTGGTCTTGCTGCTACACCAGCACTTGCATCGATGACTGGAAATGTTGGTAGCTGGGAGGAAAAACCAACTGCTCAAGATAGTTCGTAGATAAGCACAGAGTTAAGAATGAATTATGTCTGTTTTTGCAGATGAATGGGTTGCCACACAAGAATGGGCTGAGGCTTGGAAGTCGAAACTTCCACTGCAAACCATCATGAGGCTTTTGCAAGTGTTGGTGCCACAAGTTGAGAAAATCTGTATTGACAAGTGAGTGTTACGAAAATACACCAGACTCGACTGTTCTGAAAAAAAAGATAAAGAGCTGTGCTTCTCCAAGCATTGGAAGTAGGCAATTATATTGTTTTTCATTTTTAACGGGATTAAAACTGAGTGATGGACTGTTGCCCCTATTTGAGGATTAGTGAAAAATTGACAAAGATACGAAATTGTTCAGTTTTCCTGATATTTTATGATTGCTCTCAAAAGATGGATTGATATTGCGACCCACTAAAGTGAATAACATTTTCAAAAGCATTCTTACAAGTTGTTAATGAACTTGCGCTGAGTTTTCTGTTTTGAAAACCCTAGGCCAAATTCTCAGTTTTTGTCTCCATGGGTTTGTAGTTATGTTACAGTTGAGAAACGGAATGCCGAATCCAAATTAGTTACCGTCCAGGTTCCTATATTTTCTCAAATTCAAGAACTGCTAGACGTTTCGTTGATGTCTTTATGGTTTTAGACTTATGAATTCCTCCTTTGAGCCTGATTCCAATGAGCCAGTCGATTATTTCTTGCTCACATGAAATCTTAGGCTGCTCGCGATCTTGAAGTTGCACGATTACAATAGTATTTTTTTCAGAGGACTCACTGACGAAAGCGAAATTCTGAAATTCTTGCAACATGGAACTCTTGTTGGACTACTTCCGGTTCCACACCCAATTGTCATCCGGAGATATCAAACGAATGTTGGCACGAACCACTGGTTCCGAATCTATATGTGGGGTGTAATCTACCTAAGGTTAGTACTCGATTTCAAAACATGTTTTTCAAAACAACATTTCGCAACATGTGAAAATTTTCCAGAAACACGCAGCCACCAATTTGGTACGACACGGACGTGAAACTCTTTGAGATTCAACGAGCGTGAACAATTCTAGAACATATGTCACTTCTGAATATCGCATGTGCAATATCCTGCATTCGCATATCTTCTTTTACTTCAAATGTTGTGCATGCGAAGTTATTCTTTCTCCTATCTCCTCTAGTTTTTCTCCCTCCCATCAAACAAGCGTTCCAGCTTCGTACATCTGTGTTCATGTAAATTGATTCTCTCTTTTTCTTCCAACAATTCTTCTCTTTTGGCGTTTTTTTTCACCGACATTTACAAATGATGTATCTCTAAAAAGTTTCTTGTAGAAATAAGTAATAAAATTCTATTTATATTCATGAAGGCATCTTCAAAAAAGTAGGATCTCCTGTGTAACATACGTCGTAAAAGGAAAATGTTAGGAAAAAAGTGCGTTGTCCTATTGTTCACACGTGAAAATTGGATTTGCTTCCTTACAGAAAGTTAAACCACTGCCGGGATATGACGTTTCGAAACTTGTAAGTTTTTTTGGATTCAGTTTTTAGTCCCAACGTGTGGGAAAGGGTTAAAACTCGTTTTGTTTCTAAGAACTACGAAATTGGTTGTTGTTTAAATAATCATAGTATTTTGCACTAATAACTGATTCCAATCAGAAATCGGAATTTTTATTTTTCGAAACCCATGGGAATTCATATCAATTCATTTGTTTTTCGTTTTTAGCTATTTTCACTAAAAATAATGATGTACTGTATTGCTGATTTTCATGACTCATGTTATTTTTTGGTAGAAAGATAAAAGAGTTTCTGTATTGAGAAAAACAATCATGAGTCATTCAGTACCAAATCAATTTTTGTATTGTTTGTGAATTTGTATTTCAAATAATCAAAGTCCAACATATCTTTTTCAAAGTTTGCTATCAAGTTTTACAGATAGCTTTGTTTCTCAACTGTCGAAATTACTTTTGTTCATTTTTCTCATTGAAACATCTTGATTTCGATTTCCAATGCCAATCTGCTAAGGTCACCACCGATCAAAGCGGTCTAACGGTCTTGATTCTTTCCTTTCCCAGTCGGTAAGATTGTCTGTTTCTCATTCTCTCGCACTACCATCAGTACTTGATGACAACGGTCAATTACTTACTCGAACTTGTGGGAGATATCAAGTATATGATTGATAAATTGTGCCCCAGGCGAGTAGTGAGGGAAAGACAGACGGGAAGGGTGGTAAAGCGAGGGAGGAAAGAGAACGACCCGGGAGTGGGAGGATGACAAAGAGACGGTTCATGCGAGTGACGAGAACCTCGTATATCATACAAAACGTACGGAGTGCGCAGACGATTGGCAAACTGACCCCGCCCCTCTACCCTACCCTCCGACTATTTGGCACATACATAGCGCGCGCAACGGGAAGAGAGAGAAAAACGAAGAAGAAAGAGGGAGGCGCACCAACTGCCCCTGCCGTTCATAACCTTTTGGAGACGTGTCAGCTTTTTTTGACATCTTCATCTATCTATCTCAACTGGGAACCCCAAGCGTCAACTCCTCGTCTTTCTTATTCCTAGTCTCCCGTGTCTGTTAATATTCATAACCTTCTTCAGAATCTTCGATGAGCTACAACCATCTTTTCAAGGTAAGTATTTCTGTTTCCATCCTAGATTCCATGCTTATAAGAGTACCATGTCAGTAGCCACTAGTCTTTCCGTACTTCCGAACATTCCGAATTTTACGATTTCACGCCTCATAGTTCATTTTCTATCTACATTCATTCATACAAAGTGATTATTGTAGTAGTAGTAGTATCGGTCGTTGGGGTCCTTTACCACACGCATAACTGATTTAGCACGTAAACAATGCGGGTAATTTATGGACGCGGTGGAGTAGAAGTATGAACAAATTATGCTGAAAAGGGAACCAACTCGTCCCTAGGGGAATACGTTTTCAGGACCATCTCCATCTTCTTTTGGGTAGTCCCACCTTCCTGAAAACTAGCTTTTAGAATGAAAGATGAAGAGGTTATAATGTAGATTATTGGTGGAGAAAAACCGATTCAGGAGTTTTTTTTTTGAAAACCGTTACCTATAATTACAAATTGGTAACCTAACCCTCGCGTGACATGAACCAATTGCTGCGGATATAATTAAATTTGTGAAACGAACGCATGCAAAGCCAGACTCGTCAGCTAATCGGATACCACCCCGTACAAAAGTATCAATCAATTCCATTACAGATCGTTGTAGTGGGAGATCACAATTGCGGAAAATCATGCATCCTGCTGAGGTTTGCCGAAAACAACTTCCGAATGGATCACATCAGTACATTAGGAGTAGATTTCAAATTGAAAACTATCAAGTTAGGGAGGGATAAGGTGAGTGAAATAGAGGACGCACTAGTAGTTTTTTCAGAACCTTTGTCCTTCGTTTCTCGATATTTACTTTACTTTTCATGTTTACCCAGGATTTCCGCAGTTGTATTGCTGCCCTGTATCGCTATTTCCTTCATAACGAAACTCAAAAAATTATATTTCGAAAATGAAAAAAAAAACGTAACGACATGTTTTTTCCTTATCACTAAATAAGATGAACACCCCCACAAACACTTTTTGTCGGTCGGCACGCGATGATTCATTAGATCAGAGCCTACCAAAACTGATAACAATCTTTCTGGTCAGCAATTGCGTTAGAATTATGGTCACTCTGATTGCAGATCCGATTAGAACTGTGGGACACCGCTGGAATGGAAAGATACAGAACGATATACAATTCCTACTATCACTCAGCTCATGGAGTTATGTGTGTCTACGATATGACAAATGAGAAATCTTTTGAAAACCTGGAAAAGTATTGGCTTAAAGAGATAAAGCAGCATGCCCCGGCAAACGCAGTTCTTATGTTGGTAGGAAACAAAGCCGATTTGGATCAGGAAAGGAAGGTGAGAACCTTATTACTAGGCTGTCGACGATTTATTTCTCAATCTTCAAATCCGTTTGGCGGTCATAAATTCAACCTAGCATTAGCCATCTGTGTGGGTTTATTCAAGAAAGACAATGAACGTCTGTAGGCAACATATGACACGTGTTGCTTTTTTTGGAGAGGGGAGGGAAGAAACACATTAGCATTAAGATGTGATGCGCAGGTGCAACAAGTACCAGTCCTTTCTCCACTTCTTCAGCTATTCTATTAGCCCGAATTAGTAGGAGGTTGACCTCTCGGAGAGGCTTCCTTCAGTGTTCTGTACCATAGACAAACCAATTCTTTATGTATATGTACGTCTATGTACGCATACCAGTAGTGTTGTATCAGAGTAAACATCAGTTGTACGGTAATATTGCTTTTTACCGTTCCGTTTGCTCTTCTGAATTTGTGTATGAAGGACAAGGTGTAATATTCAATTAGCGCGCAGATAGTTTATCGTAATAACGCAGAAGATGATTGAGAATGAGTCAAACGTATTTTTTTTGTGAATTGGATGAGACTAAACTTATCACAATCCTTTAGAATGGGTCTACAGAATATGAAAGTGCAATGCCATAGAACCTAATCAAGAAACCACATCTTGTTGCTTTTTCGGTGGTTTTTCTTTCTTTTCGCTAGAATAAAAACCACCAATCTGTCGGACCTAATCTATCAATTTTATGACTCTGCGCAGCTACTGGCACGCTTCAAGAATAGGAAGGAAAGCAGTTGTGCCGCTGAATCTGCCGGCTCTTTTTTTGTTTCGTGCAACCAATTAGGAGGCTTGTTCATTTCTGGCCCGACCACCATCCATCTTTTTCCAGTGTCCGACGCCACAATGGGAGCTGAAGGGGGACTCTTTTTGTTTTTCAAAACCTCCCAGAAAGCTTTGTGCACTTTTCCTTCCCGTTTTCCCAGTTTGGTTCCCAATTTTGGTGAAGAGAGGGATGCTTGGAACAGCAAACATATTCATGAGCACTCTTGAATCCGACATTACAATGAAAATTGTTCATAAGTTGTTACGAACGAATCGGAATGTGCAAAAGCAATGTTACACACAATTTATATATTGACTGACGAATTGTGTTGGGGATGGATGTGTCCAAACAATTTGATTGAGTTACATTCTAACACTAAAGAATCGTCGCCCGAAGAAAACGGGAAGACAGGAAAAAAGGGGTGAAAACATACTTAATCGCAACTATTATGCGTTGTAATTATCGGATTTATGCATTCTGTCCGCAAATGGATGTTGGTTGTAATAGTGAATCGTAATAGTGGGAAATGACACTTATGGATTTCAGGTGGATTTCGATCGTGCTGAAAAACTGGCTTCAAGGCTTGGCGTCTCTCTGTACGAAGTATCGGCAAAAACTGGTAAGGTTTTTTTTGAGGATTCTAAAGTCAATTATAACAAAATCTTTTGAAAACTCCGATGAGGCTTTGAAAAATTTTAAGAAAAATTCAAGCGCGGTTAAAGTATCGAAAATTTTTCTACATTCGAAAAATTTGGAATTCGACTATCCAGTGAAAAACGAACATATATGTTTCAAGGATAATAGTTTCGGTTTTGTTCAGGACACTTCTGTAAATTTCAAAGCTGCCCCGCTTTTCTTGAAATTACTTTTTAAAGACATCTGAATCAATTTCCGGTTGTGCGGTTTATGCTCGAGTTTATATCGCGAACTGCCAGTTTTATCAGGCCATTTTTAACCTTCAAAAACATCATTCGAGCTCTGAAAGTTAATCTATATTTCAGGAATAAACTGCGAAGAAGCCTTCCATACACTGACAGCTGCAATGCGAGAACGTCTAACTGCTAGCAGTTTGAACTCTGACGAATCGGATGACAATGAGGTTGGTTAGCGGAGACAATTTCCTTCTCAATTTATATGCTAATTTTCATCACAAAACAAAGCGTTTTTCAGGAGTTCTCGTCTGCTTTTCATGTTGATGGTGTCATCAAAAGCGATAAGGGAAAGTTCACATCATGCTGTGCAAGTGCTCCAGAACCCGCATTTGTTTGATACAACTCCATTAGATTATCTTTTTTCATTGAATATGCTTTAATCTCTTTTGAATCTGCTTGTCAAAACCGTTAATAGGTGCTGTGCTGTTTCGTGCTTTGAAATCTTGAATTTGTACCATCTTTGTATCTTTCTCATCATTTTTTTCTTTGGTCAATCGCACTTTCATGACGTTTTTTGGAACGTCATTGCTATTATGTCTTACATTGAATTCTCGAGTGTCGGGTATTGCGTGTTCAATATTCACTATGAAGTGTAATTCTACATTTTATTCCAAAACTATTTACCACACAGAATATTGATGCAAGAAGGAGAGGAAATAAATACTGAGTGAAAAATTAAAATAAGAGTGGGGACCAAATAACTGATTCGAAGGAATGTTTTTTTTTCTTTTTCGGTTTGAATTCGTACATTTTCTACACTACTATTATGATTTCTTCCGGGTGGAAGAAAAACAAGCTACTTCTAACGAGAAGAGCCGTTTCAATTATGATTTCATGGGAGAAACGAAAAACGGGGGTTTGGAAAAAAATACTGGGATAAGTTCAACATACTGGGAAGCAATGTACTGGTTTTGGAAGTTCAACGAGATTGATTTTGAAGAATCAAACTCCGAAAAAATGGAAAAGTTACAAGAAATGGTGACCGAGAATGGAGAAAATACACATTTTGAAATACATACACTTGTTTGAATACCAAAAGAAACTTTGAACTGAACTTGGACCATAGAAAAAGAATAATCGGCTTCTATAAAAACAGAGATCTTATGACTGGCGACGGTTTTGACGGTGGAAGCATTTCCTAATGCATTGACGCGAGGTGCGGTAAATCACAGAGCACCTTGATGGAGTTCTGGGAAATGAACGGACTCTTGCTTTGAACAACTTCATGTAAGCAACATCAACCGAGGTTTCTGGAAACCTATTGAGTTCAATTTTTATCTGATAATTCATCCACTCACGCTCGAAAAGTTCATCAACCTGTTCAGCATTACTCAGAATCCTGTAGAGACAATAGTCCAATGTGTGTGATCCAGAATCACATCCCGCTGCAAGGCACGACGAGCACTTCGCAATCTGAAATGAAACTGTTCAAACTGTTATTCATTATATGAGCATTCATACATCTACACTGTCCCAGAGCTTCTTTGCATGTTTCTTAGCGGCATACTTATGTGCTTCATTGCGGTTCTTGAACTTTGGATAGTTTCTGGTCTTCTCGATCACACCACCGTTGCATCCGAAACTCTGGAATCAAATTTTCAGAATTAAAACTTGATTCGTCAGTTACCATCAAAGCGTAATCTCCAATTTGACAATCAGTAGCAGGCGCTTGCTGTGGAAGTGGTCGTCTGAAAAGTAGTTTTCTAAGACGATCCATCCTGGTGGGACCAGCTGGTTTTTCTTCTTCTCTTTCAATTTCCGGAATGAAAACTTTGATGCATAGTTTTCCATTTGTCTGAAACTAATCAAATTTGTTCATGTTTGATTCTAGAAATGTACCATTAGGCAAGCTTCAACGCGTTCTTCGTTTGCTTTACGATTGTTTTCTTGTAGATACTGAAAATGACGGATTTATTCTCAATTCAAAGAGTGCAAGAATTTAACTCACAACCGTGAACTCGATTTTCTTTCTTTTTTCAGTTCCATCAGGGTTGAGTCCAGGAACGGTCAGTTCTCGAAGTAGTTCGGTAAGAAGACTGATGTATCCTTCGTCACATTTACTTGTTCCGTTTCTTCTTCTTTGGACCTGTTCGTAATGTAGTTTCTGTAACATAAATATTGTCGAAATTTATATCGAACTACTTCAAAGTACCAATCGTTCTTTTGCACAGTCGGCCGACAGAATCCACGGGTCTCGGCTCAGAATATCCACAGTGAGACGCTCTATAGGCTTGACACGAAGCATTCCACTCAAAAGAGTTTGGATGTGTGTAGGAAGAAAGAACGGTGGAGAAATGAGTCCCCGTTGTACTTTCTTCGCGCATCTTTCGAAAGTGGTATCCTCGAATAGAAGTTGTTTTGTTGCCATGGCGTACATACAGACCCCCAAGCTCTGAAAAAATAGGTCGTCTAATTTATCACAGGCGTGAATGGAAGTACAAACCCAAACATCGCTCGCTGGTGTTGCTCTCACACGAACATCGTGGAGTTCTGGAGCCACAAATGGAAGCAACTCCAAAGGAGTTGTTTTATAAGAAGACCATTCCATAAAGACGTTGTTTTCACAATCCGAAATTTTGACAATGGCATTGTCAACGAAGATATTCTTGTACTGGAATTTGAATATTTGTGTCAATTTGATGAACTTTTTGCTCTTACGTGCAAGCATCCATGGGAGATATTGTGGCTGTGCAAGTAGTTGAGGGCACTAAGGACGTTCACTGTAATCAGCTTGATTACATCCTCAACCATACTCAAACCAGTTTCTCTGTGAAAGTTGGTGAACATGATGTTGTCTGAAAAGTTCATTTTCGTTAGGTTTGAAGGATACTATTTTGAAAAACCGAAATTTTTTAAAGGAATTTTGTAGGTCAGAAATTGTATAATCTGACGCAAAAATACTTTTCTGTGAAAAGAAAAAATTATCTTTTGATTGCGGATCAACTTATTGCGGAGTGTTACTAAAACAACTTTCCGACAATGAAAAATGCTCCGAATTGAAAATATTTCAGAAGGAGTATCTTCATCTCCAACTCACCATATAAAGTCAATGGAATGTATTCAATCAAGCGTGCGACACGGTTTTCCGATTTGAAAACCTGAATGACATGTTTTTGAACTTTTGTTACAATATATGATTAATTACCTCGAACGATCTGATCATTGCTGGATGATACATCCTGTCGAAGAAGATGCGGAGCCTGATATCCTTCTTCTTTGCCAGAAGTTGTTTACTGAACAATGGACGATATTCCTTGACGCAACACTGAAAATGGAAACATGTTTCACCGTGGTACTGAAGATGAGAACTATAGAAATGGGATCTCCAAGAACATGATAAGAGCACTGTGGAAAACGTGAACTCTCTTTTATTGAAATTACACAAAAAACTTTTGTAAACTAGACAAAAAAAACACAAGTGGGCTTGTTAATTCGGACAAAATTACACTGTTTTCGGCGTTTTTATTTTTCGATGTTCTCATTTCACTTGTTCTCAATTCGGAGTTCTTCCCTAGCTTGAATTTGAAAAGTTTTTGTGCAAATTTCACAATTTTCATAAAGGAGAGTTCACGTTTTTGGCAGTTCATGTAATATAGTTTTTTAGAAAATGGATGTCTCCTCTGTATAATTCTCATTTTTTGTACCATGACTTTCAACTCGAAAAAAGTGTGATATGGAACTCTCGGGACAAATATTTCATGAAAAAGAGGTTTTTGCTTGAAAAAATTGATTTGACGATACTTTCTAAATTTTTTCCCAGTAACATCTAACTTACTTCTGTGAAAATTTTGATGTGGTGAGTACGGTAAACCGTTGAAAAACGTCCTCGTCCAATTGAATTTCCACATCCAAATTTCTTAGTATTCAGATATGTTTTCTTCTGAGAAGAATCTTTGAGTTCCAGATTCTCGATAATATCTGGAGTTTTGAAGACACAATCTGTTGAAGACCATCGGATCGGTTTGTTTGACGGTTTGTCAAGTTCAAGACTCGAGAAGAAGCGTGCTCCAAGAGTCATCTGAAAATAGTTTCTTTGGTAAGTTCTAATGAAGAGTGTTATACAAAAGCGGTTGAAAAAAAGATTGAGAACGAATGAATTAAAATCAGAAAAAGAAAGAAAAAGCTCTAATGAACACCAATGTTGCCAAGGAGAACGTATCAAAACAAAATGTGACTGAGTAATTCATTACACGATCATAAATTCCCAAAAGACAAAATAGTGTCTATTTCGTTGGATACAGGATTAATCACAAGTTCTTTGCAGTTTTTTTCAAGCTGCAACATGGAAAAGCTTTCCTGGAATGTAACCAAATTTTAATCTTGATCAGATTAACTTAGACACGTAATATGTAAGATCTATTTCAGATTGTTCAAATTCCTCTAATTAGTGTCAGTTAATCTTTGTATAGTTTAGCTAGAAGTAGTTCGAAAGAAAAGATTAAGAAGATTAGTGTACATCGGACTGTCTTACTGTAACTGACGCACAAAGCCGGAAGTTATTTCTGGCTAAAATGCAAGATTTAATCTGAAAGAGGAAATAGAAAATTGTTCCTGAGACTTGCTCGAAGACAATTATGACGATGTCTGAGGCTACGGTACTTCTGCTCTCACATGAAATGAGAAGAATGAAGGATATGGGGTGTGACCCGTTTCTTTCGATCATCATTTTCCTTTCAATCTCCGCCCACAGTGTGCGTAGGCCGTAGTAGAGAGAGCACATGTGAGACCGAATTTTTTTGTCAGGGGTTGTAGGGAACATGAGGGGGAGAGACAAAAACTGTGGGGATAATGGAAGGAAAATGATTGAAATAGACTGAAAATAGACGGAGAAGAATGTGACGAATGTGGGCCAAAGAATGAAAGTCAAAAGTAGGAAATATGTGAGAATATTGTCTAATTGTGAGAATATTAGGAAATTACCTGAAGCTCACTATGCGAACCAGTAGTGAACAGTTACGAACACATAACCGGAAACTGTAACGTAACTAATTTTAAGCATTTGGAAAAATGACGTATATCTGAGAAAATACTCAATATTTCACAGAATATGGAGGTTCTTCATGTGCCATACTGTGAGCCATCATACTTGAACAGGCTGTATTCGAAAGTGAAGCTAGGCTCGGAATCTTATTTGAAAACTCTGTGAATTTATACTGTCTAAAGCATAATGAATAATGGGAACTGGTATCGAACAATGATAATGACGTTACCCAAATAGAACTAGCAATTCTAATATGTCGTATCAATAAAAACCAAATCCGAGTAGTCTGTCTGTCAATTCACTCGCTGCCGTACTATCGTTTTTTT
Organism: Caenorhabditis brenneri; assembly: GCA_000143925.2. Taxonomy (NCBI): domain Eukaryota; kingdom Metazoa; phylum Nematoda; class Chromadorea; order Rhabditida; family Rhabditidae; genus Caenorhabditis; species Caenorhabditis brenneri. The sequence continues at coordinate 917,724 of GL379786.1, read as the reverse complement.
TTCTAAATTTACATAAATTGACAAATGTCACCCGAAAATCAAACCGCCTCTGTGAATAAGCAAAGGCTCTGAATGAAACAGAAACGTATATGCTGCTCAAATACTCCCTTTCTAAGCTCCTCCTCATGTGGGACACCCGGCAACACGTCATTCGAAGAACGGGTAACTATAGAGACTGTCAATCTGTCTCTTGAACGAAATGGGCAAATGTCTGAGAGCTTATACCCAAAAGAGAAGAAAGATTTCAAAATTTGAGATGTGGAAGGAAAGATTTGCAATGAACTTGGGGTGCAATAAATCGGAAGAAAACTCAGCAGATACAAATTATTCTCATGTTTTATCTAGGTTTTGCAAGTGTTGGTTTCTTGAACATTTTTTACCGCTAGTGTAAAAGCTTGGAGAAACTCTCCAATTTTCTTTTTTTTTTCTTTTTTCCTTCCTTTTCTTCAAATTTCTTCATCCTCTCCACATTTCCGGTCATTTCATTTTAAGAAAATTTCATGGAAGATGCTTATTTCCAGCGGCACTTTGGAAATAATGAAGGGAAATTCCGGTGCAATTAGTTCAATTGCACCTGCTACACGAGGTCCAACGTTTTCCAGAAAAAAGAACACAGCTAAATCAAAGTTGCACTCTTGATGTAATAATAGTACGTTTGATCAAGACAAATGTTATCAATTGACAGGTCAGGAATCAGAGAGTTTCGTTGACAAAGTTTTTTGATAACGTAAAAGAGTTATGCTAGAGAGTGGAGACACGTTTGATATGATTGAATCATTTTTCCCAAGTTTGGAAGGAGGTGGGGTTCAGGCACAACCTCATATGGAAGTTCCTTTTACCAATTGCAAAGAAAAAAGAACATTAAAGTGAAGTGTGCAAAGTGGAAATGAACCGAAGCCAATAATAGTCCCTCATTAGATAGACGAGACTGCTACTTAGCCCGGGGCTGTGATCTATTTTCTTCCTTTTTTGTATGTGCACTTTTTGTAGGTTTGTCAGAAAATCCGCGGAATCTGGATTATCTTGGCTCTATTAAAGACTCCGATTGTAGGTTGGATACGAAAATTCAAGATCCATCCGGTTCAACTCTCAATTCTGCCTTCTTTGTGATACGTGAAGAAGGGAAATGGAAATTCGGATTTAAGAACATAAGCTGAAGTCTCAAATCAGAAAAAGTTGCCGAGAGTCTAAAAGCTTCTGAGCTCTCAATTCAATTATCTGGTGCCTCTAGGAGATGAAATTGCAATTGAAAAATGAGGTTGACGCCAGGCACATATGTGAAAAATGAGAGGAGGCGAATATTGGGAGCAGTGGGTAAAAGTGCACACGCTGAGGCGTTGATAAGCGAGGACTTTTTTCGATTAAGAAGAGCTAGGACGCGGAAATGTCGATCGGTCAGGGGCGCACGCTCTGCTTCTTGGCAAAAGGGACGCGGCGCTCGTAAGAAAGAGCCGAATGCACTTCTAAGGGGGCACTCTCCTCCTCTTTTCTTTGGAGCCACGAAATACTTGGCTTATCTGTGCCAAGAAGATGTTTGACTCTGCTCTCCAGTTTTCTGACTCATTAATCTGAATGCTATTACATACATCTTTCTTTGTGAAATAGAATGTATTTGGAACAGAGCTACAATTTGTTAAAGGGCATGGAGTATGTGAGTAATCAAACATTGGGTCAACTTGAAAAAGAAAATGATGGGAGAAAGTGAAAGTGCAATGGAAATTGTGACGGGTTGAGGAGAGGAAAAAAGTAAGAATGACAGATGGAATCATGTCTCGATGCTTTTCTCTACTCATTTTCGAAACGACGGAACTCTTTTTTCATTTGAAAGAGGGGCCCATGCGTCATTGAACACTCGTCCATTGTAAATTACCCCCCTTTTTGGGGAGAAATAGAAAAAAGAAACCACAAAAAGAATGAGTTGAGCATCGTGTCCAGGATGGTAGGGTGTCAAAAAGGATAAAGGGGTAATGAAATGATGTCAAAATGGCACACCTCTATCACCCACAAAGTTCGCTTTCGAAAAAGGTTCCTCTTCTTTTTATTTCGTATTGACGTTTGTCTACTGCGCTCAGTGCTCTAGGGGCTCTACAGCGCATTCGGAATTCCATTTTCCCTCTTCTCTTCTTCTTTGCGTTTTTTTGGTATACGATCAAAGAACGACTTTCGAAAGTTTTCTAGTTTTGTTATAAATTGGAAATAAAACAAAGAGTGACCAACCAGTTGACTGGAAACGTGCATTGATAAAGAATGAAACGATATAATCTACTGATTAGAAAAATGAAATGGGGGCGGACGCAGGTTCACAAATGCCGACGAGACTTTCGGGCGGTTCTCATAATATGTAATGACCTAGGTTGGGTTAGGGAGGAAAAAAACCTGAATGTCTAAGTGATGGGTTTGAGAAACCGAAATGAAGAAGACACATTGAAGAGAAGAAAGATAGATGATGGTCATTTCGAAGAGCTTACCCTCTTTTCCTCCATGATTGATCAGGAAAGATGCGACGTTGGGTGGTTGGTAGAGAAGATAGTAGATAATCACGCTGGTGACCTGCAAAATGTGGTTTTTCGAGAGAAAGTTTTATGGTCTACGAGGAGCAATTGAAAAGTAAGAAGAGAAAAAAGAAAAAGGGAACATGTTACACATGAGAAGAGATTCACAAGAAGCACACATCAAATGAGAAACGAGTGAGTGTGGGCCAAAATCCATCTATCTTTAGGGTAGAGTTGAAGTGTTGGGTGCAAAACGTGACGGATTCGAAGTTGGAAGGAGTTTATATTCCGATCAGGGGCTTCGAGAGGCGGTTTTTGGAGAATTAAAAAGATTTAAAGAACGCATGTAGGGATTTCATAGATTATGAAGCCCTACAAGGTATCTGCTTAGTTTCAGTTCTTAAATAGAACACCAATCAGTGAATTGCAGTGTTGCAGGCTACAGTAGGAAGCAATGCATTCGTTCTGATCAAAGATTGTACTGGTGTTTACTGTGATAAAAACATTGAGATGCGAACGAAAATCCTATAAAAGTGCAAATCTCTATCACACGGAACTTTTTCTAGATTTGCGGATTATATAATATATCTCCCACGTCATTAAAAAAAGGCTGCGATAATAAAAGTGCTCATGTGAGTGAAAGCGAATGAAATACTTCGATTAGAAAAGCTACAGCTGCAAGATTGAAGCGGAAATAAATCAAAAGAACTTAGAGAGAAATTTGATTGAGATGAAGAAAGAGCGCTGAGGGTCAAGTTAAAAAAATAATTCGGAAACGTTGCCTCAATGAATTTATTACTTCAAAGAGGGCGTGTGAACTTTCGAAATAGGGTAAGCTGTTTCAAGAAAGTCTGTGGGTCAAAAGTTTTCGACTTTTCCAAAGAGAAAAGTTTTGCAATAACAGTACCTTTTTAGTTTTTGAAGTTGAGTTTGATTGTAAATCGTTCTCAGCGTCGGAACTTTGAATGTGCCTTATCAGCAGTTTTTGCCTAATCAATTTTCTAATGCTTGTGAGGTCATATTACTCTGGATGCTTTCACTGACACAGCTCGGAAACTTATAGAATAATTACGAGAAAATAGACTGAGCTGTGGAAGTTTGAACTTTGGGAATTGAAACGGAGCACAATCGGAATCAATCGGCATCGAATCCAAAAGCTCGAGGGTTTCATGGCAAAATTTTACGGTTTTGAAAATTCCGGCTTCAATCAACTATCGTTCTAAAACGCTAGGTTCGACATTTCCTGGTTTCCAACCGTTCCGTTACAGTGGCACGTCTGAATTTTCAGCAGAACAAGAAACAAAAAAAACCATGGAAAAGATTAATTCAGGGAAAATCAAAGTAACTAAAAGTAATGATACCTGCGCTAGCTGATCCGTTTCAGCACTCTTGCCAATTGATGTCCACTGCTTTTCCCGAAGCTCTCTAGAAAGCGCAATAATCCATCAAATCTTGTGCGCTTGAGGTGCTCATCTGGACGCGTTTCGGCACCTTTAGGCAACTTACCAAAAGATCACATATCCACAATAAACCCTAGCTGTATCCCTATGCTGGGAATGAAGATGCGAAAACCCGCTTCAAAATGGGGGTTCTTGTTTTTAAACGGAGCTTTTATACGCTGCCTACCGTACTCCCAAACCTCCAATTATGAAAAAGCAATTGTAAAAACAAAACGCCAATATTAAACAACATTCATGTTGTCATAAAATCTTTAACTTACCTGGTTATTATCCTCGAACTAATGTCAGACCAAACGTCGAAGTTGAGAAATATCAAAATGAAGAAATGGGAAGGTTTTTGTCCCTTTCGACCAAGAGACGCAGAAAGTGAGCCAACCAATTACGGGAGGCGGAACCTAGGGGCCGTGGCGCTGAGCGCAGCTCAACTGACGTACCGGATTAGGCAAATAGAGGGGATGATGTTCTAAGGAATGGGATGGAAGTTTAAGAAAACGAGAAGAAAAATAGTAATCGCACAAAGCTTGAAAGCAAATGGCTTCTCACATGAGGAAGTCATGCCTTTGGCTGTTCTAGATTTAGACTGATCAAACAATGTTCATAATCTGCATAGAGTGTAGCTCGAGGAGGCAATAGCATTCTCTTTTTTGCTGTTTCTTATATGAGCTCGGAAAATCTTTTTTATAGCCGCTTGGTACAAAAAGAAAAAAAAAGAGAAAGTGGGTCGGTGATCGTTTGAAGGAAAAATGGGAAGCCGCAGGAAAACGGAAGCAAAGGGAAGCAGCTAATTGATAGGAGTGTGCTCAGAACCACAAGGCTAAGAAATACCCACTATTAATCACCGTCACAAGTTGACGTAAACGACTTGACAACCTTGATACCATCAAATGTTACAGATGCACGTATCCTTCTTTTTTTTCGAAAAGATCTCGAGGGCTCAAGAAATTAGTTGTAGTTTTATCAAAGTCGCTGATTCCCAGTTTTTACAAAAGATCAAACTATATTCTAGTTTAACACAGTGTTCAGTAGAAAATATATTTTTGTGAAAGAAATTTATGTACCATGACTTGATTTGTTGAAGATCTAAAACTCCAGACGTAGGGCTCGAAGCATGTCTGTGCGAGCGAATGTTCTGATAGGCCGAAAAAAGTGGAGGCGGTCTCAATCGAATCCGGTTTCAATCCCAACAAAAATTCCGTAAGACATTGTGCCAAAACTGAAATCACGAAAACTAACGCGCCATGTTAGAAGATATATTCCGAAGTGATTATAGTCAACCTGGGAATCGAACAGAGTGTTCGACGTCATGTGTGTCAGGCGATATTTATATTCCTCTGAGCTTTTTCTTTTTCGCAATCAGGTAATTTTAGAATTTTAATTCGAATAATGAATCGTTAGTCTACGACACTCCCTACAGACATATCTCAAGTCATAAATCGCTTGTTTTTATGTTAAAGTTTTTTATACTAGACTATAGTTTTATCATCTCATCAGTCTGTACATACCGTATATCAAAACCAATTGAACGAGTTGATTGCATATGGCAAATTATCTTCTGATCACATCAATTATCAGGATCGTTGACAACTATTTTGTAACGCACTCACTGGACTCATGGCATGTTGAGCACCCAATTTCATTCTCGTTTTAAAGTGCATGAAAAAACACCTGCATCAAGATTTTTTGCTTTTAAGTTCGTGAAGTTTTATTCCAATTGACTAGATAACATTCAAAACGGATTAGTGATAATAGTTCCTGCACGGAACATTTTCAAAAAAAAAATACAAAAAAGAAATAAAATATGAAAGAGGAGAAAAGTGAAAATAACTTATGGGTGGATGATAGGAAAACCAACGGTTGGGTCACTTAAGTAGTTGATACAGGCCGAGAAAAAGGTGAGATGGGTGGGCCGGAAAAAATGAGAATGGCAAGCAAAACCCGTTTAGAAAAGATAAAATTCAAAGGAACATGAAGAACGCCCATTATATGACACAATATATAATTCAGGGTTGATGGATCACCTCCGACATAAAACGAAGACGGCGGTTTCTTTTTTGTTTCTTTCTTGCAAAAAATGAGAAAAAAAGAGAAATGGAAGGGATAGAAATGCACTTTTAACTGTAGAAAACAACGAATGGGATGATTTTATCTCGAATGGCACCAGGAGGAATCGTTTTATGGTTTATAGTCTACACGTGTGTTGATGTTCTGCTAATCGGTCGGACCACTTCCGGCGATGACAGGAAATTGTAGTTTGATGTTTTGGGCGTCTCGACTTCTTGTAATGTCTCCATCACTGGTAATTTGTCCCCCATTGCCACACCGTACATATCTGAAATTCCTGAAATGAGAAAAGAAGAGGGTTATGCACACGAGGTTATTTGGGTTAGTACCTCCGGGGGTTGAGAGTCCACTTCCAAACGATCCATATGAATGCTCATACCGATTGTAGATATACTCATTTGCCGAGTTGTTGAAGCATTTTGGATATAGTCCTCCTGGAGGACCAAAAGATCCATTTGCTGCGAGGAAATCTAGATCCGGATTATTTTGTGGGATAGAGATATAATCCTGAAAAGTTTTATTTCCGATTAGTTTGAACCCATTAAATTAAGTACCTTTGTTGAGAGATGCACGTTATCTACTGGACTGCTACTATACATTTCAGGGAAGTATTGTCCATCCAGTGCTTCGCATTTCACGGTTACATCTGACTGATCATCTGAAACGTTATGTTGAAATAAAAGCACCTGTTCCACAAAAAACTAACCAATAAACTTTGATTTCTTGGATCTGCAATTGTTTTTGCACATGCACAAAAAACAGAGAAGACACACCAAAAGAACACCAGCGCTTATAATAGCCAGTGCAACCATCTTATCAAATTTAGCTGTGATAACTGTAAATGATTAAATGGATTAAAGATGTTGTTATATGAAAACACACCGATCCAGTCAAGAAGATTTCGTTTTTTGAGTAAAGTCCCCCGATTATCAAACCCTAAGCCGTTATTTGCAGAACAGTTGTAAGTTCCAAAGTCTTCTTCTTTCAAATCTTTGATTTTTAGAATACTCTCTTTTCCATATGGTTTTGGATATTGGTGGACCTGGAAAAAGATGATTAATGTTTACATGAAAAAGACAAATGTTGACAAATGTCAAAAGATTAGCTAATAACTTACTGTAATCCTTCCATTATTGAAGTTTATCTCTCTGCCATTTAGCGTCCATCTCACATTGTTCGTCTTTGGCCTTCCACTAATCTCACAAATGATTTCAGTTGCTTCCTCGAGGGAAGCTGAGACCTCATCTCTCATTGAAACCGTTGGCGGCCCTACAACTAGGGATCGTTTTTGTGCGATTCTCATTAATTTCATTATACCTCTGATATGAAGATAATGGGACAAAACTTGTTTTCTAAACCCATCTACGGTGGCAGTGCAATTATAGTTTCCTTGCTGCCACGTCCTCACATTTTCCAGTGTCAAGTTTTCCCCATGTCCAATAATTTCATCAGAATCTCCACGTGTCCAATATATGGCTGGGGCTGGATTGGATAATGTGGCACAGTGGAAGAATGCGTTATCCCCTTCGTTTACTTCTTTATCCTGTGACGTAGACATGATACGTGCGCCAACTGCAAAACAGTTTAGGTAAAAGTTCAGTAATGATTGATCTCTGTGTTCCGAGTTTGCAAGATTGGGTACACTGTTTTTGTTGCTTGATCATCATTCATCTTTTCATTGAAACCTACTCATGCATCAAAATTTAATAGTAACACTAACTGATCTGGAAACTTTTGCATGAATTACTTCTGCTGACGCACGAACGGAAATCAGTGACACTTGTTTTTTTCAGAAATCTTGAATAATACTTTGGAGAGGGGAAAACTTACAAGCAACGTTGAGTTTAATAGAACCTCTGGTGGTTCCAATTTCATTCGTGGCCTCACAGAAGATTTCCCGATTGTGGTCTTCCATTTTCAAAGTTTCGAATGTCAGGGTCTGGAAATATAGTATATAAGACCCGCTATCAGAAAACAGTAACATACATCTCCGGTTTCTCGCAGTTTCTGATTGCCCTTGTACCAATTGATTTTCACATTATCAAGTGGTTTGGCGTTGATATTACAAGCAAGAAGAGCGGATCCGTTTTCTCTCAGAGGAAGTTTTGATGCAACCGTCAGATTGATTTGAGGAGCATATCGTAATGAGAGTTTTACTGAATCTACTTCAATCTGAAACATGGATATTTAGTATGAGGGATATTTTCAATGAATTTCAGTCAGATAAAACATACCTTGTTGGGGAACGTCATATGTTGACTGATACATACAAGATACTTGTGATCGTCTTCTGGTCTTGGAATGAAACTGAAAAAGATGTTGTTCCATATCAAATATTCAGAATTTCGAAGTTTTAGATCTTTCAAATGTATTTAACGATATTCACCATACAAATGTTCATCAAAAGACTAATCCCTCAAAGGATTGGATAAGAACCGTTGATCAAATTTTGCCAAAAATCTGTTCTAATCTCATGTAAGCATTAAAGTTAAATCTATTATTTTAATGTTGGAAAAGTCATGCTATAACCTTTTTTTTTTTGACATCTCCAGGGTATTCACATTTCCTCAATCGTTAATCAGAGTTGAAAAACATTTAAAAAAAACGTTCGCTCAATTATGAGAAACAGGACACCAAAAGTTTCTGGTTTTTCAAACTTTCAGTTTGCAAATGTTTCCTTGCTGCTTACAAATCCTTGAGAATTTTTAACTAATTTTCCAAATTATTCCTCCCTCGATTTCTGTCCAGTTTATTTCTAACCTCAAGTTGCTCATGATACTGTAGATACTTGAATCCTCTCTTGATTTATGTTCACCCCCTTCAACTTGAGTTGTTTCATTCACATGAGCAATCACTGTTTCTTGTGAGATTTCTGGTTTTGCTGAAAAATTTTTTCAATTTCTAACTTCTTTCTCTTCATTTGTGACAAACCATGTATTCCACCAAACTTTGAACGAGATTCTCCTAACCAAGATATAATATGCTTCCCATGTTCATCTGATGCAATTGCCCATCCGATAGTCGGAGGTGGTTTTCCTTTTCGTGATAAACATGATTGAGTGATGGGGTCTCCCGCAATGGCTTTCAATGAGTGATGACTTTTTACAATCTTTGGAGGAGTGGGTCGCACTGAAAAAATATCGAAAATTGTTTTTCCTATCTAATATCCGATTCTCATTTTTTATCCGAAATGTATCGCTTTCTTTTGAATGGGAAAATATTCCGCCGCATTATTTGAATAATGACCCCCTGCCACCGGTCTATTCTCACAATGAGATTTACACCAATATCGCGTGCCCACCGCCACGAAACCCGTCCCCTGAACCCAGAAGCGGCAATGTTTTTGTGTTCTAACCGAGAGCAGCTGCCATATCAGAGAACGCGCGGCAAATCGGCCGGATGGTTAGTGGTAGTAGTGGTTTTGGGTTAGGAGTACGCGCGGATGCGTACCCCCTCAACAGCCACTTCAGAGATAAATTGGCGCTGGCAGGCAGCACGTTTATGATGACATTAATTGGCAGCGGACGCGCGAATTGCCGATCTGTCATTCAAATTTCATAGCAAGTTCTCAAGTGAAAAATTGGAAATTTGAGATTGTGTTAAACTATTTCTGAAACTTTTTTGAGAAAAAATGTGTAAAGTTGCGGCAGTCCCAAAGAAAAGTGCATGCTTTCTGCACTTGAAAACATACCAAGCACAGTGAGTTTTGCTTTGCTAGAGACAACTGCTTTGGCGTGGTCGGATTCAGAGATTTGACAAGCAAAGTCATCATCGTCAAACAGGGTCACATTGGAAATCTGAAAAAAGTGTTGGAAAATATTTTTGATGGGTCATTATAACGGTATTAAAAACAGTCCCGCCTATGTACTTAATTTTCGTTTTTGCAATCAGTCATGAAACCATTTCAGTTAACTGTTCTCAGAACAGACTGAAACCCAGTTTTTCATACTCATTCTTACCTCCAAGTTATATTCCCCATTTGCTGCACTTCCGACCATCCTATATCTTTTATTGCCCGGCAACGGTTTATCTCGATCGGTACCCAATCCAAAATCATCTTTCATCCATTGAACGGGTCCTTGCTGAAAAAAACCAAAGATTTTGAACTCTTTCCAGAGAACATCATTCTCTTCTATTCTATTTTTCAACGTTTCATGTAAATCACATTCTTTGCACGAAAAAACTTGCGGCAGTTAGATAACCCAATCAGGGAAAACCCAACGACAGGGAAGTTTCTTGACCATCAGCGCGCACTTCATTCGTTTTTGAAGAATGAGTTATGAATTGTCAGTGAAAAAAGAAAACGTTGAGAATCAGTGATCAGTCATCGTTCTGAAGACTTACTTGATGTTCAACTCGACATGTCAAAATCGCAGTTTCTCCAACTGCTGCCAACGTATCTTTTGGAGCTTCCACTATTCGTTGTTGCAATTGTTGGCAATTGGCCAGTTGAAGCGCCAACAGTGGCCATAAGAGCCACCGTACCATTCTGCCTGAAAACAGTATATTTCGAAAAATGGGGGAAAAGAAAGATTTTGTAGAGAAATAAAAAGAGAGAAAGAAAATTTTAGTACACGCAACGTCGAAATTATTAAAACCAGTAGACATTTTCTAGTGGTTCTTCCAATGAGTTCCACACGTAAAAAAGACCAGGATGTCCAGCTGTCCATTCCAAATGATCTTCCGATTGTTTTGGTGCTCAATCATTGGGGAAGAGAGAAAGTTGAGAAGTTGAGAAGAAATTTTGGGATAAGAAATGATGATGTGGTTGGAGGGAGACGCAAACACAGACACACGTTTCTCACATTGCAAAAAGTTAGCGCGAGTCACTCTCCCTGCGGACTTATGCTGGTCCGTTTCGGACCCAACGCAACCACTCATTAAATGTATCGCCTAACGGGATGATTGGAGGGAGTAGTCGTTAGTAGTAGTTATGTTATACCTGATTTATGTCGATCAAGTTTTTTTCTTTCTGAGAAATTGTTGTAGTTCTGAGGTTGGTGACAGGCATCCGGTTCATAGAAGTTCGGTAAAACACTACTTTAAGGTAGTGAAAACAACTGATAGGTTTTATTATACTATGAGCGTAAAATTGTTTTTTCTGACAGTGAAAATATCAAAGCTATGAGAAAAGCGTTAAATTGAAATAGTTTTGTAAATTGTTCCTAATGCAAGTTTTTTCAGAATGAGGTGTTTTGCAACCCGAACTATTCAGCAACATTCATTTTTGGAAAAATTATTTGTTTCTTAGTTTTTGTATCCCTCTGGGGACAAATTCTTATCGGACGTGTTCAAAGGAAATGGACCAATTTTTTAAAATTTGGAACCCAAACCACAAAAGAAGTGACCAAACACATTTCTTGAGAAATCTCATTTTTAATGGGCCCCCGTGGAGGTTGAGGTTGACATGAGAGCTTATTGAAGGGAGGGCAAAACGAAAAGCGGTAAGGATTAAGAGATGGGAGTCATGTAGTAGTGAGACTATGAATTGGAATTGGACGGGTGATTCAAGAGGGCATACGGAAGGAGGCTCCTTGTTGAGGAGCATTTCAATCTGATTATTAATAGCGTAACCTCAATAAACACGTATTATAAGAGAATCACTAATGATGTTTTGGGTACTAGAGCCGACAATATGAAAAAGAAATGGGGTTAGTCGAGGGGTAGTAGTCTAGAATTAAAATTAGGCGGAAGCTATGGGTCCGGATGCTGGGATGGAATAAAAATAAAGACTGAAATGAAAATAAAAACAAAAATAAAGAGAAAGAAAAAAGCAAGAATTGAATAGTTTAAGAATACACGAAGCACAGAAAAAGAGGAGGGAGAAGCGCTCATTTGTAGGCGGCGCGACAACTTTTGAGCTTGACAAGAAGACGAGTTGCAACAGACAGGATAGCGAAAAACCCACGTTTTGTTTTGGCAGGCAATGCGTCCTAGAAAAACGAACCGAGGATAAGATAAATGTCCTTTTTCACATCATTCTGTGGAATGGCCATCATTGCTGCTCCTTTTCAAAAGAGAGAACGACTCGTTCTAGGGAATCTTTCTTTTTTTTGAAATCTACGTTGAATTTGGTGGAATGGTGCAACTATATAGTTTTCAAAATCACAAATTTGAAATCCTGGAGAAAAAAGTTAAATAGACAGGGAGAATTCGCTGACCGATTCATTTTTCTGTCCTTCTGAGCTATTCATTATTATCAAAACCATCCGAATCTTTAAAAAGTTTTTCTGTGACAACAGTGGAAAATTTTAATGGGAAAGCGTTTCTTAAAATTTTTTGGAGAGAAATGAACTACTCATGAGTGAGAGTCTGTTTGAATTTTTGGAAAATTTTTAGTCAGTTTCGAGAGTTGTAATTCAGTGATACAGTATCTCAATAAGAAGTGGGAGACTTCACACCCCATCACAACTTGTCAAACTCTACTCATAACTCACACTACTCTTGTTCATTCATCAGCAGCTTTTGAATGAGTGGCATATGCTAATAGGCAAACTACTTGTCTTCCCGGAAATTCAGAAGAATCACTCCTAGGGGAGAAGTTTTGACAGATACCTATGTACTTGCGCTATCCCTTCTTTTTTCTTTCCACACTCATTTTTCTACAAGGTGATTAGCACAAAGTGAAATATGAGATTACCCTCAGTGGCAACAGATGTTAGGACAGGCGGCTTTGAAAAAAAAAGAAACGACAGAAAACGTATCCGGCTATTTTGATGATCTGACCAGTAATGTGAAACTGGATTTCGTTCTGAATTCTATATGGAATATGCATGAAGTATGAGGTAACAGACCCTGATGAGATAATTTTATAGTACTGGAAACGTCTAGGAAAGTCAATTGAATTGACACTTGGATTCTATTGCACAATGAATGAAATTACATAAGGTCGTCGGTTACGGATGACTGCTCAATGAACACAGTGATTAGGTTCGCAACACCAATTAGAAGTGACGAAGACTGGATTAGTGCATCATTTCTTATTTGTAACATACAAAATGCTCCGGATCATGAGCGAGGAATTGAAATTAATCACTGGCAAGGTTTAGAGAGAAGGAAACAAATTTGATAGGGGACAGAAAAGAGATAGGAAATGTCAGATAATAATTATTGTTGTGATGTGTGTTTCGTAAAAATCCAAGAATTAGTGAGAAAAGGAGAAAAGATTTTTATAAATAGCAGGAGGGATTATATTATTATTTAGTGATAGTAGGATTTTATATAGTTTTGCGAGTATTATTTTCGGTGCACTGAATTGTTGGAGAACTGAACTTGCTGAACTGAAAAATTACTAACTACTTGAAGATTTTGGTATCTCTCTAACATCGAAAACAAATTTGGGCATCAGGAACTCTTGAGAATCAAGTTTCAACTGAACTCTGATCAAAAAGGAAAAAAAAGTAAATTTGGATTTTTGCGGCTCAAAAGTTTTTTTCTTCACGATTCAGATCCGGTCACCCACGAGGAAAACGGAGCAGATAGAATTATGGAACTCGATTGAACAAAATGGGGCACAGAAAGAGTAAGTCCACAAATCTGTCCTCCTTGCTCTTCCGAGTTCAGTTCATTAATGAGGCCGATTATACCGATAATTCAGTTTGGCATATCTTCACGTAATGGCCATTGAGGGAGGTCCCGCAAGAGTAATTTGTCGAAATATGGCCCTAGAGGAATAGTGCCACACGAAAAAGAAAGTTGCATGGCAAAATTTGAGATGTGCAACGAAATCTGATGAATTTGTGAGCCGTGTCGTCGAAAAAATGGATTGAATGTCAGTTGTACTAATATGATTTTTTGCCCCGGCTAAGAATGTTTTTGTCGGATGCACAAAAGCCGCAACTTCTTGTGGTCTAACACTTTGTATTTCGACTTGAAAACAAGAAAACAACTAACAAGTTATCTGATTCCTCCTTCTTCTTCTCTCTTTAAATCTTATTTGTTAGACGATTCTAGGAAAGAAATTAAACCAATGTCGGAAGAACATGAGGAACTAAAAAATGAGGAGTGAACAAAAGAAAAAAAAACAAGTTTTGAATATAATGTGTTGATAACACAATGTCAACCACTGATTGTAAATTGAATACGAGTTGGTGAAAAGAAGAGGTCGTGAGGTCATAGAGGAGTAGATAGAATGCGGAGGCACCGAACAACTGACTCACGAACCATTCTATCTCTGCTGATCGGGGGTCCTCCAGGCTCCGGCTCAACAAAGAGAGAAAAGGAGCCTGTTGTAATTATGAGAGTAAGCTCTCGCACGGAACACCAGCACTTCTTCATTCCCGTGCTCGAGGCCTGTCAACTTTCAACGGCAGAGTACTCTACACTTTGTTCACGCCTCGTAGTTGATTTGCATTAACGTTTACTATATATTATTGTGGTGGTTGGTGGTGGGAAAATTAAAAGTGAAATAACAAAAGTCCATTGGTCGGCGTGGGAGCAGATTTCGAATCTCTGTCTATGCGTGTTCCACGGCAAGCAAGTTTTGATAGAAGACGTGAGCCAATGTAGGCGTTTTAGGATAAATGACATATGTATGTGTCCCCAGTGGTTTCGGTACTAAAAACCAGCAATGAGCACATTCACATCCACAGAAAAAGGGTATTTGAAGTCAGAATTGAAGAAAAAAGACTGGAGCAGCTATATTGTTTCTGGAAGGGTAAACAACTCCCATAAGAACATTGGTAATGAGTAGAATAAAGGATGGTCAGTACCTCTTTTAACTATAACAAAAAAACCTTCTGAATATTTCATAGATGTTTGCTATAGGAAGTTCTTCGGCCTTTCAATGATAGAGAAGAAAAAAATTCAGATGGAGGTCAATTCACTTTGAGAAAATAAAAGTGAAAAAAAAACCGATGGATAAGAGAAAGAAAAAACACTCGAAGGGTAGTTCTCATGGACAGATTAACGTGAAACATTTCAAACGTTTCAAACAAAATGGGTAATTGAAAAAGAGAGAGATAAACAAGAAGTGATGGGTAAGAAAAATGAGGTTTTTGGAGAAGCTTGGCTATTTTTTGTTGATGTAAGAGATACAGGAGGGGGAAATTGTGGATTCGAAGGTTTCACCGTATGAGACTGTTGAAAAAAAATGTGCAACAGTTTTCACATAACCGTTCAATGAAAAAGTTGATTTTTGAGGGACTGTAAGTTCCAATGTCTTTCAAATAAAGATGTGACTCTAGTAGCAAATATTTCTGCAAACTGGAGTTTTCAGAAGAATCGGATGCAACGTTAGAACATTACAAAACTAACATCTAATGTTGCAGTTTCATCTAAAGAATGTTGCAATCTAGACCCCAAAAATCCTAAAAGCTCAGAACCCAAACAATGGACTTCATCGGAAATCATAGGACAATTGCGGGTGAAGAACGTGGTGGGTGTCAGAAGAAGGCGGTGATTACGCAACGCTCTTTTCCCTCCTCTTCCAAATGTTCCAAACGATGTGTGAATGGGAAGAATCACAGCTTGATAAACAAGCAGTAATTCACCCAATGGGCTTGGAACTTGATGGCAAGTGGTGTTGAAACAAAAGTATGGCAATTTGTAGGAATGAAGGCAACGGGGGACAAAACAATGAACGAAGTTTTGAGAAACTCCCAACCACGGCTAATTACGAGTTCGTGTCCGGCTCCTGTCTCGATTGTCGCAATTTCTTCATAAGCAATGCGTATGCCAACAAGTGGGCCGCATCCTGAATTTGAATAAAATAGTAGAAGTTGGTGAAGGAGAACGACAACGACATCTTCGAAGAAACGAAGAGGGTGAAGGCAGGGCGGCGATTGAGTTTTGTTTCGACAATGGCCATCCCCGGGAGAGATATATAAAGAAAAGAGGAAGCGAAAAAGGAGCGGTGGGAGGGAAAAGGAGAAGATGAAGTTTAGTAGCTTTGTAACGCATCGAAACTTTGTCTGTAATCGAAATAAAGTATGTTGCAAAGAAAATATTATTATTAGATATCTCCAAACCGAGTTCCGAATTTCTATTCAATTTTCAAGTAGCATTTTTGAATAGTCTGTACTTTTGCAATACCAAAATGAAAATAGAAGCTGGGAAAGCTACAAAACTGAAAAAACAAGCTAAACCTAGATAAAACCATAAAACATCGAAAACAAGAAAAAGAAACTGGAGAAGCATTGGAGGTAAGCTCTCATTTCACTACTAGTCAAATTGTTAGGTTCGGTTTTCTCGGCTGACACTGATATATTGTTTTTAGTACAACAAGCAAGAAGGTACAAAGCTAAGCTCCGTGTGAAAAATGTATGAAAAATGCAGAATCTTTGTAATACATAAAACCGCTTGATCTTAGTCTAGGAGGCTTTGTGGCAAGCCGGGAGGGCACATGGAAACACTTTCGGTGTTTAACGAGCCACCACTTCCCTCACTGTTAGAAAAACTATAGGTGAATCTTGAGAAGTTGATAATATTTCATGAACTAATACCTGATTACATTTGGATGCAACAAAAGAATCATGCCACTGAGTATATTGCCACCTGATGACGCTTTCCTAATCTTTACGTTAATCGTGAATACCTAACAATTAACGAAAACAAAGAAAAATATAAGAGCACTAAATGCATGTTAGGAAGAACTGTACAACTATATTTGTATGAAAAAGAAAGAGAGTCACATGTTGAAGAACACGAAAAAAGAAAAGCGATCCTAATTTATTCGATGTGTACTATACACATCAAGTACCTGAATGTTATGTTTTATATAATTTTCTCTTGAAATAGCCAAGAAAAAGAAAATAAATACACGTGAGAACTCCGCGGCTCGGCTCAATTACGATCGAGTTTCAATCATTACGGGGGGAAAGACATACGGATGTATGAATATCCTTTCTTGGGAATATGTATGCATAAATGTTTGTACACACTTTGCAAGCATAATAAGAAGTTGGTAATTGGAGAGAAGTTTCCGAATTAGTTTTTCTAAAAGAATGATGAGGAGCAATACAGGAAAAAAAGAGGAGGAGGCAGAAAGAGAGGAGGAGGAGACTGTGCATTGACATATCAATGGCAATTACTCAGTGTACGAGTACAAGCAAGCTAGGTGGTCAGAAGACAAAAGGCCATTAATTCCGGTCAAACGGCTTGATTTTCGAACGGTATGACGGGAGGCTCAATATGAATTAGACAAGGTTGGTAAGGCCAATTAAAAAAGAGTATTTTTGAATCATAGTCCTGAAGACATGAATATGGTATAGAAAATGTCTTATACAGAAATTCGCCTTGGTAAGGATCAAAACTACACCACCTGTTCATTGTCTCAATGAATATTTTATACGTAATTGGAGACCAGCGCAAGAACTAAACGTTCTTGGAATATTTAATTTTAAAATTGATTTCACTCTAAAGTCTTGAAGGGTTTGAAATAAACAAGAACCCCAAATTAAGAAAAAACATAAAAATGAAATATGGCGATACCGATAAATCCCGTATCAACCTCGAACTCAAAAAAACTTCCAAAAACAATAGGAATAAACAAAAAAAAAACAAATATTGATCCATAAAACATCTGACCGTTTACAAGATACACTATACTATATACAAGTAAACCGAGAGGAAATTGACACTCAAGGTAGGGTGGAGAGGGATGAACTGTTGCGCAATCGGCAGCAGACGGACCACCCGGACATATGACACGCTTACCTAACGGAGCCTACCTAATGCACTGTGCGCATCTTTCCTGACCTTACGTCATACATGAGAAGTTCAATCCAAGTGATGGAGGATGTAGGAATGGAGCGCGGAATGCAAAAATATGCACATTGGAAGAGGAAGAGAAGGAACAAGTGCATAAGATTAGGTGGGATGTTCCAAAAGTCAAGTTCAGAAAATGTCGAAGAAATTTTCGAACCGAAAGACTGATATTGAAAGGAAAATTGGATGAAAAAAAAAGAGATTCTCAAGAAATGTCCGTTTCCGGAAAAACAATAAAAAACTACACTAGAACGATTTTGATTAGGACATTTTTCATGAAACCAGCCGGATGATAAGATACTTATTATGACTAAGGATCGCTAAAAACTGTTTCTGAATCTGTGAAAAAAACGGAATCTGACCTTCATCTACACTTCCAATCTACCGCAAAATCAGTTGCGCAGTCACTCTTGCGAAAAAAAAAGAGAAGAAGATGCGACTAATTATTTCTTAACTGCGAATGTCTTGATTTCGAACGCCATACGGATTGGATTGCCTCCGGAGACCGGAAAAGAATGCGCACCAATTGATGGGTACAATAAATGACAAATGATGTTTATGGGTGTTGGCAGCTTCTCTCTATTCTCCAAGAGCACTGAGCACGCAAAAGAGGGATGCTCTCGGAAAGAATGATCGACCACTTGAAATCTGGAACAGAAGGTCCGTTGCGTAATCCATACCATAAACGAATGACAAATTGCCGACAAAACCGTTAGTGATGAGTATGATGACAGTCGAGAAAACCAAGCCGATGCCACCACCGTTGTTTTTGCTTTCTGCCATACCAAATGGCCGCCCTCATCAGTCATCTGTAATCCAGGGCCTAGCACATGGGAAAATGTCATAAAACCAAGAAGAGTCAAACATTTATATTACAGAAAACAAGCAAGGCAGCTTTTTATAACAAAAAGAAAAGAAGGGAGATTTGTTTCGCTGTATGATTGGGGGGATAATTACCGAATAATACATTAGAGGACTGATACAAAAAAGTGTCATGTGGGAACGCTTAGGCTTTTTTAACAGTACGATACGATTCGACATGGAAAAAATGGCAATAGAAAAGACAGGATAATTTTTGCAATTTAAAAGAGGACTGATTGAATTTTAAGGCACAAGGAATTGGAGCAAACTGTTTCTGGCGGAAAGAAAATGCTGTGTTTATAAACTATTATGCAAATTGTTTGGAAGAGCTTATTAAGAAAATAATAAGTGAAATTATGCGTAAGCAGAAAAACAGATAGAAGGAATGCAAATCATAAAAATGCTATGATATAAGTTAAAAAACGTTTGTGGGGCAAGTGGGATAGGGCGTAAAATATTAATTGAAAAAATCTAAAGAACAAAGCTCACAGAGCTGAAAATGATATATTCTAATGTGCGGGGGATGAAAGGAGGTCTTTGATGAAACCACTCAATGACTTGCTCATTTTCAGTTCTTGCACATTGTGGCTGATCTGAGTTCGAGCAGTAGTTCCTCCTGGATTCACACGTTCATCGATTTCTTGGAAAATCTGAAAAATTACTATAGTTTTTTCCCATGCGTCAATTGAACAGAACCACGATTTACAATCAACACGTGTTCCTTTTCATTTATGTCAAGTTTTGAACGCTTTGAAGCTTTTTTCGGATAGTACTTACCTGTGAAAAGCGTTTCTTTGAACGAGAGGACTCTCCATTATACGGTCTCATAAATGGCTCAATGTTCCGGAAGAGCTCTGCTCCAGTCAAAGTATCCGGAAGACGTGTCAAAAACTCCACACAGTCATCGAAATCCATGGTGAGAAGTTTCGACTCATACATTCTTAAAATTCCAAGAGCTGCTTTGAACAAGAATTCCTCTCCATCACGGAAATAGACATCCCAAATGCGGCAAGTGACATCTAATGGTAGTGACTTGGCGTACATAGCAAATGTCCTGAAAAACAAATAAAATTCTTCAATTTCTTTAGAATCTAATGATTACCATTCAATGAGATAAAGATCGGGTCGGACATCAAGTTTATCTAAATGATGGTGAAGTGCTGGAAGTTCTTGTTCCAAGTATCGGTCATATGCAATGAAATACTCCGTCATTTGAGGTTGTTTCAATCCGAAGAATGCTGATTGGAGGGGACGATCCAACAAATTGGCAAACGAGATGAATGCGGGATATGGTTCCATTTGAATAAGAAGAACTGCAGCAATAAACGTCATTGACTGAACATAACCGATGTCTGGACGAAGAATCGCATAAGCACCTGAAAGTGAATTTGTAATATCAGACTATCATTTCCAGATACTTACTTAGTAGCTTCAATAAATGATCGTAGTATGGTCCATCCTTCTGGAACATACCAAGAGAAGTGAACGTTCTTGTTGCATCAAGGTGAATTTGTGTCACAGAAGTTTCCTTGCGGTCAGCAGAATTCTGAAACAAAGAATTTTACATGGATCGTTCCCTAATGATTCCAACCTTTTGTTGTTCTGCGAGCTGTTTTGCAATTTTCTCTTCAGCTTGCTCCATCAATCCATCGTAGAGCTCTGAATACCGATTTGATAAGATTGTCATTAATATGATGTATTAGTTTCTCTTAGAATAATATTACACATGATATCAACTGAATCTCACCTTTCGTAATCTCAATTTGATTGCCAATTGTCAAGGACCACAATTCTCCGCGGACTTTAGCAGGAACTCCTTGCCACCACAATTCTCGACACCTCTTCGAATCTTTCCTGCAACATGAAACTATTGTGAGAGAAGAGTGGCGCTATCTCTATCTCTCGCCCGCCGACCAAGTATTACGCCTAGGTTTCCCTTCTCTCGCCCGCCTCATTGGCTCAGTGGCAGAGCGTCTGTCTAGTAAACAGAAGGTCGCTGGTTCGATTCCAGCATGAGGCACCAAACTTTTTTTCATTTTTTGTTTCAAGTTGAGCTTACATTTCTTCCCATTTGGGGAGAATTTGTTCCATCCACACTCTACAATGGGCTGCTGCTTGTTCTTCTAGTCGCTTTTGCTCGACTTTTGCTTGGAGTCGTTCTTTTTCAGCTCTTTGTTCTTTTTTCTTTGCCTAAACGTGATATTAATAAAAACTCGTATCGACATGATTAAAGTTACTCACCTGTTCAAGAATATCCAAATACATCTGCTTATGCTGAGCAGCTTCGTCAGCTGATTTTGACGGTAAACCACTAGGCCGTCCCTCCAGTATTAAGCCAGTTGTAGCCATCACACCCGATTGTTTATTACGACTTCCGAACATTTTCCACCCCTGCTTTTCCTCCTTGTTTCGAGAGAAGAA
The DNA here is from genome assembly GCA_000143925.2 of Caenorhabditis brenneri. Lineage (NCBI taxonomy): Eukaryota > Metazoa > Nematoda > Chromadorea > Rhabditida > Rhabditidae > Caenorhabditis > Caenorhabditis brenneri. Next base: position 896,723 of record GL379786.1, on the reverse strand, counting down.
GTTCCTGGAAACGTTTTGTTCGTGGGGCCTTTGTAGGTCAATGCGCAATCGAGATGGCGCACTATGATAGTGTCGCAAACTTACTTGGGGAAATTGAAGAATCGCGACTTGGACGATGTTTCCGGTTTCGGTGGTGGCTCGTCAAAATCCGATAATTCACTCCGACGGTCCAGAGATGAACGTTTTGAATCGCTTTCTAAATTTGGAATCATGAATACAAAATAAGAAATATGAATAAGAAATTCTGAGGTGACAAAGAGAAGATAGATGCAACAAAAACAAAATAGTGACTCACCCGTGCAACCGATTCCAGAATCGTATTGATCTTGTTCACTTGAACTAGAGGAACAATCTGCACGTGTGTTTATGCTTAGTGAGCACAGTGGTTCATCAAGGCATCTGCAAAAAAAACTATTTAGAAAAGGATGAAAAATGAAGAAAAACATGTGGAATACATAGATTTGGTTAATGCGGTTTTGGTTTGAAACGAGACGTGTACACATATTAATAATACTGGTGGAAAATATTCTGAATACAAACAACTGTGAATATTTTTCGAGTACATGAAACTATTAAACTCTTGTTGTTTTTGCTAAAAGTATTGAAAGAGACTCTCATAGGTTTCGATTCCGACCTTCAAAAACGATTCCAAAAGTTAAAATCAATTAATGGTGGTATTTGTTCTTCAAAGACGGAAGAAAAAACTAGGCGGAGAAGGCAAAGACGACCAAATAAAACAGAAAAGTCTACGAATGGTTAGGGTAGTCTTTTCCATCGAAATGTGTCTTCTTGAAAATCAATATAGTCAGAATAAAACCGGAAAACAAAAACAACGAATAGGTGAGAGAGAAGTGGAATAATTATATGTGGGAGTCTTTAGGTTTTAGAAAACCTTTCAGAACTTTGTTCTCTATTCCCAGAGAAAACAACTTATAAAAAGTATTGAAAGGGCAGATCAATTGAATTGAAATTGACAACGACAACTGGTTTCTTCTCATTGTGGCGCCGCTTTTTTCGTTGTCGTCGTCCGCGCATCCGCAGCATTTCCTTCTTCGTTCAAGTTTTTCTGGTTAAAATGGACACTGTTTTGGGCAGAACTTTTAGTTCTTTGAACTTGAAAGTTAAGGATAACGTGAGAAAACTGACGAGAGAGTAGGTGAAAGTAGTGGCTCGTACTCATCCAGCTATTTGTTAAAATGAGTAAATAGAATGAAAGTTGCGAAGTGAAGCGAGGAAGACTCTTCAAAATGAAAATATTCGCTCCATATCATATTTTCGTATATACGCTGAATATGAAACGTGCGCATTTCCAAAAAAGAAGCTTGCTCAGAAAAGGCTTGCTGCGAAACCAAGACAACATTCATTTCATGGAGAGAAATAAGAAATTCTTCGGATAAGTCGTATTCGTATTCATTAAAATGTGCATGTCTTCGTATTTCTGTCGCTCAAAACAACACTCTAGATTATCGCTTTTCAGCCTATTCACCCCTTTTTCTCTCATTTCGCTTCGAAAACTAATTTCGGCGTTAATGTTTATAAAATTTTCCAAATAATCAATCACAAGGAGTCAGTTGTGCCGAACCGAAAAACGTGATAGTACTTGAAAACTCACAAGACGTCGAGAAAAGTCGCGGGAACCCCTTTGTTTACATTTGCCCTCTGACTTATATCTGAACGGCACGAACATCAAGCCTCTCAAAAGTTTCTTGTGCATAGCCGACAAACTTCATTTAATAAACCCAGAAAGTTTATCGCAATGGTTTAGTTCGTTCAAAACAGAGAACGAAGACCCCCAGAGAAATCAGATTAGTGACAGGAAAATGAACAATGAACAACAACTCGAGACTCAGTGGGTTGTAGACAAGGAACAAAAAATAAGCTGGAAATAACAAAAAAATACTTACTTAGCTGCTGAAGGCGCTAAAGCCGGTGTTCCATTGGCCGTGGTAATCCGTCGAGCGAAGTTCAGTTGGATCTGGGCCGATTCATATGAGCTGCGACGGATATGGCCTCGACGGAATTTTGTATCTACAAGAAAATAAAAATTGAAAAGAGGGTAATGGGATACTTTGTCTAATGTGTTATGTGCCGTGTCATCGAGGGCGGAAAAAAAGTGAAGAAATTCCCCCGCACTTTTTATCGCAAGTGTGCGGTGAAGTGCGACTACAATCATGTTAACTAGCCGAGACTGGCGCCCGAGAAATGTGGCCGCCATAGCTCAGTCGGTTAGAGCGTGGGTCTAATAAGCCCAAGGTCGCAGGTTCGACCCCTGCTGGCGGCAAACATTTTGGCTTCTTTCTATTTTTTTTTCCAATTTTTCGGATTACGTTCGAACCTTCTGTTTCATGTTTTCAAAAAGCTAAGATAGTTCACAATAGTATTTTTCATAGTTTTTTCGTTATTAGCTTTCATCATCATGTGAACTATCAAACTTTTCTGTAGACAATAACTTGCCTAGACAAATTGGCCTGCACTCTTCAATCATTGGCACAATTCAGATTTTTTCCAATTGTTCTTTCACAGTACAAAAGAAAACCAAAAAATGACAGTTCAGTTTTTCAGTAAATACTATTTCAAATGAACAATACTCTTCAATTTTTTCCCTCCAAAAACAATTTAGACACTTAATCAAACATCTTGTTTTTCGTTATCGAACAAATGTCCTTGTCAATCCCTCTTAACGCTTCCTTGTTTTTTCAATAGTACATTCTAGATGACAACCCTCTCTATCTAAATTTAAAATCAAAACTGACCTTGTGTAGTTGAAGGTGATCCAGTTCCCTGACATCCCAGAGATGGCGTCCTGTCCAGACTTTTTGTATCTGTATTGTAGGAAAGAGGCAGATTCTCCACGACTGTCGCCAAGGAGCTGCTCTGTGAGCAACTTCTGCCCGCCAGTTTTCTGTCTGAAAACGAGCTGATAGTCATTGAATAGGGAGTAGGTACCATTGTAATAGTAAGGTAATCACATAGAAATCGGGAACGCGGGAGAAGAGGGTGCAAAATGGGGCGTGGTTTGGATTGGATTGGTCAAGTGAGAAATAAAATGGGCGGAGAATAGGTGGTTGAGACAAATACCCAAGTATTCAGTAACGATATCGGTGCGAAAAATTGAAAAATGCGAACAATTTTTGGAGGGCACTACGGGTAAGGTGTGTAGGCGATTTTTTGTTTCTTTGTAGACATGAAACGGAAACAAAAAGAATGAAAGATAAAAGATATTTGACGCGAGAGAAAAGACAAGAGTGAGAAAAAAACGCGATGTCAAGAAACGGATACAGGAATGCTTGAAAGGAGAAAGAACAAAAAGTTACAAAAGAATACTTTTTCTTTTTTGTTCTAAATTGTGGCGCATTGTTTTATTGTGTTTCTAATATTTATCACAACAAGCTGTAATTAGAAAAAAAAAACACATTTTGCTACTAAACCACGAAAAAATGGGTCTAGGAACGTTTAGAGCGAAATTGAACCTGTACTCTACAGTGAGCAAGACCATACTAACAAAAATTGATACCAAACCTAAAAATTGAAAGTAGAGTGAGTCAGTTCAGATCTTTTGCGGTCAAGGCGGAGGACAATGAAAACATTCTAAAAACAGTTTTGAGGGCGTCGGCACGTGAGTCACAGAAAAAAACGCATTTATATTTACTGAAAACATTTTTATAATTGGATTGATCCGAGAGATCGAGAATAGCAGTAGCAGTTTTCAGCAGACCAAAAACCGGTGTTCATAAAAAAGGTAGCAATTATCCGTTTATTTTCGCGTTTGCTTGTTTTTGGACACACTTTTGATGATAAGGTTTTGCACAAGGAAAAAGAAGTAGCAAGAAAAAAAGAAATGGTGTCGTCAACATACATGAAAAAGGAGAAACGAAAAAAGAAAAGGTTACTCTAACGAAGGTCAAAGAGCAGTTGAGGAGAGGTAAGATAACTAATGAATGCGGGAAGAAAGGAAGAAGAGTGGAAATGGAAGAAGGCAAAGAATCATGGGACATTGAAAAGCTGCAAAAGCTTATTTAATGAATGAAGGTTCCCTTTACATTTATATTAAAATTGTACTGAAGAAAAAGAGAATGAATCAACATGAATCTAATCCAAGAGAGCTTTTTATAATGAAATTTCGTCTGCTGTAAGACCCTTCTTTCTTGATTTTTGGTTCCCTCAAATAGTGAAACTGATAAAAAATTCAGCGTGAGAATGAAAGAGGAGTGAAAAAAAAAAGAACAAATGTGAAAACTTCCCTCACTTCCTGACCACCCAAAATACACCTTATCAACAAAATACCACTGGAGGAAAAACAAAGAAGCAGAAAAAACGAAGAACACTTTTCAATGAAGTTATGTTGGATAATATTGTTTTTCAGGCGCCTCTCTATTGGGAAAGAAAACGAAAAAAAGTTTGAACATGGCCTGAGGAAAGAAGGAACGAAGAAAAAACATGTTGACCAAGTACAATGACAGAGGAAAACTTGACTTTGTTAAGTCAGAGAACCAAATGGTCATCAAAGGGTGTGATAACGAATATATGATTGATGATCTCAACATATTGGGAGGTAGTAGGAACTAGAACGTTTTGAGATTTGGAAAAATCATTTTACACATAACAGAACACAAAAAACGACGCAAAAAATGACAAAATATCTCCGCTGAGTAATTTCGAACACATGTTTCGGACCGCCTGTGTGTAATTGTAATTTTGTGTGCAGTGTCACTTTAGAAAATTGAATTCTACGGTCTATACTCTTTGAGGTACAATGGAGAATGTGAAACGACGCTCAGAAACCAACGACGTACAGGGTTCTTCACATGAAAACGGTGTGAAAATAAAAAATAGACGACTCGAAGGAGAAATTATGTTATAAAAAACTAGAAAGTGATGAGAAAGTGATAGGCTATCAGATGAAATTAAAATCAGTCGTTGTCACTTCAAAAAGAGAAACATGAGAAAAAAGAAGAAGCGGAAGAAAGGAGGGAAGAAAAAAGCGAAAATGAAAGAGATACAAACAAAGAAGCAAGCCGCGCACCGGCCTTCTCATAATTAGCATACGCGCAATATACACACTGGTCAGTCAGCCAGAGATAAACAGTACCAATTAGACGCAGACATAAATCGGTAGTCAGAGAAAGGTCCGAAATGTTTTCATGCAAATCGATATAGTTGGCGCACCAACTGACCAGTGTGGACATCATTTTGGGTGGTCGTTGTAGTTGAGGGACGGGTGTATAGGGTGAAGAGGGAAAAGAGAGAATGGCGAAGGGGGAGGGAGAGAGAGAGAAATGACGCGCTCTCTCTCTTTCCCTTTCTGCAGTAGTTGCTGCTGCACCGATACAATAGAGAGTATGTTAAATGAGGAGGTGAGTAACGGATTGCGACTGGCTCGTACTCAAGGATAAACAGAATGGTTGTATTGCGCGACGCAAGAAATGAGAGAAGAACCACTCGTCTTGTTACTTTGCACGTAAAAAAATGAGTGCGAACGGTGAGAACAAAGATTGAGTCCAAGATCTTTCAACAACCCCTGACCAATTGGTCAAGAGAGATCCAATCACTAGAAGATTGGATAAGAAGATATGAAATGATTGGTAAAACAAATCTCAGTACTAATTAGCCTACTATAAGACTCCAACTTCTATAATCTTTCTACATTTTCAAAATTGTTTGAGAAGATCCACAAAATGTGTCTACGTTGTCTCAACAACAAATGAAATTTTCCAGAAAACACTTATGAGTATCCCCTGTAGAGAGAACCAAAAAAACCTAAGAACAATCCTAATCAATTGGATGGTCAGTTAGCCCAACCAGAATGGGTTCTTGGCTTCACTTGGAATTGAAGTTTCTCAAAATAAATCTTTTCTTGGTATGCACATCCTTATATACCCTTGGGAAATGGAGTCGTTGTCTTTTCTCCTTCATCTATGGAACAGAATCCGGATTAGATGTATTCTATAAAGCTGGGCAATCGAGTCGAAACTAAGAAATTCAGCATTCGAAGAATACGGTAAACTGATCGAAAACTAGATTAAGTGGGTAATCAAATATACAAACATCCGTCTGATGGATATAAACCTAATTGATGTTCAGAAAGATTTCGCTACCTATGATCCTCCGTTTTTTGCAAATGCCTAGTCTTGATTCTAAGCATGATGATTATCTTCGAATCTATTGTTGTTTGTGGAAAAAAAACAGTTCCAAGCTGAAATATCAATTTGAAACCCAAGATTAGCTTAGCAATGGGATAATATTTGGACTTTTTTGCTAGACAAGAGAACGATGAACCACGAATTGAAACTTTATGAATTCTATTTGATTTCTACCTACCTGTTGTGGTTTCCAATAATCGGAGTTTAGTTTGTCAAACATAACAATTTGTTTGGCCTAACACGTCATTATCCTTGACACCATGTAAAATTTTGATCAGATACTGTTCTTAACCCCATAAAACTTATTTCTCAGACTTTCAACATTAATCTTCTCGAAGTGAGTGTTCTAATGTATAGCAGTCCCATAAGGATTAAAAAACGATCGCTCAAGAAGTGTGCAAGTACTAACCATAGCAATCAATCACTTCTCTTGCAACATCTATGTGAAAATTGCAAAGCTTTGAGTGGACTTTAATATAGTTAGATGTTGCAATATCTGGATTGAATTTTGAAGGTTTTTGAACGAGGAAGTCACCCTAATCGTGTACTATCGGAACTGTAGATTTTTTACGCTTCTCGAGCCATGCTCTAGATAGAAATTATTTAAAATAACCACCCTGATGCAGTAAAATTTGAAAAAAAAAAAGTGAAATTCTACCCATAGCACCTGGAGCTCAGCTGCGCGAAAAAACACTGTGATTTCTCTCTGGCAGCTGCCAAAAAGAATGTTTTTCAGTTGAAAAAACGAGCATTAGATGCCGAAAACAATCCCGTTCTAGAATATTCGTGATGAGCTTTGGTTAGGGACTTCTGAATTAAAGTTTTTGTCAGAAAAACTAAAAGTTGTTCATCAGTGAAGTACTTATAACAAATTAATGTCCACAGTAACAATAAAAAAATTGAATGATTTATCCTAAATGCCTATGTTAATTCTTGAAAAGCTAAACATATTAATTAGAAGTTTTGACTGAAAAGAAATGCAAAGGGAATTAGCAAAACTGAAACAAAGTTGACCTAATGTAAGTTGGGCATGCACTTCAATTAGAGTTTCTCAAATTCATGTTTTCCACATCAACAGAGTCCCTTATTTCCTTATCAGTTTCAGAGACCTAGTAAATGTGGTTGTTGAACACCTTCCGGAAACATTCTGGCAAACACAATTTCAGATTCATTAAAGAGGATTAAATTGCGGAATGCACATCATTTTACGAATGACTTACCGGATCAAAATATCAGTAACAAAACAACATCGATGATTGCATGTTGCAATTTCTTTTTGACCCTTCGGCGGGTGGAACAGAAAAACCTTTGAGAAAAAGTGGACAACATATGCTTCTGCTATAAAGATGTAGGAAAAAAAGGTTCGGAAGCGAGAAAAGAGAAACACGTAATTGGGGACGAAGATAATGCCCCAAGGGGTATCTTTTAGTTTGTTTGTCCAAGGAATGAAGAACAGAAATAATGAAAAGAGTTCTGGGACACGGCGGAAAACAAACTAAATGGATATCATACATCTGACAGCACGAAGAGGTGATAATGGTGGAATAAATCAAAGTGATGGGAAAGAAAACAGAGGGTTGGAATGAAGATGATGGAAGCACATGTTTTAGAGGTCCTGGTACATAACAAAATGTTGGAAATGATTGATTGATTTGAATTGGAATCTAGCCTTTAGACCGGGACTACAATTTCAAACTCAGCATACAACACCGAAAAGACACCTTCAAAAGTTCTTTTGAAGGGGCCACTCTCTCCCACACATACGCTCACACACTGGTTTTATTATCCAATGTTGAAGAGTGAAATTGAATGAAATGTGAACCAGATGAATCACAATATGCATCTTTTTATGATTGTGGTTTGAGTAACAATGCTTCTTGGCAGTCTGCAAGACAGCTATATATTTCAATGGAGCACTGGAACAAGAAAAAGAAAGATGAATGAAGGAAGAAAGTTGGTTGAGTCACAGATTGTAAATGATAGATAAGAAGTTTTGAATGGGTCCCAGCGGTTGGGTTTTGATGTGTCATCTTCTTGTTTTCATGCTAATATAAACTTCAGCAAAACATTTTTGTTGCTTGCACAATAGAAGTCAAATCAACGTAAAAAAGTTGCTGTTGAATGGTATTTTCACCGAAGCACAGAACCAAATCGTCCCTTTCTGTAGTCTTTAAAATTTGTTCTCATTTGCTACTGGAATAATGATGATTTCAAGAGAATTTTTCATGATTTTTTTTCAATACTTCAGCAGCATTCACTTTTTGGTCAAATCAAGTAGAACTTCGAAATTAGATACTTTTTAGTTACTTGCTGCCAGCGTAGAAGTTGAAATCAAACCAAATTATAGTTGGTGGACAGTTTGAAGACGGACGATCCAATTTTTCAGCTATGTTTTACTGATGGCAATGAAATAACTAACAAGATGGTTCAAACTTCACCTTACAATACATTTCTTTCAAAAGAGTAGTGTGATATTGTGAACCTTATTGCTTCCTTTGTAAAATGTTTCGTTCTGAACTCGACTTCCCTATTTAGCATATAAATTCATATTTTGATAGTTCATGCGGTTCACGCTGAGGCAAGAGAATTTATTCATAGCCAAGAAAATTTCTGCAAATTGTTCTCGAGCTATGAAGAATACAAAAAACTACAGAAGCAGTCTCATGATATTATATACATTTCATCGATGCGGGAAATACATACAAAAAAGTCAATTAGTATTATTATATGTTCATCTCTTTTGAAGATCACTTCTCTTCTTTCTCCTGTTCAGTATCTTCAGTCTCTTCTTTAGCGATCTCTGATGGACCTTCAGCCTCTCCCTCGCGAATTGATTTCTGATGCTCCATCATTCTTCGTTTCGATGCAGCACTGACATTTTTGACTGATCTGAAACGATTAGAAATAAGAAATTGATACAACATTTCAATGACTCACTGATTTGGTGGGTTCCTCTTGCGTTTCACGGCACGAAGCTCTCCTGGGTACTTGAAGAGACTTTCCTCAACGTTCGCTTCAAGTTTAGTGGCTTCTGGAGTAGCAGGTTTTGGAGCCAATAACTCCTTCTGTTTCTGAAATGTTGGATGATTTTGTATAGTTGTATAATCAAGATACACATGAAAGCTAATCTTCAACTTCTTATAAAAAATCATTCTCGGTTTTTGATCTACTATCAGTAGTTTCAATTACAATAACCAAATTTCCAGATGATCATTGAGCAGAATATGAACACAAAAGTGTGAATTAACTTGAACATATATATCATACTCCTATTGTCAAAACTAAAAATAATTTTATACATTACGGGAAAGTCACCTAATTTGTGATTCAGGAAAAAAGTACTTTAGCTCACCTCATCTTCGCAATGCACAAAAATGGAGAATTGTCTGGTGAAGCGTTGGAGTCTTTTCATTTTGACGACTGCTTCTTCCATTGTGGGTCGGTGGAAGGTCGATGTAGTCGGAAGATGTTGGTCCAGCTCAGCCATTCCTTTCAATGAGCTGAAAAGATGTATATTCATGTATCTTAATTATACATGTTCCTCTGAGATGTGGGTGTATAATCATGTTAGTAATAAGGGCGCAACAAATATAACGAGATTTGAGGAGTGTGAAAAAGGATGATAGCAGGAAGCGGAAAAAACCCCGGGAGAAATGTCAGTCTACGCAACGAGTTGGTCAACGAGCAGATCACTTCCCAGAGAGAAGAAATCAAAGAAAAACCGGAATGCAACACAAGAAAAAGTCATATGTTTCAATGATAGGTGTCATTACGTTACATTTCATTACATTTTATTTCTTGTCTTTTCGAGTCGACCCTCTTTTCCAGTCTTCCTGATTTTCAACCGGCAAACTGATAAAGATGATAAAATGTTGACATTGAGAAAAGGGTGTAAATATAGAAAATGAATAACGATCGCCACATCGATATAATCTTGATGAAATCTGATAAACTCTTTCCGAGGAATGAAGGCGATATAAACAAGAGCATACACCGCATACACCTTGAGACACGATAAATGACAGATCATCCAAAAAAATATCCAAAGCTTTCGGCGCCAAAACGAAACACGCATCTTTTATTCATGACTATTCGAAGCGAACATTAATCACCGGACGGTGAGTTCAGCTCACGACATCATATACATTTAAGATCACGGAAAGAAAAACTGAAATGCGTGACTGAAAACCGATGATATCTGAAAATGAAAAATCGAAGTGACGGGACCAATCTTTTCCTGGTTTGACAAAAAAGAGATCAGAGTGTGTAGTCGTTTGACGAATAATAGATGATGTTTGCCGAAAAGGTTGGATTTCAAACATGTCTCTTTTTAAGGGGCTTTCGGCGGAATGGAATTAAAAAAAGTCTGGTTTAGAGCTTTCCTGTAAGGAATCAAAGACATCATTTTGTTGTCGATACTTTATATTAGACCCGTGATGTTTTCAAAATCTTTGAAAGGATTAGATAGAAAAGTCAAGAATATCGGCTGGTGGGAGGAGTTTCATCTATCAGATACTCAAATTTCCTCGAGTGCTAATATCACGTCAATCTAGAGTTCCACTACTGAATTGTAATCCAAAATGACTTATTTTCATGAAAGGACAAGACAGAAGAGTTGAAAAGTGCAAGTGACAATAATTGTCTTTGCATACAATGTTCAATCTTCTATTCAAATTATAAAAGTGCAATGTATGAATTGACTCATATGCGTGCTGATTCCCATAATTTGAGTGACTACCGTATAACACGAAACGGATGTATATACATAAGCTCCAACTAAAGTATAGCTGATGGAAAAAACCAGCAAAAAAAGAGATTCTTGAACAAAAGTTTTCTTCTTGATGTTAAACAAAAATCTACTTGAAATTCTCCGGAAATGTCATGTAATCTAACACTCTTGAACTTTTCTTCTCAAAAACTGCAGTGTTTTCCGCATTTTTGAAGCACAATTAATTATCAAAAATAGTTTAGGTAGGTGCCGTCACAGATCACTTCAAAAGTGCAGAAAAAGGAAACGGAATGAATAAGTACCGATGACGACCGGAAATTGTCAGGATTACCCATGAACGTTCCGAACTTCTAGTTTGAACTTAGTTATCATGCTTTTGTTCACAAAACAAACCAATTTAAAATTGAGATTCTGGTCACGTAGCCTATTGTGAAACAGAGTTGGAGCGTGAGAAAATTGGCTTGGAATAGAAAATCACAAGTCTGAATTCGGGACAATAAACTCTCTCGAAGAATCGAGAATTGCTCGGTGAAAATCACGGAAACCTAGAAAACAGCATAAAATTGTTCCAATTCTCCTTTGAAAACTTTCAAACTTGGACTGATAGAAAAGAATCGGCAGCAACAAGTTGAAAGTGTATTTGTTCTTTGACGGAAGTGCAGGAAAAGAACAGTGGTTTGACTTTCCGGGTCACTTAGCTGCTAGATTTAAAATGTAGCTCACTTAACACAACTTCGATCTTTCTTCTGGAATGAATCAGAAACTTAAAAACGGCAAAGTCAATTTCAATAATTAGAGAATTGGCTAGCACTCGATTGCTGTGTACAGTTTTTTTTTTAATTAATGATAATTTTTTCAGTAAGTTTGCGAAAATTCTAGAAAACAAGATTCTATATCTTGCTTGCAGTCAAAGCAGAATGTATCCAAGCTCAGATATTCTGTTCTGTTAGTATACGGTAGCTGCACGACTCAGAGAAGTCATCGAATAATCATGTCATAGATTGCACTTTTACAGATCGCAGAAAAATATGAAAATTGTATGCAAAAGCAATTAATTTCGAGAACATTTTTTGAAGCTTTCTGTCTTTCGAACAAAAACAGTCAGATTACCGTACTTCGAGAATTAAATGACGAATAGCTTCAAAGTGATTTTTTCCAGGTAAACTAAAATGTGGACAGTTTGAAAGCTAAAAAGGCTCTGGAGCAAGATAACTTAATTTTAGTCATAACTTCCGTAATAACAGTTTTCAAAGAGCATGAAGAACCACGTAAGCTTCTTCTAGCTATTCTAATAGCCTAATTAGTCAGAGAACTGACTCACAAAAATTTAAGTGAACATGACTTATAAGTCTGATGCGAATTGCATAGGGAAACTGAATCATCCTAAAATTCAAAAACAACTGGTCCAAAACTCGTAGACATGGGATAAAATATGTCTAGCCATTTACGATGTCATGAAAACTCCCAGATGTCTTACTATCTTTCTAGGTATGGGACTAACCAAGAAATATAAAACCATTCAATTAAAATAGAACTTGTGTTTGATGGAAACACTAATACTTTTATGTGGGTGTGATTCGAATTCAACAGGAATTAAACCAATGAGATGAACTAGTGGAACTGCCATTTCCAATTCTAATACTTGCAAGTCTTGCTAAGAATTAATTAACTTCATACACGAACCTCATCTAGATTTTTTTCTTATTCAGTTTTATACATAAGCCCTGAAGCATCATCGACATTCTAGCTTTTTATGAAATGAAAAAAGAAAGCAAATAAGGTCAAAGAATATGAACTACATCATCGTATGTCCGAGTTTCATTGTTATCTGAATGAATAAATTAGAGAAGAAGGCATAAAAAACTGAAAGTTGAGAGCACTACACATGGAAAAAGGAGAGGAATGAGCGTTTTCCACCCGTGTTTTTTCTCGTTTAAACGGCATAGAAAGAAACGGAAACAAATCAAATATGATGTGCTCTGTAGTTCTAAGGCAGAGTGTCCTGTTGCGTGCTGTGCATCTTGAGTTCCGGGTCGTTTTGAGAGGAGGAGTAGGTGAGAAGTGGAGAGACTAGTTCAAGTGAAACTCTCGACTGATTGCTTGTCAATGAGCAGAGTTCTGAAAATGAAAAGAACATTTTGAGTCAAGATTTCCAGAGCGGGTTTGTCTCGTTCCGACTCCGCCCACGGAGCACCCAGAGGGTGGGGCGATGCGGCTGTTTATGCATATTTGAACGGATTCTGATAACATTGACAGGTGAATGCGCGTATGTTCGGGAAGAAATGATTTAGATAACAAAAAACCAAGTACTTCCTTGTGGAGCTCAAAAGAAAGGGCGTCATACTGGTTTCAGAAAGGATTTGTTTCAGAATAGAACACTTGTGTTTGATCACAAATCCAAGGGAACATGGGGAAATGCTAAGCTCATTGATGTAATGTTATAGAGTATGCACTTTGTAAAGGTGAAACGTTCAAGTTTTTAGTTCGGATTAGAGATATTTCATAACAATAATAATTTACCGAACAACTTCTGCATGACCACTGAGACCGCCACGTTTGTGATAACCGCAATGATGCTGTAATACTGATAAGAGACTGCAAAAATGCGGTCCAACCCGTAAGCCCTGGAAAATAAATGATCAATTTGTCACAATCATATTTACAATGTATTACAATGGAGTTGATGTGACCTGCCCAATAACCGATTCATCAAAATACGTCACTGTTTCATTCGAACATTGCCCGAGATCTAGAGGAATTGGCTTTACCTGCAACAGATTTTCAACGATGATTTCATTCTGTAAAACATTACACACCTTCACTATAACACTGCCGATTGATATTGCAAAACAAGCGATTATTGAACCAATTAATCCTACAAAAGCGGCTTTCCCTTTCACGCGGGGTATGAATAATCCGACAATAAATGATCCAAGAACCGGGCCTCCACCGGCGCCGAAAACTATAAACGAGACCTGAAGATATCGGGGGTGGCATATCTTTTATTCAAAAGGGTGTCAAAAATACCTGCAAAATGAAGCTTTGCAGCATATTGCATAAAAGAGCCACGAAAATGGAGACGAAAGATAGAGCCAGAGCTGAAATGAAAAATAAATAGTTTAGAGATGTTGTTGTTTTTTGAAAACTTTTTTTTCAAGACCTTTATTGATCAATTTTTTCTTGATCTCTAGTTTTTTGTAGATAGATGACCAACTAAAGATTTCTAAAACTCAAAATATCAAGTCCTTCACTAAATGTTATCCTTTAGAACCTGTGTTACTCACGTAGATAACGCATCGCCGTATGAACTTGCTCAGTGTCCAGTGCCGGAAGTCCCCTGTGAACTCTGTAGACATTCCAAATATCGTTGATCACAATTGATGACACAGCCGTGAATGATGCGGATAGCGTACTGTATTACCATTATTAATCTTCATGCTGATTTCATGTCATACCTAATTCCCGCGCTATAAACTGCCGCAGCAAACAATCCCACGGATCCCGGATACTGTGAAATCACATCGATCACAAATTGGGGTAAAAGTTCGTTTGCATTGGCTATTTTGGGATGGCAGTCCTGATAGTGTGCGTAGATCAAAAAACCAACAGACACGTATGAAACCAGTATAATTGTATTGCACACTATATTCAATAGTACTACTCTAAAATTTGTCTTTGTTTAAGATCTTGTTTTTTGTATCCTGTCTGGAATTACTTTTGGGCAGACTTCAAGGATGGCATGGCCATGTAACGTTGAATGCTCAGTTGGTTGGCAGCGAACAATGCCAAAATATTTCCAGTTCCGCCAATCACAAGCGACCATACAGAATGACGTATTGTTGGGTTGAGACGGAAGCTATAAATCTCATTTTGAGTTGTTGGTTGGCTTCTTGGCCTTTTTCAGATCATTTCCATATATTTATGATGTGAGTGGGAGCTCATGAGCTTTTTGCAGCTTTCTTACAAGTCTTAACATCAGATCATTGCATTAAATTCACGAAGAGGCAGAAAAAGCGAGAGATGTCGTCTAAGTTTGCGTCAATAGGTCGCTCAATATATCCGATTAGTTGCTTAACATGCCGAGATTTGCATTGAGAGAAAAAAGATTTTCAAACTACTTTTCTATCTGTCTTGTTCATTCCCTCCCCCTCCACATATTTAGGGACCCACTCATTCAGTATAAGCCGTCGGCCATTCACAATGCTTGTGTACACTTTTCCAATGCTCATCTCTCGGAGAGAAATTGAAATTATGAAGGCCATCGTGAGAAATATTAATGCCATTTGAACAGCGGAAGTATGGATTCCGGCTTTTGCTCCGCCCTGTAAAAGTGCAAAATCGTCTTCAAAAGCTGAGATTTGTAATCCCCTGACACCTATTTTGTACTCACCACACTAATGTACACGGCGGAAAGGGTTGCTGTGATGAGGATAGATATAGTGATGGGAATTTTAGTGATAGAAGCAATGGCAAGGGATGGAGCATATAAGGCAACAGAGTTGTAGAGCAGCATCTGCAATTTGTGAAAGGTAAAAGAGAATTATAAATTGGTACTTTTGAAAACATGCTGAAAATATTTTTTTTTGCAAACCTTAGATACCATTGAGAGCAAAACACAACATGTAGCAAAGAACGATAAAAACCATGAGATATATCGGTATTCGAAAATATATATTAAAAAACCAGAAATATATTAAAAATTGATCTTAGATGTGTGATATTTGAAAATAAACTGTGATCCTGAAATTTCGAATTTCCAGAACTCAGAAAAACAGTATATAAGAATTTTCGAAGGTTTCTCAAATATCTGGAAGTCACAACTGGTTATATTGATTCATCGGAAAACCATACTGCAACATACCGCCAGTTTTTGGTACAACAGTTATACGCATTTCGATAAACTATAGTGACCACTCTCATGAAATTGGGTAAAATCACATCGAATGTCTCACAACTATAATTTTCCCCGGATCGCTTCAAAACACTCACTTGTAAGCAAAATAATGACGTTGTCACAAATCTGCATTTGTAGTTGAACCGACGTTCAAAATACTGAAAATCACGTTAGTTGACTTTCCGAGGATTTCTTCAGGCCCTCGTACCTCATAAATAGTTGTCAATTTCAGATTATACAGCACTGGCAGAAAAACATAGGCTACAATTGGAAAAGCGATTACATACATTGGTGCGAACCAAAGCATCATCCCTCCTTGGTAATAAATCTGAAATCATCATTTGTCTTTATTAACCCTCTCTCTTTTTCTTCTTATTTTCGTGGTCACAAATGCTCATCAATTAACGAAATCCCTTTTAGTTAACTAGAATATTCAACAGATGGATCGGAGACGGGTCATTATACATGCGGTCATTCAATTCAACCAGCCGCCCATCCTTTTTATGTTTCCCGCTTTCTTTTACCTCTGCTGGGAATCCGAGCAATGAAATGGATGAAATGAAACCGGAGCACACTGACAGAGTCGCTGACCAAACGGAGACCCTAAAGTTTTATTTTTCACGTTTTCATCTGCTTTAACGTTTTTCTATACGAAAAATGTTCATTTCTTTCTCATTTATTTTTCAATTGCTTACCCAGAACCAACCATCGTTGCGTGCACACTTTGTTCCCCATCTCGAGGTTCCCGCGATTTTATGAATCCGTAGACACTTATTGATATTAAACAAGAGAACAAAGTGATGTAGTCAAATATCTCCATTCTGAAAATAATGAAAATGAACGGTTGTAGTGAAATTCATTGAAATATAAGCAGAAAACTAGCCATAAGTTGAACAAGCCCAGTATATTTATAAAGAGATTGGATTAGTTTTGATATTCAAAGGGAAAAGCCAATAGAAACTTTGAAAAGAAATCCTTCAAACAAAAAGTGGAGTTAAAGAAGGATTAAAACTGAAAAGTTAAGACAGGGCTTTTTGGAGGTATAGTTGAAGGCTCAAGCACAAAGACCTTCCGATATAAATCTCTGCGTTTTCAATTGTTTGTGACCACCCTTGGTTTTGTAATGTTTTCCTGTCCCCCTCTTTCTTTCCATTTTTTCTGTCAACTCCCACATCATTGGAATCAACAGAACAATTTATTACAGATATGAAAAATCTTGCTCACTTCTTTTTTTGCTTTACAAATATATACGAAGTAAAGTGAGGGAGGTAGAAGGGTTCATAAAGTGCGGACACTTTGACGTATGACGGACCACTGTGTAACAAAACGAGGAGCGTAGTGAACGGGCCCAAGTAGCACGCGACACTTTTCTTTTCGTTTCTTTTTATCCCAAAAAGTTTCGCTCCCGGGTGGGCTCGAACCACCAACCTTTCGGTTAACAGCCGAACGCGCTGCCTATTGCGCCACGGAAGCACACGAGAGTATAGAGACATGGGGCGCTTACATGAAGAAAAACCGACCACTTTGTTACCGGCGCGACATGAGTGAAAGACGTTTGGCGCCTTTTTGAGGATTTGAATTTTTTCATGCATGTGTTATTGAAGAATATATGTCCAGAGAAATTTTCAATGCATACAAGTTGTTCTAGATAGTGAAATTGAAAGCCTACAATGAAAATGAATTTAGTGGAACTAATTGAGCTCAAATACTTCTAACAAATTGCTTTTCTTCAAAGTATAGCTTGAGAGCGGGTTGGAAACAGGACTGTTTAGTAAACTATTCTGAACACCAAACGAAAATTCAAATACTA
Organism: Caenorhabditis brenneri; assembly: GCA_000143925.2. Classification (NCBI taxonomy): domain Eukaryota; kingdom Metazoa; phylum Nematoda; class Chromadorea; order Rhabditida; family Rhabditidae; genus Caenorhabditis; species Caenorhabditis brenneri. Next base: position 879,150 of record GL379786.1, on the reverse strand, counting down.
CATTCAAAATGAAAGAATTTGGCGGAACTAAAATGAAAAACCAGTAGAATTTCAACAAGATTCTTCTCGAGATTAAAAATCTTCTTGCGCGCGAAAACATAAGAGGAAGGCCGTTTGAATGAGAGAAATGAAACGAAAGGCAGGGTCCCATCAGTTTCGAAATGTAAAATATCTTTCCCGTGACCTAGATCGTTTTACTTCCGTACAGACTGGCCAGAATAGACTGTTGGTGACGATAATAAGTACAAATTGATCAGCACTGAGTAAAAAATATGACAGGAAGAAATGTTTGAAAAATTATGACGACCTTGAAGTCAACATAGATATTAGCATGTCACAGGAACCACTCTTCCGTTCATTATTAATCTTTGATGCTTGGGACCCATTTCTAACTTGATGCGCATTCATCAATTTTATATAGTTTAATTAATAAAGCCTCTACATTTTCCAACTTCTTTTGTTTATTTGTCAACAAAATATTTTTCCTTTTTTTCTTTTCTCTGTTTTTCTCTCTTATTCCTTTAGTTTCTGCTCCAGTGTCGATTTCATTATCCTTTCCATACTACCTCCAGCACTGACATTCAGCATCGTAAAAATAACTCGCGCACTCAACCATTTCTCCTCAACTATTGATTCTGGCAATAAAAACTGGAAAAAAGGATGGAAATAAAATAATCATGTGCCGAAGAGATGATGACCATCCTAAGACCTCCCATGCTCTTTTGCGCGCTGTGTCGCATCGATCTTCCCAAAGTAGTTTGAGTCCTTTTTTGTTGTTGCGTCTTGCATGTTGCTTCATCCTTTTATTTTCAAATTGTTGTTGTTTTCTGAGAAAGGGGAAACGAAGAACCAGAATATGTTAGGTTTCTGCGTCGTTGGTCAAGCGCCAAAACATCTGCTCTTATGGGCGAAATTTTGAGAAGAAAGGTGCATTAGCAGTGAAAACAAATTAGGCGTGATAACACCTGTTTACATGTGTTGGCATGGTGATTTCTTTCGGGTTTTGTTGACGAGAATCACTTCTTACTCAGGTTTTGCTCAACTTTTCCTATGTTGTACTCTCTTTCAGTGAAACAACTGGTTTAGTTATGTAGATTTTGGTTAGTTTTCAGTTATTTCTGAGAGATAAAATGGAAAACGCTTCGTACTGCTACTCAAATCAATTTCGATGGTAGTTTGACTACGTAATCAAATCATTGTGTATATGAAAACTTCACATTTTGTATCTTTCACACTTTCCTAAGTGCAAAACTATAACAATGAAGCGCTTTCTCATCACATCTGGTGCATTTTTGTAATAAACGCGCGGAATATGACGGTGTCTGTCACATCACTCATTACCCCCTTCTTCTATTCTCCATTTTCATTCTGTTGATTCATTACCCCTGAGTATAAACATCGAAAAGGGTCATCCGCGTTTATATTCTATCCGGTAACCAAATGTGCATTATCCTCGTTATTAGGAAACGAACAACGAAGCTGGTTCCCACATTACCGATCCGATGACCGTTGTACTCATATATGTAGTAAGTAAACTGGCTAGAGACTAGGTTTTATGAGGAGGTACGAGTGACCAGTGTGCGCAATTCTTTTTGTCAATGTCTGCCCATTCTAACCCCCGTCATTTGCCCTCCGTCCCTCAAACCGCCGATACACGCACACAAACAGAGGGCCGGACACACTCACAACGATACGGTTAGTTCATCTAAAATGACATTCGGATTTAGGATGACCCTCCCCCCTCTCCTTTCAATTTCTCTTTATAGTCAAAGACGTTTATGGCGGTTTCGAGACCAATACCACTTTCATTATTTCCTTCACCCGATTGAACCACATTGTTTTCATCTGTCATTTGGTTCATTCTTCCTTTTAACCGCTTTGTGTGTATTTGAATAGAAATGTGATCGCTCCGTGAGTTTAGCTTTTGCTCCATATATCTAATCCTTGACACCAACCACCTGACGTGTGGGACGTCTATCCGGATTTAAATTCATCTATGTTTCGGATGCCATTTCATGCACCTTCACAACATTGCGAGAACTAAAAATTATGGAATTTGGAGTAGTTGAGTGCCTCATTCAATACACAACATACAATTATGTTTGACGTGAAGTATTTAAAAATACTTACTTTTTGTTCCCACTTTTCCGCTACTTTTCTCTATACACCTCTTCGCTTCATACGCTCTACTCACAACTGCCAACTTTCTCTTGCCATTTGCAACACTCCGACGTTTCATCTTCTATTTTTTCTCTTTCTCTCATTTTCTCTAAACCCCATCAGCGCTCCGAATGTCTTTGAGTTAGGCCTATCTGATGAATGTGTCCTCGGTAGTATAGTGGTGAGTATCCGCGTCTGTCACATGCGAGACCCGGGTTCAATTCCCGGCCGGGGAGAAATCTTTTTGCCTTTTTACTGTAGTGAATGGAAGTGAATAACTTCCGCTTCATATCACTTTTATGCTATTTTCACCTATGCATTGCCTTATAATCCAAATATGCGGTCACTTGATGCCATCGCTCAGTCTACCGAGTGTGCTAAGCCAAACACGGCGATTACAAGAGTCAGATGAGAGGAAACAACTTACCGTCATCTCAGTGAGACGTGTCTCTTCTTTGTAGATAGGTCGAGTGCCGGCGAGTAAGCAGCTAATGGGCCGACGACATTGCTGCCTCTGACCTGAGACCCGTCATGTTCAGCACCGCTTTTCTCACACATCTACGTTTATCTCTCAAGTCTTCACGTTTACTGCTATTAGAACTCTGCTCTCTCACTTCCTGCCACCCACTTTTTCTATTAACATTTGCTGTTTCGTCTACAAATAGGTTGCTCTTGTTTTGCACGTACACCTTCTTGCATTTCAAGTTTCAGCATTCTCTATATTGTCTGAAAGAGTTTTTCTTCCTTCTGTTCATAAAACTTCATTTTTCGGCGACCTCTGCTACATGGCTGCCGGATTATTTTTGTTTACCTCTCCTTTTCAACAGTTTTCTGACACTTCGATTGTCACCTTCTTTTTTATTGTTCCTTTGAAACAAAACAAAAAGGTTCATTTACAGGTAAAATGGGTAAGCAAGAACAGTCGGAACCTCTCAATCAGCAACCAGCTGAACATCACGATGTGAGTTTTTCTTTTGAGAACTATCTCAGATTTTGCTTTTCCAGGAAGATGTTGGTGATAAAGGACTGGAGAAATCTATGACGTTGTTCAATGGTGTTTCAATTATTGTCGGTTGTATTATTGGATCTGGAATCTTCATCAGTCCTACTGGAATCCAAGCGCGTGAGTATCAGATACGATCAGATCATAAAATAATAAATGACGCAGTATTTGGCCTATAAATTTTGTATGCGAATATTATTTGACGATAATATTTATTCATGATTATAATCAGAGACCACAAGTCTGATCTCTTGATCCAAAAAAGATAGTGAGAGAGTTAACATACAGAAATATGAGACTTGGAAAGTACTATTTCAAAATGATATCATTTATAATTTCGAGTAAAGTCATAGAAAATGAGAGAAATACTTTTCAGAAGCTGGATCTGTCGGACTGTCGTTGATTGTATGGGTTCTGTCTGGAATTTTTGCTGCCATTGGAGCTTATTGCTATGCCGAGTTGGGAACCTTGATCAGAAAATCTGGAGGAGATTATGCTTACATTATGGAAGCATTTGGACCATTCTTGGCTTTTCTGAGACTTTGGATTGAAAGTATTGTAGTCAGACCTTGCACAGCTACAATTGTTGCTCTCACGTTTGCGATCTACATGTTGAAACCGTTCTACCCAGATTGTGATCCACCTGCATTGTCTACCGAACTCATTGCTGCTCTCCTTCTTGGTATTTTCAAATATCTGCGTAGAAATAAACACTTCTGAAACTTTTTCAGTCCTTCTCACTGCTGTCAACTGCATTTCTGTTAAATGGGCCAACAAAGTTCAAGATATCTTCTTTGTCGCAAAAGTCGCTGCACTTATTTTGATCATCTTCACTGGACTGTGGAATTTGGTTTCTGGTAAGGTTTCATGATTAGTAAACGTTATCAAAATGAGTTTTATTCCAGGAAAACCAGAGGCTCGTGACTCTTTTGAAAACATTTTTGAGAACACTGCCAAAGATTTTCAAACTGCTTCCCTCGCCTTCTATTCTGGACTTTTCGCTTACCAAGGATGGAATTATCTCAATTTTATTGTTGAAGAACTTCAAAATCCAAAAAGGTTACAAATGAACAGAATTGATATCGCGTTTAACATATCATTTCAGAAACCTTCCACTTTCCATTGCAATTTCCTGCTCCTTGTGCACAATCATCTACACACTCACTAATGTTGCTCTGTATACTTCAATCTCCCCAGATGAGATGCTTGCAAGTCCAGCAGTCGCAGTGGTAGAGTGAAATTATGTATATACTAAAAATATCAGCTTTTTCCAGTTGTTCGCCGAGAAGAACTATGGATGGTTCGCTTTCTGCATGCCAATTTTTGTTGCCTGCTCAACAATCGGATCAGCCAATGGAGTAATTCTAACCAGCTCCAGGTAAGAATTGCTTTGAATTATTTTGAAAATTTGCTGAGGTTCGACGTCTTGTAATAAACGGTTTCACGTTTTCAGACTCTTCTACTGTGGTGCTCGTGAAGGACAAATGCCAAACGTACTCACAATGGTCAATAAACAAACCAAAACTCCAATACCCGCTGTCATCCTCACAGTATGTTTCATTTTCGTTCATCTAAGCATATCAGACTAAAACGTTTCAGGGTCTTCTCTCTTTGTTCTACTTGCTTCTCTCCAACAACATCTATTCTCTGATTAACTACATCCAAGTCAGCTACTGGATTGCTATTGGAGGAGCTATCCTTGCCCTTTTCTACTTCAGAAAAACAATGCCTAATGCTCCAAGAGCTGTGAAAGCTCCAATTATTTTCCCAATCATTTTCTTCATCGGATGCGTTTTGCTAGTTTTGGTGCCAGTGCTTGGAAACCCAAAAGACACTGCAATTGGAATCTTGATCATGCTTTCCGGAGTTCCAGTCTACCTTTTGTTCATTGCTTGGAAAGGAAAACCAAAGTGTATCGATTCTTTTACTAGTGAGTTGAACTTTATGTAAAAGTGTGAATAATTATCATTCCCAGATTCTGTCACAGTTTTCACACAGAAACTGTTCATGGTGGTCGACGCCAACAAAGAAGATTAGATAGAACTAGTGTCATTGTCAATTGCTTCGTTCTTTTAATATAATAACTGCCCGTTGTTCATTGATTAGTGTTTTTTGTTTTTCATAATAAGTTTGAGAAAAATTGATCTCGAATAATATTTCCGTACTGCGCAGTATTTCGTTTTACTGATAACTTTATTTTTTCATAACATAATAAAACCCTGGATTTTTAAGAAACTTTTTCGGCGTAAATGGCTGAGCGGGTATGACATATTTACAAGAAAAGGAGATTTATAAGTTCTCCGCAGTTTTCATATGATTACAAGAAGCGGTTTTCAAATTCAAACCAAAAACTGGGATAATAAATTCTTGTTCAGACTGAAACGTTTTTCTCAATGAAAAACCAGATGAAGAGAAATTGAAAACTGAGAATCCTGAATGAAGCCTAAAAGAGACAACTAAAAATTTGCTTAGACTAATTCAAAACGTTCGATATTAAAAGTCACATGGCTGGCAACATATTGAACTGGTGAAATTGAAGTAGAATTATTGCATTAACAGTGTTCTTGTGAAAAAAAATAACTTTTTTTTAATTTGTTCAAAATCAGTACTAACTGAGAAATTCATTTTAAGACCAATATATAACAATTATAGAAGATTTTGGATAATTTAAAAAAGAGAAGTTTGAATTGAGTACTTTACGGTCGGTGCTAATCATCACAACTGTTTTCGTCGCACGTTGAGACAATGTCGAAATCGCCTCTCATCAGATTGAATCTCATTTCCTCATTAAATCTTCTGAAAATATAATAGATTTGGTTAAAATGTAACAGAACGAAAAAGTTACTTTTTGTGGATATGAACGTGAGATGTGGCAATCTTAATATCGTAGGATCTGGGACCACAATAGAAATAGATGGTATAACCTAGGTCATAGTAGTTCTGTAAAAAAGTTTCTCTAGATGAAAAAAATGAACAAAACTAACATTGCCTGCACCGTCGTATTCCGGATCTCGAAGTTGGAGGGAATACGTTGAACTGGGTCGATCAAAGACAACTTTGTTGACTTCTCCTAAGAAATCATCGCCGCTGAAAAAAAGATACGATGAAATGAAAGCGGAAATGTTTCTCACAAATAGTCGAGCTCCCAGACCTTGATTTGGTAACCCCAAGTAGAGTAGAAGCATAAGACGGTGCCATTGACCGTTAGGTCGAGCCAACCGGCAGCGGGCCCGACGACGATGATCAAGAGAAGAGCGGCCAAAAACTTCATTCTTCCTCCGGAGAAGACAGGTGTTCAATTCTGAAAAAACTCCATGAATGGAAAACAGAACCCAGGAAAAAATTCATAATTGTTTGATATCGAAACATCTCATAATAAAAAAATTGCGATGACTATGTGATTTGCTTTGGCTTCTGATCTAACCGAGCGATGAAGAACGGATGTGTAACAGCAAATCGACAAAAATAAAAAAAAAAGGACAGAGAAGATAGTATCAAAAATTCAAGAGAAAGTAGAGAAAATGATTAGGGACCCAGATTGTGAGCACATAATGATAAGAGGGAGTGCATGGATATGAAAAAAAAACTTCTAACCTGGTAGGCGGATGAGAGATGGGGTGTCAAAGAGAAGCTCGTATCGGAAAATTGAGAAAAAGATATTTAATAAAACATCAAAAATGAAACTCTACGACACATCAATTGTACTTACTTGTACAAAACAAAAATGAGTACTTTAGGGAAGAGCTCTGAATAACTTTGGGGTTCATTTGTACCAAAACAGGAAAACAGATGAATGATTGAAAATGGAGCAATGCTATCAAACATGAAAAGTCATCGACAATAGATGAACTATATCAGACATAATCTTGACATCAGAGAGAAAAAATAGTTCTGTGAAGGTTAAAAAAACGAGAAAGAGAGTGTGCAAGTAATAAATAATACAAAATGAGTCGGGAATGAAGTTTCTTTTCGAACTATGTTGAGTCCCGCCCAATTTCAATTAATCGCTACAGTTCCATGTTTCTTTTCCATCTCTCAATTGTACTGGTCATAAATTTCAAATGCCTGATAGCATTTTTGAAGCAATATTCAACGTAACCAAAAAAAACCTATTCCCTGCTTATTTTGAGTGATTGACGTTTTGCCGAGTCTTAATTTTGATAATTGATGAAACCTCTATTGAAAACAGTTTCTTCACTCACGTTATCACTCACAATTCTCTTCCATCATAATATCTGCTTGGCCTCGTTTTTATTATCAGTTCTGGAATTTTCGTCACTCAGTGAATCTTAATAACTTAAAAACATAAATGAACGCCGTATAAAAGTAGAGCCATCCTTTTCAGTTTGGGCGTCCTGGTTCCGCTTCTCATAATTCTTTGGTCAAATCTTTAGCCTTATAGTTGAAGAGTTGGAGTTTTCATCAGGAAATGATTTTTGATATAGCTTTGCTTTTCTTATGAGCTCTGGTAGGATCTCATAAAAAGCTGAGCTTTGGTAGAATGATTGAAAAAGTTTTCGAAAAATAACTTATATAAAGTTTTTTGGTTAATTTCTGCAAAGCAAACATACGAGCAAAATTTATGAAAATTTATAATCAAAATCAATGAAAGTCAGCAAAAAAGCTCAAAAAGGATCAGGAAAACAGCTTCTGATGTTGAAATAATTCTCAATCATGAGTAAATGCTTAATTTATAAGGAAGGGAGAAAAAAATATACATAAAAACTTGGAAGATAATAAACAAAATACGTATTTCCCAAGCACAAACCTTTTTGTTTACAAATTTATTGGGAAATTGGCATAAGTCTAGGAAATGAGAACACATTTTTGTAAAAAATAAAAAAGAGGTCGATAAAAAATCAGCCGCCACTGTAGTGCAGGGCGGCACACAAGAGAATCATAACATTTGGGGGGAAAGTGAAGTTTTTATAACTCTGAAAATGCAGTTTTCTGCTTTATTTCACAGGAAGAGTGGGCTGAACTCAATCAGCGGTCAACTTCAAAATGTAGTAACACGTGTACACCGTTTTGTTGTCTGAATGTCTGTTCTGGAGAAATAATAGATGTGTCCACAGAAATGGACTACAACGAAGGCATCATACTCTTCAGGAACTTTTGCAGTATAGATCTTCAAAGCGTCCAAAAAATTGAATTCATCAAAACTCTCTGTGTATTTTGTTCTGAAAACGTCACGTTTTGATAAAAAACACCAAGTTTCCTTGATCATACCCTTTTAAAAAGTATGCAGCCGCAATGCTCTGATCTGATATGTAGGTGAGTTCACCGTCAACCTAAAAAACATTCTTGAAGTTTGATCACATGATTCGTTGAAATAAAATTCGTGTTCCAGATTTTGAGTCCAGAGCTTTCTCGAAATCGTGAGATTTTTGGAAATGTCGATGCTTTATAAAATTAACTATCGGCTTTCAATAGTTCATTGCAACCCTTGAAATGTTCTTGTTGAACGCGAACATCTGATAGAGAATATTACATGGTTACATCGAAAAAAACTGAGAAAGTTTAACTAATTGTTTGCGCATTCTTTGATATGAATGTGAGTATGAATTTAGAAAGCATGAAGCCAAACAACTGTCTAAAAACTCACAACGTCCAAACTTCTCTGGGGGACAAAAGTTGTGATGATAGACATGCTCTCGCAAATGATGGTCCTGGTCTTTTTGTCAATAATGTCCGAAAGCTTCATGTCTCTAATTGTAATCGTCTCATCTGCCAACAGATCGAATTCAGTCTTCATCAGTCCTTCATCTGAATGAAATCCGCCCAGCTGAAAAAATTGAATCCCATTAAAAGATTTTTTTTTTGAAAATCATGACTCACTGAATGACAAATTTCGTGAAAAAAATGAGCCATAGCACACTTTGCATTAACTCTTTCTTCCGGTGACCACTTTCTTTCATTGTCCATGCTGTCGGGCAATTTTCTCACAAAACTGAATGGAATGAAGAAACAGTTCATAAACTGTTTGTTTGAAGACGTTAGGCGAGTGAAGCTGCCCAGAAAAACGTTGAGGTAGATGTCAGGTTTGTCTCGTCTGAAAACACAAAACAGATGATCATTGATCACGTGAACAATTTTTAACTCACTGCATTTGTGCATGGGTGTCATGAAAATCTTCGTATTTGCAGTCACGAGATATAATTTCAAATCCTCGAAACTCAAAGTCATCCCGAGTCGACAGAAACAATTCAGCAAATTTGCTCGCAACACAGTCAACTGTTAAAAAAAACAGTCCATTTTTCTTGTTTTTTCTAGCTCACCGATGTTTCTCAGTCGCCTAGAAGTCTCATAATTCTCAAAAATACATCCACTAGCCAGAATAATAACCAATCGAATCGGTTCCTTGTCTACTTGACCCATCACCGTCGACATTTTTGGGAAGAATAGTCTGAAAGTCGTCCATCAATGTTTCAACAATAGAGAACTCGATGTAAAAAAACAAAACTTTTCCTTACATGGCGTAACAGGTTCTTATCAGGTAATATAATCGGAAAAATAAACTTGTCAAGTACATTATAGCAGTCATCATGTGAACTATTGAACGGAGTAGGAATGAAGAAAAATGACGGAAAGTAACCAAAACCGTGATATAAACCAAGAAAAGTTCAACGCCTTAAAACCTGATAAATGGCAAAGAGAAGGCGAAAGATAAGAGAAAGAGAAAAAAATATTTCTCGATTTTTCAATAAAGGGATAAAAAGTGGAATGTTGCCTGAAACACATGCATACTGCTGTAACTTCCGCTCAAACTTCGATTCGGAAATTATAGGTTGCCAAACGTTTCATTTTTGCATTCTCGGAATGAAATTTATTCTATTTCTGAATTTCGAAAGTTGAAAGCATGTTATTTGGAAAATCTTGAAATTCATCTACTCAACAGCTTCAAATCACTGTGTTTTTGAAATTCTTACTTGAGAAATCTCCATCTTGGTGAACGACGCAGTGAAACTGATTTTTCCATGTCTGTCCGTTGAGGTGAATATTGGAAAACGTTGCACACGAACGACTCTTCTGGTTGACGGCAAACTCTTTCTCAAGGGCTCGTCTCCTAGAAAAAACTACGTCAAGCACTTTCAACAAAAGTACTTCTGTTGCTTAGCACTGGCGAAAATGTATTCATATCCAACTTCATTATACATTTATACATCAAAGCAGTAAGAATAAAAGGAAAAGTCAATAACACGTACGTATAAAGCTATGTTCTTTGGTTGAGATTGTTCTGAGTCCAATGATATGATCTCAACGGCCACGGAAACGATCAAACACTCTGTTGTTGTAGATAGAAGATTGCGTGTAATAAATTGAAGCGCCATACAAGAATTGAACAAAAACTGCATCCCATTCTGATTTGCCTGGGGCAGTACAATGAAACTCCGATGTGTAGCAGTAGAAGAATTTCTTGGTGTAGCGGGTTCTGGAAAATCATTGGTAAATTATCAAACATTTTCATTCTCCAACTCACTGTTTCAGGAACACAACCAAGACAATTTCAATGTCGCTTGACAAGTACAGTGAATTACTCTCCCGATCGAACGACATTATGACACTTGGAGACTTGTTGAATATTTCATCGAGCAATGTTTCTGACACTATTTTTGCAGTGATATCATCCAGAGCATTGATCAACTGGAACCCGTTGTCGCTTCGATCAAACAATTGGATCACACCCGACATGATGCCTGAATCCGAGTGGAATGCACCAAACTGAAATGCGAAATGTGTTAATTTCATATTGAAGCAGCATTGGCTACTAATAAAGTTTGAAACAGTTTTTAGTCATCTTTTTTGAGAGTTAAAACTGAAAGAATTCAGGTTTTTCAAAATGTCAATCATGTTAGCTTAAGCGTCACGGATAAAACAGTCTAGTGATCATCCAAACAAGACAAAGTTAACCTTGTTAGATACACTACTCCAACTCAAGCCTGGCACAGACAAATCAAACGGCTTCGAGACAGAGCAAGCGAACTTAGTTGTTTCAGAGTTGCCAACTACATGTAGCAAGAGCGTTCACAACTTGGTTCCTGTTTCCAGACACATTTCACCGACAAAATAATTCCGATTTCGAACATAAACACTCACCATATGTAAAACTTCGTGGAGAAAGTGGTTTAGCAACAGTTGGTAAGCAACTTTCCCTTCTTCGGACAGAATCTCGAAATTATGAAGATCTTCTGGAAGTTTATCCATAGTCATCTGTGGAACATGAATCTCAGCTCGGTATCCAATTGCGGAAGCGTTCCAAGCGCCAGCTTCTTCGATATCTTCCACAAAAACTGCAACTTTGATTCCATCTGGCATCCGGCTGATGATCAGAATTATTTTTTAATCGAAGAAAGAACAAAAACTCACCATTTCTCTTTATCTAACTGAACTCGATGATATTCAAGCACCGTGTGATCCCTATCCGCGTCGATATCCTCCAAAAACTGTTGAATGTATTCGATACCTCGGCAGACTGAGATGGATTGTTTTTTTGTCTCTTCTATCTGTTGAGGCTTAATAGAAGCTTAGAAAAGTAAAAACTCACAAATCTGGTCGACTTTGAACATTGTCTCCTCGTCTGCATTCTTCCCAGACACTCCAGGCAAGAACATGGCTTGAACTCCAAGTTTTGGTTTATACAGAAGCTCCGGTAGCATTTCTGATCCGTTTTCTACCTGAAAAGTGATTTTTTTAGATTTTCAGCAGAGAAATATCATAATATAACCAAACAAAAGAAAAAAGCTACAGAAAAAAAAATGAACACAAAACGTGCGCAAAGGCACACCAGATGTGCGTCAATGTATCAAGAAGCGCGTCAACTAACGATTTATTAAGGAACGGACTGCGCAAGGAAAAAAATTCTGTTTAGCTTAACCTATATCTGCTGTAACGTAAAATTTGGAAAAGTTACGGAATTTTAGATGAATAATACGATTAAAACAGTTTTGTGGACCAAAATTTCAAAAGAAATGAAGAGTAAAAGGTAAAATAGAATGAAAAATGAGAAAAGGAAATAAAAAACCAAAAAAAAAAAATCATTTTAACACTGGACCTTTCGAGAGAAAATGAAGGGGTTGTTTCCCATATTATTTATCTCGAATGCAGACGATGAAAGATTCTTGTTGCACAGCAAAAAGCATTTATTACAGAATTAAGCCGGATGCCGGAAATTTTTAGGATACATCTAGATGAATCGGTCTAATTACAAACAATCGATGCATATTTCAAGAAGACACGTTTTATCGTCTTGCACTACGGCGGACCTTTTCGTACACATGTGGGAATGCATCATTGCAATGATGAGCAGTTCTTTTGTACTCATATAGAGTTAAATCAAACATATCTTCGTATTCTTCCTTTGTCATATATATGTCGGCATATGTCATTTGGAAGCTGGAAAACCTCACGATTTGGCTCATTTTTTCAAGTCCAAACTTACCCATTAACCTTCCTGACATGTTCTTCCAACCGTCTCGTGGTTCGTTCCGCGTGATATCCTTTTTTGTAGGTGACTCCATAGGCTCCAAGATCTACATACATCTTTGAAGCAACATCTCTCAACTTCATTAGCCCAGGTTGCGATTTCAAGTGGAATGGGCAGAGCCAGAGAGGATATATCTGAGAGTATTGAAATATTTCTGAAGGCTAAAAACACATTGTCTTACCTCTACTTCTTCATGGAACAATTCGACACACTTCTCCAAATTTTCAAGAGGTATCAACATATCTTGCAGTACATGGGATCTGTCATACATTGACCGCAGACAACTTGGAGTAGTGGCTTTGAGGAATGAAATCTTTGGTGGTGTTAGCCATCCCAAAAGATAACGGAAGATGACGTTATTACCAAATGGAATGATATCCCTGATCTCCCAGAAAATACTTCTGGAGTGGCGATGATAGTAATCACGTAGAGGAATGTATTCCACTGCGATTGGATTTTCTTTGTCGATTTTGTTGTCGATAATACTCTCAACGTGTGTATAAAACCATTTTTTATAGAAGCGCCCAATCGGATTTATGACTTCCTTGTGAGTGTCAGGGCCATCGGAAAATCTGAAAACAAATTCTTATTTTTGGTTTGAATAGAACGATAAAGTTGGACTGAAGCTATTGAGGGTAATTGCTTTGATCGGTGGAAGAATGCTACCATTTCCTATTCAAGTTATATTTTATGTGAGCTTTCCTCTATTATCTATACTTTATGGTAACTCACTCTCCGAGCATTATGCATCCTTTGTCCTTGGTGAACAAAAGTGCCTCGATGAAATCCACATCATCGAAAGAACTATTTTTTTTGCTGTCTTCTGTTAGAACATCGCACATTTCTTCGAGTGTGTTCGTTTTTTTGTATTGTAACTTGACATATTTCTTGCAAGGAATGATTTTCATAGTAGCTGCAGTCAAGAAGACTAGTGTTCCTTGACTCCACGGGATTGCCCAGAAGAGAGAGTTTGCTTCCTTAGATTTTTTAGTTTTAGCAGTCTGCAATTTCAATCAACTGAAGAAGGTCTTCTGGGATTTACTGGATGTCTTGAGTACTACTAAAGTAAGCGTTAGAGTGAAGCACATCAAACACACTGACTGACAAAAAGTGAATTCTCAAACCACTGTTATATTTTAGTATTATTGGTCCAAAACTAAAACATCCAGTAAGTCCCAGAAGATCTTCAAATCAAAATACGTGGAGTACCGGTGGAAAATCACATACAGGATCCGGGAACACTTGTAGTAATTCGGCATCCGAAGTGACGACTTCATATTGAGTGCAAATATGTTGGAACATTCCATGCTTGAATGATCCAGACTCCACACCACATCCATTGATTAATCCGCCAACAGTCAGATCGTCCAACTCAGGTAACACTGGTAGAGTGTATCCCAGAGGAATCAAGTAACGAGAGATTTGTCCCATTGTCACTCCAGGCTCTGCTTTGATGGTCATTTTTTCGAGGTCGAGCTTAAAATATTCCAAATGGCTAAAAAAAGTTTATAGCAGTTCTGATGTACTGCAAAATTTTGCTTCCCAAAAACTCCGGAAATGAGAAAGACCTTTTTGCAAACTTCAATTTTGAAGTTTTCTGTTTGGGTCGGAATCTCTTTGTTGATGGCTTTTTTTGTGGTTTCCAAAATTTCCTCTTCACCTTAGTTTCGTACTTAACACAACTCACCTCTAAAATATCGAACAGTCTATCTGTTGCAATTTTCGTTGCGTCTGTCTTGTACAACGGATATCTGAAGCTCATTGTGAGCCATCCTGGACGTGCATTGACCAGCTTTGTTCGTCTTCCATCAGCGTTCCAATTTTTTATCTGAAAAACTTTGTTTGTATTTCTTTGGCGCTAATAAAACAAACCTGCTCTTGAATGTAGTTCACTTTTCTCACATGAGCATTCGGAGCAGAGTTGATCCAATAAATCAACTTGTTTCTGATTTCGAAGAACACGTTGAACAAGAATGATAACGGGAGGAGGATTGGAACCACAACAACCCAGCGGAAGTGGAACACCATAAACTCCAAAAACCTCTGACTCCGACTTGGCCGTTCATCGGCCTCCAAACCGGGATCCATGTCTGCAATTTTTCATGAAATCTTTTATTCCGAAGTTTTCCAAAAAAAGGAACAGGAAAACGAGAAAAAAGGAAATAAAGACGCTTGTTTATTTCTGCTGAAATGGTGAAGCTCTAAAATTACATATTCTCCACAATAGTTATCATCTTTGGTTAGTCATTCCCTATATCTATAATCAATTGAATTCCTTTTTCTTTTATTTAATCACAACTTCTCTTGTTATTCCTAACTCAAAACAAGTTAGTCACAATTCCTAAACAGCTCAATTAAAATCTCAGTTTTGCTCAATTTCCGTTACAAGATACTCTTCCGGACTTGTTATTTCATTTCCTTTCTTGCTAACAAATTTGGAGAATACAAATAATTCTCTACTTCTAGTTGGTGAGAGCTAATTACTTGGAAAAGAAGATATTTCTTCCATATCTACTAGTTATGACTAAGATTGCAGCAATGCCAACTCAACCTCAACAGCCAAGAAATTCAAGAGTGGTTACTGCACGGCTTCACACTGGAAACCAGGTAAGTGAGAATGATTTCTAGGAGAAAAAATGCGAGAAAACGAAACCAACAAGGCTATTACTGATAACTTTTACCCGTTTGATATGACTGATAACAGTAAACGCTACAAACATTGATAACAGGCCACAACGGAATGTGTTATTTCAGGGTCAATACCTGACTGTTCCATCAACAATATATGCTGCGCGCGCAAATCATCTCCAAACGGAACCACCATGGCAAGGCAAAAACATACTGTGGTTAGAGATAAACCGTCCCGATAACAAATAACAAAGGAACTTTGCAGCATCAAACTGTGCGCCTGCATTGTGCTCGTTTTCGTGTTTTGTGTCCTCACCGTGTTCATATACTCAATTCTACTAGCCAAGTTCAGTAACAGCGAGGTTAGGATGAATAGTGATAGCTTAATGGCAGATCTTGTCAAACCAAAGGAATCAGAGAAGCATAATTTGTTCAATACGAGCAACTCTTTCAACTAAACGTATTATTCCAATTATTCGAATTTGTCAGCAATCTTGATTAGCGTCAATAAATATTTGAACAGAAACAATATGTGTTTTTTTAAAGCAATAAATTGAAAGTCCAGGTTTAGTGCATGGCTTTTATAGTGCACCGAAACGGTCACACGAAGTATTAAAAAAGTCAAAAAGTCATTCTCAAAAAAAAAACTGAAATATTGAAAACCGATTATGGTAAGAAGATTGAGTGGAACGATAAATGGAATACTGTACCATTCTGAAACAAAACGAACGAGATAACAAATGATCGTATGGTAGAAACCAAATACAAAATGAATGAATCTTTCACAATTTCAATTTTGACACATTTATGTAAGTTTGACTAGAATTTGGTTTGATTGGTTAAAGATTTGAATATTTTTTTGAATTGAGATCCAGACTAGAGTTGAAGAAAGCATTTGTCATGGAACGTTAGGTCAGTCATGGAACGTTATAAAAATCAACGCTAACTAATAAAATAATATGTGCATGCTCCTTAGAAACATTAAACTGTGGACAAGATATTCTCATATTCGCCACGACGGCGTTTGATCCTCCAAGTGATAGTATTGACTTGATGGTGGCGATTCGTTCTTCCAGTACATTAGTTACAAAACCATCCACTGTTGATGAGTCCCGAACGGCGGTTGATAAATCTTCTCTGAAAAATATGATTTAGTTGTTTTGTATGCTTCCACTGAAATGATTAGTACCTAACAAAAACATCTGAAAATCTTGCAACTGGTATCATTCCTTCTACGGCATCTTTGTTCACAAACTGAGGGTACACAGCGTTTGAAAGATGAACTCCAGCAATCTGAAATCAGAATTTTATCCCTTTTCTGAGATCCCTTGTATACCGAAGATGCGTTCCCTGCGCTTTGATTCTCATGTATCCCTATTGATAGACTCATATGTCTTTCGAAAACGACATGTGATACATATTCCTTGTGTTGCTTTCTCCGAACCTATAAAACATGGCTGTGTATTCGCCGGTTTTCTGTTTCTTCTTTGCCAAAATCACCTTATCAACAATCGTATTCAAACGCAAACGACTTTTCGCGGACGTTGAATTATTATCTTCCATCGACTGTCTGTGATGTTTCGGATTAGAAACAAAGAAAAGAGATCGAAGTACGCTCACTTTATGTTGAGAATTTTCAATGTCAAGTTCGACTGGACAGTCGGTTTGAATCGGATAGCATCTCTTACAGTACCCCATGAAAATCTTCGGGCGTCATGCTGTCGTTGCAAAGAGGAGAATGAAAGTACATTAGTGATGGAGGGGGACGCTGTTTCGGTTTTCTGAATTATTTCCTTCCGAAAAAAGATTGATGAGATGGCAAGATTAGATAAACCGGTACTATCTTTGAGGTGTTTTCATGGGACTTTCTATTCTATTTTTGAACGCCGATCATGAATTAAAAGTACCGTATCCCTACTTCCACCCAGTCTAATGGCCTCGAGGCGGAGCTTATTTTCTTACATCATCTTACAGTATACTCAAGGAACTTTGATTCTAATTGTTTATCAATGATTGGATGAGGCTCAGACATTTCTATCTCTCCACCAAAGTCCGAAGGTTTCTGGTCACACCTGATTCACGTGGCTTTCTGTTGAAATTCTTATCTCTTCTTATTAGAAAGCACATTTTGCAATATGCTTCTCGACTTGCTGACTCAGTGATAACTCTATTGAATGTTTGAACGAAAACTCGTTTTTGGAAGAATTCTCTTCATAACGGCATAATTATAATCGATTATTCCAAGTGTGCTAGGTAAATAGAGTGTAATTCGGGTACGGGACTGATAACATACTCAACACAAACCCAACAAACCTGTATGACAAGAAGGCGAACCAAAACTCCGGTAATGATGCACACCAGGGAGTCATCGCAAACAGAATTAGTAATTGCAAGGGAGAAAATTGCGTTTCCCAACGGATAGATGCTTTTTGCTTCTGTCAGTAAGTTGCCGATCAGCTCGTGGTCAGAGTACGGAAGAGCCTGCAAAATGATTCTTGTTTGTCAATTTCAACATTGAAAAATTGTAATTTATCACTGACGTTTCCAATGTCAGCAGCGTAATCGGCTGTTTCGTTGGGATCACTAGCAATCTTCTTGCAAACGGATACTTGAATGAAGTTGCGAGGACCAGCGTAATATTGAGCTGACGGGCATTGTTGTGTTGATAAAACAAACTCTCCGACGTGTCCAGTTCTGTAATTGATGTTGTCCCCGTTCTACTAATGCGAGAACTTACTTGCAATAAGCACACGAAACTACTTTACTGGGAGAGTGATATTTTGTTTCCTGTGTTGGACAGTGGAATTGATTGCAACGGAAAGCTCTTGGAGCTGAATCAGATCTCTTCTCTCTTCCTTCAGAACCATTGAACTGAAAATATTGTTATTATAGCCAAATATTACTTGCAATTTTGAATATATTTTTCTTGAAGACAGATGCAGAGAGTGATTTCTTCTGTGAGAGATATATCATCAAAATCTTACCTTGAACAGTGCTTTTCTTTCTTTGATTTCCTTTTCAGTTGAGTCTCTGGTAATCACTGGACTGTTCCGAGCGCTTCCTTCTGATATGTGACAAGCAGCAAGCACTTCTGCTCCATCCGACTGGACAATAGCAGTTCCTGTGCATGTAAGTAGTGCCACTCCTAAATTCTTTTTTCTACATGGATGTGAAAACTTATCAAATTTTACCTTCGTTTACAGTGACCGATTCTGTGTATCCAACAATTAGATTACACCCAATACTCCTCGCTTGCTGGAAAAGCTCAGCTCTCAATGCCACCCAATAATTTTTTCGAACAGTTTCAGGTTCTTCATCCTCGTTGAGGAGTTTGATTGAGCGGGAACTTAACAATGCTCCCAAACCGACTTGTCTGGAAGTTTGAAATTTTTTCAGAAGTTCAAAGTTTTTCTAAACCTCTCCGCAGGTAATTTGTCAATTGTCAAAATAGGTTTCTGTGGCTTTCCAAACGGCAATGGAGGAACCAAATCATGAAGAACCTTTACGCAAGTACCTATCACTCGACAGGTCAATAAGTCTGAAGCAGATCCTTCCATATCAACATATTCCAGTAATCTGTAAAAACCAACTGTTCATAAAACTTTCGATTGTCTCAAATTACCCAACAATAGCATTGCCACCCATTTGATATGCCTTCATGGCTAATCCCATAATAGCATCTCTCATTGTCACTCTAATTGCATTTTGTCGGGCTTCATTTGTAGCTCGAGGTGTTCGAATTCTGACAAAAGATAATATAATATGTAGCTGCCAGGAAAATAGTATTACTTGTCAAGCCATTCATAATCCGGATCTTTTTCACAACGAATATGGTCGACAAGGCCAAAGATATCAGATACTCGCAATGTCGAAGGTATGAAGTTTGCTGAAAATGAACTCATGTTGTATTGACACTGGGCACAATGATTCAAAACTCACTTGACATGATATGAACATAATTTTTAGGACTATATTGCATCAATAACTGCATCTTGATATGTACTGTAAGCTCTCCTCGATTTCCATAAATTGTATCATACACCTTCATTGTGAGAGTCTCTTCTAATAAATCTATTTTCGAAAGCCTCATTCTTTCCAGAAATATATTGCAATCTATATTGACTCGGCCTATCGCGTCATTTGCAGAATATGTGTCGTGGTCCATGACTCTGAAACAAAATAGGTTTTAACCTGTTATTTTCCACGGTAGTGATAATTAAAACTTTCTCACTAAAAATTTTGATGTTATTTAAGCGGCATATCCAGTATCAATCTCTTGTTAACAAAATGTTTCCAATTCAGTCATTTTAATATGATTTTTGATGCGAATATCTTTAGCTCTTCATTGTATGTCAACCGTTACCTGAATTGGAGCCATTCTTCTGCTAATTCTTTCTCATCGGTATCGAAAACGAACTGCTCGCTGTTCCAAACAGGGTTCAGACTTGTAATCACATCAGTCTTGTCAATTGTCTCCAGAAACCGAACTTCCACAAACGCATCGGTTGAATTTATACTCTGAAAAGCAGAATTCACATAGATTGTTGATTTTTATTTATTTTGAACCACTTACCTTGTTCATAACCGGCAAAGATTTTGCAGAATGCACACATATCTCTAGCCGGACAGGCAAACGCTCGTTGCAAACTGGTATTAGCATTTTCGTGTCATCTGAATATCTGCGATTTATTTGTGATTAATTTTATTCAAAAAATATTATAAAGCAACGAAGTTAGTCAATTTAATAAAACTAATAAAAAAAAGAAACGTAATGGTGTAGTTTCCGTGGCCGAACTTTCTCTATTGTGTCGGCCAGCGCGCGAAGCGGTTTGGCAGTCGTTGTACGAAAGAGAGCCGTGCTAACGGCCGGAAAATAGTGTATTCACCGGAGAGAGTAGAAAGAGAAGGAGGTGTGTGTGGTTGAATAGAAGATTCGGTTGCGTGTGTTCGATTCCCCTTCATTGAAGAGGACTTTTGCCTTCTCCTCATTTCCTCGTCTTCTACCTCTTCCGGCTTCGGATCTATTTTTGCCTTGTAAATTTGGCTCCGTTCAAAAGTGTATAATTTACAGATGTACGATAGATGTTTTATGCAAAAAAGGGACATGTCTCTTCACAATAAAATCGAGCGGTTGAACGAGCATAGTTTGGCCGTGCTCAAGAGAATTAAATCGAAACCGTTTGGGAAATTCGACTTCCACTCTGACGACATACTCATGGTAAATAAAAATTACAGCTGGATCTTTCAACGAGTTACTTTGATATTCATTTCAGCGATTGCCAGAGGGAATGAAACCAAATGACACTATCGAAACCCATAAATCGAAATGCCAAATCAAAATGACAGAGAAACATCTTTTTCCAACATACGCCGCAGCCGAGGTAAGCCTAGAAACTTGTCAGAGCTTCAAAATAGTTGTATAATTTTCAACACAAGTACTTTTCACTACCGAAATCTGTTCCAGAACTTCATCAAAGTCCGTTTCGGCGACTACAAACTGGAAGAAGAAACTAAGAATCACAAGCTCTATAACTGCCCACATGGCCCGGAAGACGACAAATGCACTGGATTTTTGAAGGTTAGATAACACGAACAGACACGAAAAACTTTTCAGTTTTTAGTTGTATCTCGGTCTTGAGCAGCCCATGATTTTGTGCTCTTTTGGTCATTACGGACATGATAGTAGTGTTGGACAGGCTCGCTTCACTGGCATCGAGTTTTCTATCGTTCGGTTGTACACCAACATTTACTGGAAGAGACAGTTCGACGATGATGCTAATGTTCGCAATATTTGGTTCTTCTTCAAACATATTTTCGACGACGATCACATTCTCAACCATGTCAATGCTTATGATTTGAGGTAGAAACATGTCTGGAAAATACATAAATTATCTCAATTTTTAGAGCAGTTGCCTTCGAAGTTGGGAAGGAAAAACTGGATGAGATCGAATTGAAAGAAGGAGTCTTCCATGATCGACGTAGTTCAACACTTGCAGCAAACTTCAACGGTGTGAAGGAAATGCACGAAAAGCTCCGTGATATCGAAAATCCGCTTAGAGAAGCTGTTATGCAGTCAAAGAGAATTGTGAAGAATGATCCGGCTAATAGTTCTGCTGATGCCAATCCTCCACAAGAAAACAATGGAAAGACTGCAAGATTTAAGACAGAACCGAGGGAATATGAGTGTCCGTTTCTGGCCCCAACCAGACAAGCGATTCCACTTACCACAGAAGCAATGCTCACAGATATCGAATGGTGTGACGCCAGAGCCGACTATGTGCTGGGACTGAAAATGTGGCAGCATTTGATTTGGGTGAGTTGCGAATTGCATTAAAATAATCTAATAATAATACTTGCAGTTTGCAAAAGAAGTTAGGAACATTGTCTATTTGAAAATGGTAGCAGCAGGTGATGATTATGACGAGGAATGCGAAACAAATCGACAACTGTTCTTGAAAATCAATCAAGCAGTTATAATTGCTGAGATCATGATAGAAAGAATCACAAAAATGTATTTGATGATTGAAAAAGCTCCGAAATCAGAATATGTCACCGATTACAATGTGAACTTGAACAATCCAGCATTGAGAAATATCAACCACCCTGTTATCCGGCCATATTTTGCTGTTCAATCAAGAGCTGAAAAAAGTGCGGGACATATCATTCGTTCGCTGAGAGCCAAGTCTGAAAAAGCATTAGGCGAAGATTTCGACTTTGATTATCCGAGAGTTAGGCCCTGCCAAATGCCATACATTATTCATCGAATCCTGATCCGAGAACTCGATGAAATAAAAGAAGAAAAACTAACAGAAAGCCAGAAAAACCATTATCGTCATGCCGGGGCTACATTACCGACATTGAGAAACAGAGAATCTCGAACTATGATGAATCATTATGAAAATATGGATAGTATATGGTCAACAACTCTTCCATTGTTTACCTCGTGTTCAAATTTGAGATTCATGTGGGCTACTGGAATCAATTTGAGAGAAAAACTCATTGAGTTTAGAGCAATGGAATTGAAAGAGTGGAAGAAACATCATAAAGAAAAAATACGACGCCTGAATTGGCTTTTCGGTCGCATTGAACGAGCAAGAACGGACTCTCTGGGAAAATTACAAGAAATAAGGCGCGCAAAGGCAGAAGAGGATGCCTTGAAGAAAAAACTCAGGAACAAGAATAGAAAGGAGCTGAAAGCCAAAAATGCAGCAGAAGCCAAACAACAAGAAAAAGATGAGAAGCGAAGAAACACACCACTCCGTCATTATGATGGCAAATAACTCCGTATTCCCTTTCTGTCGCTGACAAAGATATTCAAGATTTTACAATCTCTAATGTTCAACTGTCTCAAAATTTTAAACTGCCAATTTTATCTATTTTCAATTATATTTATTTCCGTCATACCTGTTTTCACATTCTCCTGAAGTATTCCTCGCTCATTTTTCATGATTAAATTAATTCACAATGACAAAAAACCTTGACCAAGAAAACAGAATCTCTTCCATTATGTTAAAATGAATGTTCTTCCAGCTAAGTGTTCTATATTCGATGACTCACGCTCTGTCCTATGCTTTTTTACAGAGTGAAACAAGACATCGTTATTCTGGTGGAAATCAATACACGAGAGGTTCAACATGGATTAGTATGAAAAAGATTCATGAAGTATGTATTAGAAAGCCAGTGAGTGAAACAGGATGAAAAATTCAAATAGTTTGTAATTATTGAAATCAGCAATAGAAAAAAATATGTCAGACTAAATAAAAGCGGCAATGAGTACTTCGGGGTTTTGAAACAGTTATTATCCTCATCGACTCTGTCAAATTGCTATGGATTGCTTGAATCTTCTGCTGTATTCTTTCATTATTGTCATTTAATTATGCTCTCAACTTAAAATCAACCGATCCACATAGCTATTCTCCTCCACATTTATCGAAATATGTGCATTCGAACTTCGATTGGATTCTGCAAACTTTTTGCAACTTCTTTTTTCGCTCACGAGATTCGTTTTGTTTTTATCAAAATCTTGAGACTAGAGATTGTCAATTTCGTCGTTATATTCTTCACCGAGCAAGCATTTTCAATCCGCATTGCCTTTCGCATCAAACAAAAGATCACACAAAACACAACATATCAGCACAGTATAAAAAAGCATTCGAATGTGATGGTTAGGTGTGAAGATGAAGATTCTCTTGCTTCTTTTTGTGCTTGCTGGCTTTGTGGCTGGAACCACTCGGTTCGAATCTATTAGAGTCAATGCACGGGTCATTCTTCGTTGCAAGAGTCCACGAGTCCCAACAGCTAGAGTGTTTTTGATGGAGAGTGACTTCTCCAACTGTAAGTTCAACACAAGCTTCTTGTTTTTTTTAGCTCATATTTTTAAATTTCAGATCCATTCGATGAAGACGACACATTTGATTTTGGGATCTATAACTTTGGCGAAGTGCCGGAAAAAGTTCTTTACCTGACCGGAGAGGAGTTCGAAATTTCTGGACTTGAACCTTACATATACGTCAGCCACAGCTGCACGTCCGAGAGCAACACCATGAAGTCCTTTGCTGTGAGACTAATGAGTTCGATGTACCTATCACGAGTTTTCACGGTTACAATCGACCTAGACGAGGAAACAGCTGACGTGGTCTCACGGACACTGTACCACTAAATGGTATTTGTCAAGTTATGAACCAATAAATGTTTTAATCATGTCAACTTTTGTTATCTAAGCAGAAAAAAAGTAGTAAATTCTAAAAAGATCGGAACATGAAAATTGCATCAGTTTTGATAGGGGTTATATTGAAATTTGAAAAGAGTATTGTAGGGTTTAACAAAGACATATTGGGAGTAGTGAGTGGATGATGGGGTCTCTTGAAAACCGAAATTTGAGAAAAAAACGGGGTTTCAGTGATATTGTTTTGTGTTCAATGGAAAACGTGGCTTTGTAGAGTTGGCATTACCCCAAATAGGTTCTGTATCCTTGCGACGAAGTGCTCGGCATGTTGTAATCTTGCGGCATTTCTGGAAATGACGGTATATACAAAATGATCAAAACACTAAATTTGTGCTTTTTAATCGAATTGTGAATCATGTTGCCTTTCTACTGGAGAAAACAAAACTCACCTTCCTCAACCGGTTCGTCATCGTCAATAAACGGAATTCTCAACATGTTGAGTGGTGGGCTTGGAACTCCAGGTTGGAATGGTGCATCACGTGGAAGGCCGACAGATTGAATACATTCGGCGAATGCTTCAATATTGATGACACTGAATCCTGGGTACATGCAACTGTTATCGATGAGAACGACGTTGTAGAACGGATTGCCTCCTTCCGCTCTGAAAACAAAATTTGATTGAATATGACGAACATTTGTTTTTGAAACAGTCATCGTGTTGGTTTTTCACCCTCATGTCGATATTCACATACCTGGTGAGGTGACTGGCCCACCAAACACTGTTGATGCAGATTCCCCAGTCTTTACAGACTCTTCTGTTATTGCAAGACGGCCCAGGAGCATAGAACACTTTGTCCACATCTTTTGCATTCAGAACTCGACAGTTCAGTCTCTGGAAAATGTTTTGAATGAAAATGAAGAGATGTATTGTGCTTACGATATGCTCATGTTCGATTCCCTCCGTGTGGTACTGAATGTCCGGGTTGAAGTTGTAGTAGTGCTTGACGAAGATTCGACCATCAGGAAGAATAGCCACGAAAGGATCTTCATAAATAGCTAGAGTACGCTTTCTTCGTTTGCGTGCGGTAGATGCAGAAGTTGATGGTCTGCTGCTGCCTGAAAAATGAACTATTCCTGAAACGTGTCTGAATTTTGAGTGCTCCGACAATGATGAAAAACTTTGAAAATGCCCCAAAATAAACCGGGTTGTTCAAGAAATTGTCAGACTGAATCGCCCCAAATGAATCTTCCAACTTTGTACCTTGTCTTGGAACCTAGGAAAATTATTCATATGACTCACTCGGCAACGATTCGACAGCTGGCTTAGTATCAGTAGTAGAATCTGAGGTTGATGGTGTACTAACTGGTTGCATTTCCATCGATAATGGTGTACTTTCCTCGGAATCTTGGCCTGCAAAAATATTGGTTCTTTTTAGCTGGGTAAGTTCGGAACAAAGCGCTTTCCAGTTTTTTTCGAACCATTCGAACTATTTTATAAACGATTTCTTCTGAGAAATAAGAGCCATCAGGAAAAAAACGAGGTTGTTTATATTCCGATATTTCATCAGGAAGAGAGAACTTACTGGAAGTTGGGCGCTTTCTGAAGCTAAAGACACGACGTAGAGTGTTCATGACTGATTTACAATTTGATTCAGCTCCACCTTGGTTCAGAACATTCCTGAAAGAAGCAAGAGTAGGAAACATTTTCTATCCCAATGAAAAGTTAAAGTAGAAGAAAGTTAAGATAACTGGTCTTGAAACTTTTGTTGGTTTGATTGTTGTCAAACAATATTTGCTCATCAAAATGGCACTGATAAGGGAAATGACGAAAAGCACGGTGGCAAATGACTAAGAGATCAATTGTTTTGCAAAAAAGTGAAACACTCATTTCTTATTCTTGTTGTTTGCATGAGAAGACTCGTTGATACAAAGCGGCACACATAAAATTAGCTCAGTTTTAGGAGCGATTTGTCAAAACGCGCAGCACAACAAATTTTAGTTTTTACTCAAATTGCCTAATATTTTTCATAGCATACTTTGAATTGCCTGAAATTTTTGAATAGAAAAAAGGAAGAAAAGTGGGGGAGAAGATAGCAAAGCAGCGTGTGAGAAAGTGCAGAGCCGCCGAACTGTCAGTAAAATAAACAGGGTCGAATTCCGTAAAATTGCAAACAAATCGACTGCCACAGAAGAGCCAGTAGATGCAAAGGGCACTGGTGGGAGGCGAGAGTTTGAAACTGGCAAGAGATGAATTGAATTGCTCTGCACTATTGAGTAGAGTGCCATAATAAATTCGAATACAAAATGTAATTAATATTCCATCTGGAGTAGGTCATGTGCTCTCATGACTTGTGGTATTGGATTCCATAATATTCAATGCAAATATCAGTCAAAGCTCTATACTTGTAGTCAGTAACAGTAGTACTCTTGACGAAAGCAGCTACAATGTTATCTCTAAGAGAACATTAAAAATCTTGAGAAGCAAAAGCTTTCTCTCGTTACTCAGCCTTCAATAGAGCAGCACGTGTTAGTTACATAAGACATTGACAGCGCATATTTGATCAATATAGATTCTGCCATTGAGAATTTAGCCTTGGTTGCATTACATCAAGTCATGTCTAAAGAGGTGTCTAGCAAGTAACAACCGTCCTCCAAAATGTAAGTCCTTCAAAATGTAAGCCATTCCAAATGAAAGCCGAAGCACCAACATAGAAAGTATCAGGCGATATATAAGACTAATCTACACAAATCTGCACTTGACCTGTCGCGATCATACATCGGTTAAGCTGACGCTAGAAGTCGGCGTCAAGTCGGTGAAACAGCAACATTTTGCGCGTTCGATGAAAAAGGAATGTGGAATGGGAGGAGAAGGACAGCAATGCGTAGACAAAAGAAAACGAGAAACATTTTTGAAAAACGGTCGTAGAAGCATGCGCGAGCGCGAAGCAAAAGCCAAATGTCCCATAAAACGACGAAGGCTGGGGGGCCAAAGAGTTTGGAACTCATTTCTGGAATATAAATGGCACCCATCTACCAAGTTGAGTAAAGTTTAGAAGAAGACGAAAAAAAGTTGAAAGAAGATGAAAAAGACGTGCTGACACATGATACCGAACGAATGTTGATGGAAGAAAGGCGGAATAAACTTGACGAGGTGGAAGTGAAAAACAGACCACCTATACACTTGTATCGTGATAGATGAGAAGGGCAACGGAGAAGAAAATGTTTGATGCTGACCTTCCGTGCCACGACGTGTTAAGTTTTCATCTTCTTTGTATTGTCTGGCAGCAGAAAAAAAACTGGTCTCTTTATATACGTCAGTTCTGAGTAATGGAACACACAGAAGAAAAACTTAATTTCCTTGGGTGGTCTCATAGAACTCCAGAAGGTTTTACTGGTGAAAATAGTGAAAAACACTGACAAAGATGACTAAATTAGATTTTGCATTCGCGAAAATACTCTTGTTGGTGTGCTCTCGTGAATGAAAAGAATGAGAGAGAGGGAAAACATCAGCGGAATAATTGACTGTTATTGTGTTCCCTTTAATTTTGTATTCTCCCTTTTTCTTCATAATATTTTGCCAGTTTCTACAATCAGATGAGATTGTTTTCGAAATTCAGAAATCGGAAAACGTCGTATTAGAAGAGCAGTGCGGTAATATGCGCAGAAGGCGATCACATGGTTATTGATCGGGTTCGGATTGGCAACCAACATGAGTTATGGTGCAGAGAGAGGGCATTAGACAGAGAGGCGATGTCAATGCGAAGAGGGTCACCCCGTCACCTTCCTTCATCTTAAAGGACTCGTAGCGCGCAACACCGTCATATACACAGCCAAAAAACGACACGTACGCACATTCGTCTCCCCCGGCATTGTTGAAGGAGATCCGATTGACCGTTTAGCCGATATGGATGCACGGAAGGTGAGGAGAGGGAGAAAGGGGGAGAGAGGTTGCATTTCCAATAGCTAACGATGAGAAAACGGACAGGGAATGGGGTTGGGAAAAAGAGAAAAAGGGACTGTGAATAGCAACAGAAATTTTTATTAGAAAAGGTGAAAAAGTAACTCGTAGGGAATGTTCAACATACTGTGCCACCCTCGTTTTTTTTTTCTTTTGTGCACAAAAGTTTGCTCAAGTTGGAGACATTTCGGTCAGAAAAAGCCAAACCGAAAGCTTTGTTTGCCCACCACCCTGAACTTTAAAAACGACACTCAGGTTGAAGTTAACAGAGTTTTTTCTCCAAAGAAGACAATTTCTTGACAAAACAAGAGACGAGATTAAAGTTGTTATACTAATCCGGCTTTATCATGTGGTGAGCATACATCTACATCTGAAATTCGTATACCTCATAGGATTTGTAGAAGTACCCAAGCATAAAAATTTAATGATCGAAACATATCAAAAACGTGTTTTGAAGAACAAAATAAATGTGAATCAAGAACTAGAAGAATAGTTTGTATTCGTTAAGACGAATAACAAAAATACGTCAATCCCATCAAGAGTAGTTCAGTGGAAAGTGACACGATTATAAAGTAATAAAAAAGAATAGAAAAAAAACTAGTTCTGCAGATCTGAATGATTTGGTAGTGAACAGTTGATTTATATCAAGTAGAATTGGAAGAAATATGAACGAATTTACGGGCAGCAAGATAGTCGATGACCTGAAAAACACTCTTCTTGTGAAAAACAATAGAAACAATGTCAACAAACAAAATACCTTTTGTCTCAAAACTTTTGCAGTGGCCTCCGGAATTGGGGTTGACAATTTGAAAGAAACTTTGATCTGGAAATGAAGGTGAGGTGAATCGATTTATCAAGAATGACATGGATAAAATTATATTAGAATCAGTGACAACGATAGGTAGAATGATCGCTTTTTTTAAAGTTGAGAGATCTTCGAAAACGTATACAAATCGGGAGCAATCATAAATGATACCTTTTCTTTTTTTTCGGGTGGAATCCATCTCTTTTCGCTCGATATATTTATATTCTCTAAATTTCAAAATAAATCATGCAACGTATAGGCAAGAAATCAATGTCGTGATCAGCTTCCATTTTTCAAATTTTATCATTCTAGACTTGCTCGAAACTAACTCACTGGAAGAACGAAGCTATTGATAGCACCAGGATTAGACTTGTTTATTCTATATGGCACCGTATTTCCACTAATTTTGTAGCGGTTACCACTCAAGTCGAAATAAGGTCCGAAGTCTTCAATGAGAACGGATTCTGGATGATACTGAAAACACAGGTGAATTGATGTTTTCACAACAACAAATTCAGACCTCAAGTTCCACAGAGTTGACTAAACACTTTACTCCAGCGTTGGAACATGCTGATTGGACCTGAACTTTCATTGTGACATGATAAACTTTATTTTTCAGTACTCACAGCCTCGATAACGTCGTCTTTTGCATTGTCGTGAGCATCACCCGCATCAACAGCTTGGTCTTCAACTCCGCAGCTTGGGTAACAAAAAGTCCAATTTACGGGAGGAGAAATTGTAATATTTATCAATATATTGCTTACGGGTTTCTGAAATTTCAAAGAATAGCGCATCTTACAAACTGACAACAACCACAGTACCTCATTTATAAGAATTGGTTGTGTTGTAGCTGGAAGAGCAAGTGGTCGGAACATATCAAACAGTGAGAAACGTTGTTTGAGTTTTTCATTATGAAGGGGTATTATACTGTCTCTGGAACAAAGGGAATTGGATAATATATGGAAAGAAAGTCAATAAATAGTTTGATTAGTGGATTTTCTGTTCTCACCAGTTTTGAAAATGATCACAAGGCCAACTAGCTAATTTTTTCTGAGCAATCGAGTTTTTATCAAACCTAAATGATAAAAACTATGTAATTTTGTTATGTCTCATAGAGAAAATGTTCCATGGGGAATGCTTCCTCAATTACCATAAAAGATATCGGTACGCCCAGTAACATATTATTAGATATTTCTCAATTAATTTCAAACATTCTATCAGTTGAGTACTTATTGATAACTTGGAAGATCACCGAGATATGCTGCTTCCAGCATACTGTTATTGGGTGTATTTCTATTATCGGTTTCATGGGAGTGTTTCTCACAATAATGAGAATATATCTGAAAATCAACTAGGTAATGGTTGTTTCATCTAGAAAATTAAAACTGAAAAAACTGAAACTCAATAAACCGGGCCGTTTGAACATTATTTCTGTTAGAATCATTTTCCATCTCTGCTTTTCAACGTTGCCAATCATTTCGTAGCTTCTGTAAATGTTCAAACGTACTTTTGAATGTTCACAGGCTCATCTGAATAATCATTTGTATGTGGAATAGGCTGATCTACTTGAAAAGCAATTGGTGGTAGCTGTGGATTTGAAACCAAGTTGATCGGTGAAACAACCGGTGGTGGAATTATAGGAGCTGCTTTAATGTCAAATAAGAAAATACTAATTGAAAAATACGTTCTCAAACATACCAATTGATGGAGTACATGCTTCGATTAGCTTTATTAATGAGAGGAGTATAATGATTGGTTTCATAGTACAAAATGTATGATAAATGAGAATGAATTTCAAATTATTTGTAACAACAATGGTTGAACCATAGTTTTACTATATATTGGTTTGACACAAACATGCTGACTTTTATTACAGGTCGGGAATAAAACACATGTTTGCTCAGAATGAGTATTCCCATGTTCAGAAATCAAACCATACAATGGTGTAAATCATCAGGAGCGCACCAATACAATTGCACCCAATACCATCAGTTTGCGATTTCCCAATGAAGCTATCTATTTGGTCATTTCAATAGAACAATTTTCAACTCTTTTCATCAGAATGAACCAATCAAACCAATCAAACCGGAAACATGAACCCTTCTATAGCTAGACACATGCCGTCTACATATAATCTAAATCCCCGGAAATTATGCAGCATAAAATGTATCGGGGGAACACTTTGCAACATCTTGGCGACTCATCCTCATTATTCATTCAATGCGACTCCATCTCCACGAACGAAAGGACATTTACATGCATTTCAAGGATTACCAACGTCTATGTTTTGTTGACCTTTCACCAATCTACTTTCTCTCTTCTTTTTTCACAGTTTTATGTTCAAATGCGTGTTTCTTTTTTGTCTATTTTATAGTTGCCTGTCCACAAAATCACTTTTTTGATTTGAAACAGTAACGTTGGCAAATTGCCAGAAAACAAACGAAACTGGTGCTCTTATCAGCTTGCAAATATTGAGTGTTTGTGTCCAGACTCGGCGCTCAGTTGTTTCTTCAGAAAATTTTTATTTTTTGGTCACTTTGTTGCCAATACTGAATTTAATGGTCGAATCTCCTTGGTTTTCATTCATCCATTAAGGTTTATCTCTGTTTACAATAATTCAAGTTATAGCCGAAAATTTCTGTAAAAATACGGCGAAAATTTTTTATGTTATGGCATCTTAGAATCTTCTCGATTGTTTATCGAAAGTGCAGTTTTCATTTCAAAGACGTCACTCTAATCACTTTTACCGTATCATTAAAAGATCATCCACTTTCATTTGATCTTTCCTTTTCCCAACAATTGATCCACCTGTATATCTGTCTACTTCTCTCATTTATCTATAAAATCTCCAAAGTGTGGCGGATTCTATACATGTTCAAAGCACTTTTTATGCGATTTCCATTTCAAAACTTTCACCACTTCCAAGTTCTTTTCCACGCGATTTGAGAGAATTTCACTATATTTCTATAGGTGGTCGTAATTGGATAGAATCTTTGAATCGTCACCAAGGTCGAATTGTCTTGAGGTAAAATTTACTGGCCACCAGAACAACATTAGTTTTGACTGAATAGTTGACCAATGTTTCCGTAACTATTCTGTATAGTTTTAATGTTTAGTTTAGGAGGAAGAGAAGAAGAGGAAGACCATGTTCTCAATATTAGCTCAAATTACGTTGTATGAAACATGCACAAGACAAACTGAACTACAGTTCAAATAACTATTCATTGTAGCAGTTTGTCGATGTTTCTATTGATCTATGTAATAAAAAGTTCAACAGGTGAAAACTAGTTTCATATCAAAATTGATATGTTGTTTCAACTAGGGAAGGGTCATATTTTATTGTTTATCAAAGAAAAACGATGAAAAGGGATAATCTCATCTGAAAGAAATTCAATGGTTTTTTGAATTTTAGTTTCATGGCATTAAATTGCCGAAGAAATTTGGTCAAAAGTCAACAAATTCAGTTTCTTATCAAATTTAATTCCCCCAACCGTTATCAGTATTTTTCAGTATTACTCTCTTTTTTTCGAAATTCTTTCTTTCGAAAACTTCAAAAAAAAAAACATAAACTCAAAATTTGCGACTACACGTTAATAAGAGGAATAACAAAACACAAAAAATCTTGGTGTTGAAAACAAGGTCTTAAAGGTGAGAATCTTCGTTCTCACTCAGTTGTTCGTTGTTCCATTTTTCCTATGGTTGTCACTCCAATCGTTTTGCAAGTTGTTTTTCTTCCTCCTTCCCAAATTAAGTGTCGAGAGCCTAATCCTCCAGCGTTTTCCCAGTGTTTCCTTTTTCCGCCTTGGCATTGAGCACAACACTCACTACTCTTTCTTGTACACACATGCTCGGAAAAGGCTCATTTATGTTCGAATTACTCACTCTGCGTCTTAGATCAAGAGTGAATAGACTGTGTGTGCACTATTCGGCTCATTTTCGTTTCTTTCTTACTGTCTTGAGGTTTTTATGAAATAAAAATTGATAAAATTTTAGGTTACGGTATGTTTTCATGGGATGTTGTGATCACAATTTATCGTAGATTTCATATTTAATGCGTCTAATTATTTTCCAACAAAAAATTCCAAATTCTCTTCGGAAATTTGTATCGAAATCTTATGTAATACCAGTCATAATCTCAAAATAAGCTGATCAAAATATCATTTTCCTTTCCTCAAAAACAAGATGTTGACTGTCAAAGTTTTGTGATGAGTTGCTTGAGTATCTTTTAAATCGGCTTTTAAAAAAATTCAATCCGGATTGACTTAAAAATTAAGAATCGAGAATTAGTTTTACGTAAAAAACAAAGGATGTCACACATTTATTTCTCTAATCACTGATAAACCTTTTGTGAGATTTTTCCAATCCCTACCTCACTATTCCTTGACCGGTCACCATGTTATATTTCCGAGAAAATTTAATCACTGGAAAATAGAGTTATTGGTCTAAAGATTATTATTTCACGCTTCAGGAGCAACCTTTGATCTTTCTAACGCGTTTATTGGAATTGCCATGAAAAAGAAAGAGTAGTTCTAGCAATGAAACTGATCCATCGAAGTAAACGCCTATAATTAAGTGGGTGAAGAATGAGAAATGGAAGAATGTGACGTTTTCCATCATACGGAAAATCTGGAACACATCCATATTCACTAGATGTCATAATAACTTGCTAGTTTCCTCCAAACCGCCTTTTTTGAATTTTTTTTAGAATTTATTACAAAATAAGGATTTTGAAGTTTTGCGTTCTTCCAAAGAATTATTGCAATAATTGCCAATCCACCTCTTATGAAAAAATTGAGTTTATACTTAGCAGACACAAAAAACGAACATGTTTTCATCTGGTTCTGTTACAATGACACCGAAAGTTTCAAGTCCAACATGTGATGCTTCCCGGATAGGGAGTGGATAGTCATTGTGTGTGTTTTCATTCAACAGTCTATGTACACAAAAAACACATTTATTTCCATTCCGCAACTGTGTATTATTGATCACTGTTCATCTTTCCCTCTCGTTTATTTAACACCCCCATGTTGTTTTACTGAATAGTAATAATAATTACACAGTTGTAGAGTTTTTAAATTTGTCTGCTACGTTTTTTGTTGAAAACCAAGAACTGACTCTGAATATCGTCATTGCGCGACGAAATATTGAGTCGCAACCAGAGTAATTTTTCATTTTTGACGTTTCTATTTCTGCTTTTTCAACAATTTTCGACTCGATTTTCGCTTTGCAGTTCATTTTTCTTGCAAATGAAGTGTCAGTTTCTGATGAAAACTTGAAGTTTTTCTTATATTATTGACCGAAATCAACATTTAAAAAATATTCAAACATAATGTTTCAGAAGCTTCATTTTTTAGGTTGAACGATCTTAGGAATCTTTGATATCTTTGCCAAAAAGGTATATTAGGAAGCTTTCTTTGCTTTCTTGCAACTTATGTTCAATTCAATCTCTCCCAAACATCGATCAAAATTCGAATATTCATAAATGTTTTCACTTATTGTTGTTCGTCAGCCCCCCGTATTTCAAATACAAATATACAGGATACAATCGATGCAGATATCCTATTGTGTCCTTTTTTGTTTCTTTCACACATTTCCTTTTTCTTTTTCGGGAAGAGAATGAATCCGAGAGAATGCTGCGAGAAACCCCCCGAGAAAAAATAATTACGAATCTTTGAAAAAACCGGTTATCTAACAAAGTGGAGGTCGAGAGTGGAATTGGCAGAAGGTTCCATAGAAACAATTCTAGTGAAAAAAAAGAACGAAGGTTGAAAGAGAGTCATAAAAATACTGATGGGGGATACTTTAGACAGTAATGACACTTTTCAAACTAACTCCAATATGTCATCCTTTCTCAGTCAGATTCTTTGAAGAACTTTTGTGTCTTCGGGCGGGATGACGGAATGCCGAAAAAGGGAAAGAAATGGATAGAAGAAAAGACAAGACTGTGTTTTTCATTAGCTTTTTCCCTTTTTTTTTTGCCCACCCGCGTCAAGTATTAGTGAATCAAAAACCGTGTCCTTATCCATTTCGTTTTCATTCATCTTTTTATCTTCTCATCTCAACATGTCTACCGTGTTTTTTTTCTTTTTCTTCTTGATGTCCAGAAACTGTATTTCTTTTGCAAGAAAATTATCTCGTCATTCTAAATTCACCTTGAGTAATTTCTTTCAAGTTCACACCTTTGAAGATTATTATCTTGACTTCTCAGATTTTAAGAAATATTACTCTTACCTTTAGTGGTCGTTTCCTAGCAATTTAGAACAAAAGTGCAGAACGTTAAGATAAGAAAACCTGACTGGAGAGGGAAATTGGTGGGAGATTCACATCAAGGCATCCACTGCGTTTCCGTTGTCATTTCTTTTCAAGCCAATTGTTGTTATCAATCAATAATCTATCATTGAGTTGTTGGAAACGGGTAATAGTGCACGAAACGTAGAGATATTAACAATGATCGGTGAATTCATGGAGTACGCAAAGTCGAGAGTGCTTCAGTCGCATCGACAAAATCGACAGGTGTGTCGGGGCAGTTGGGATGCTACTGGCGGGCCTGACGGCCCCCCGATGCCCGATGCTAGGCGGCCCTTTTGCGCACACACGTAATTTGTTTGACCTCTACTGGCGCGCCAATGGAAACCACTTGTAATCTTTAAACTGTCTTGGATTTTCGTACTATTTGTATGAGAGTGTGAGTGTGTAAACGTACGGTTTGTTCATTTTTCCATTTTCTTCCCACTTTCTCTCTTTCGTGAATTCCCTCTCATCGGAGAAATGCTCCGCGCTCAATGCACACATGTTGCACTATTTTTGCTGGTAGGTCAGCAGAGAAGGTTCAACGGCTCTATCTGCTTTTAGAGGTACATAGGACAAAACAGTCAAAATGGAGGTACACGGTCAGAATAGAGGTACACGGCTAGAATAGAGGTACATGGTCAAAATGGAGGTACATGGTTAGAATGGAGGTACTTGGTCAGAATAGAGGTACATGTCGGAATTCAGAGACTCTTGGTTGAAAAAAATTTTCTAGTAGAAAAAAACAACTACAGTAGCGGAAAATGGTGAGTGTACCTCTGGTTTCTTGTTTCTAACTTGACTGAACCGAATCCTTGATTTGAAAATTGACAGGGGTAGTACTGATACGTGTAGAACAAGAATCAATAGTTTTTTGGAGCATCAATTTATCTAGGTCAGCCACAAATTACGGTTGGCTGACATTTTTCAGAATGACAAAAAAAATTTTTTCCTTAGTGCAATTATTTTTTGAAGTCTGAGTTGCCAAAATGTTGCTAGGGGTTCAAATAAAAAGTTCACGTCGTTTGGAGCCGTGAAAAAATCGGGCGCGCGAGTTATGGTCCTATAAGTCATAAAGTTGAGATTTGGTCATCTTGAAATAACTTGGTTCAAAATGGTCCAACCGCTCCAAAAATTTGAGAGAGGGTGTATTTTGAGTCAGGTAACAATATTCTATCAAGTTCTTGAAGATTGGAAAACTCTTATTTTTGACCATTTTTGACTAGGGTCGTGAGCAGTGTAAAGTTGAAAAATGAAACATTTCCAATCTTCAAGAACTTGACAGAA
>GL379786.1:736402-842496 GCA_000143925.2 Caenorhabditis brenneri | reverse complement strand
TGTTTCGCAACGATTATAGCCATAATATTGTTCTAGTGTAGCAAATCCAAGTCGTTCCGAAAGATCCTACAATTCGCCTATTCGTTAGTATCATAAAGCTGTTCAAACGGATGTGCGTACGTATCCTCTAGCAATGTACATCATGGGCAATCAGGAATGATTCAACATGAAATGCGTTGGAAATGGAAGTTGGTGATTTAGAAGACTGTGTTGGAATATAGGACATATCGATTTCACATAATACGGAGGTGATGATGAAAATTATCTGACTACGATGATGCATTTGAGCTATTTGATGGGAATCCCAGCGTTAAGATCCCGTAGAACCTGGCAAAATATATCTTTAAAGGGAAAAAATAATGTCCTCGTTCCAAAAATGTCAGCCAACCGTAATTTGTGGCTGACCTAGATAAATTGATGCTCCAAAAAACTACTGGTTTTTGTTCTATGCGTATCAATACTACCTCTGTCAATTTTCAGATCAATCGGATTCGGTTCAGTCAAGTTAGAAACAAGAAACCGGAGGTACACTCACCATTTTCCGCTACTGTATATGGCTCGAATCTTGTTTTCTGGCCTTCCGAAAAACCATGGGCTACTAGTTTGGTTTCTATTTGTTCTGATTTTATTTTCTAAGTATCATTGATACATGCTTGTGTCACCATACTTTATATGTCTTCATCAATCCATTATCATAACAGGGGTACGACATAATTTTGCCGATTGAAATTATTTTCTGTCATCTTTCTTGCATATTCTCAAGTTGTCTTTCTGTTGAAGGTGGCTGGCTTCATTGCTATAGTGGTACGCAACGTTAAAATGAATGCTCTCCAGCAAAAAGTTCAATTTTCAAAGCGAAGTTCTTGAATCACGAGGAAAATTTATACTGAAGCTGATCGAAGATTCCTACGTTCTGGCCCGTAAAACGTGACGCATTTATTTTTGTGAAAAAATTCTAAGAGATTTTTCGATCTACCGTAGTTTTGGTTTTATAGCACTTCTAATTTTATAGGTTTCTATATTTGAAAGGTCTTAAGGGTGGGTTTTATCTACAAATGGGCTTCTATTGCAGTATCTAATGTTACTCGTCGAGCTACCTCCGATTATCTAAAAAATCTCATATACTTTTTTATAGCTTTTCCGATCATTTTGGTTTTTGCTGGAATTAATGTATGTTGTACCCCTCTTATGATGATGGATTGATGAAGTTGTAGACATATAAAGTATGGTGACACAAGCATGTACCAATGAAATTTAAAATATAAAATCAGAACAAATAGAAACCAAACTAGTAGCCCATGGTTTTTCGGAAGGCCAGAAAACAAGATTCAAACCATATAGTTGTTTTTTTTCTACTCGAAAATTTTTTTCAACCAAGAGTCTCTGAATTCCGACATGTACCTCTATTCTGACCAAGTACCTCCATTCTAACCATGTACCTCCATTCTAACCATGTACCTCCATTTTGACCATGTACCTCTATTCTGGCCGTGTACCTCCATTTTGACCATGTACCTCTATTCTGGCCGTGTACCTCCATTTTGACTGTTTTGTCCTATGTACCTCTAAAAGCAGATAGAGCCGGTTCAACAATACACCTTGTTCTCTGACGCAGTTCTTCCTCACCGAAAATCATTCTTTTTCGGAAAAGAGTTTTTCAAGATGTTCCTTTGTTTGTGTGAAACGGAACTTTTTACTTTTTCCACGTTTCACCCTGTTTATTTTTATTTTTCTCCTTTTCCAACTCCATCAAAAAATATCATTTATTTTCTTTGATCTTACCTTTATTTCTCTTTTTCTGATTATACGAATGCCTGAAAAAACGATCCTTTTCTTATCAAATTGCCGACGAAATGCCCAACGATTGTACGTGCAGTTGACTACATTCTCACGCTACAGTCATCCACAAAAGAAATCCCATTTTACCTGTCTTTTGTTGGAAATCGAAATTCTTTGGCCACGGAACGTTTTCTTGATTAGGTTTTGAATGATTGATGGATGGGCGTAGTACTTTTGAATTATTTTGAAAAACGGAAACGTTTTGAACTGTATATAATTGTTACAGGTTTTGGTGACAGGCATATACAATTAGTTGAATGGAAAAAATAGGCGAAAAGTTAATTCAGGAAATTTAAATCTGCAATATCATCATTTATGGTCCATCAAATTTCTAATTTTCAGAAATTATTCTGACTCGTACATTTAATACTACCTACATGTGTTAGAATATCTCTGCTTCTTTTTACTACTAATCAATCCGAATTCATGAATTTCTCATACTCCACACTTCCTATCATTTTCCACAATCGTATCTTTCACCTTTCCTGATGATCTTTTATACTTTTGTTCAATCAAAGTACACTCAAAAATCATTCTCCGTTCGTTTTCTTTTGTGGAACCAATTCAAAAGAAATGTGTGAGTAAAGCTCGTTCTATAGACAACTTGTGATGCACTCTATTGAAACTCATCCTGTTGCAATTTTGATTTGAAACACTTTTTCAATGATTTTTCATTTCCTCATTCGAAAATTCAAATTTCATAGATGGACTCGTGAGTAAAAAAATGAGTAATCAAAGTTTAGTATTGTTTCAGAATTTTCTTCGTTTCCACTATTGGATTTTTAATTTATATGGGCAAACAAGAAGAAATACTTATATGCACAAAATCTTTCTTCTCAAATTGTGGTACTTGATGTGGGCACAGCAATACATATATTGCTTTTTTCTTTTATTCTCAAGATTATTCGATCAACTTCGTTCTCCATTCCTTTCCCATATGAATTCCTTCTTTTTCTCTCAGTTCCCAGTACCTATACGTTCACATTCGTTCGCTTCTTTCACTAACAAAGAATTCGTCACTCTTGCTTCAATTTTGTGCACATCTTCTTTCCTTTTTTCTATATTTTTCTTGCTCCTTCGCGCTCATCCCATTTATATTCTTGAAACCCTCATTTTCTGCAGATTTACGCTTACCCTGCACAATTTTTCAAATTGGCTTTTTGGCACCGAAACCGATGTATAGGATTATACTGGAATTGTGAATGACGAGACTTGTCGAGAACGCAAAAAATGCCGAATAACAGTGAGTGAATGGCTTCTTCCCTGCCTTTCAGTTCTTTTTATTCCTGATGTGTTCGGAAAAATTGAATAGATAAAAAAGAAATAGTTCCTGGCGGAAAGCACATAAAAGTAAAGATCTTTCCTGCATTCCCTTCTCTCCTCTCAAGTGAAACCTTCACTCGAATGAAAAGTGTTTCAACTTGGTCTGCCGACTCTCCAATTTTTAAAACTTTTCTCGTTTTCAAAAAATTATTTTTTGTTGTAAGATAACCATCATTAAAAAATTCGTAGTGAACCAGCGCCATTTAACATTGAAATTTCAAAAAAAAAATCGAGACTACGGTATGACCACAATCTGAACTATTTCTGAAAACCAGTACATCGAGTTGTTTTTTTTTTGAATATTTCGGTAGCCAAAATGGTGGGTGGAGCGTTCCTGTACGTTCAAAACTATAAAAAAAGGTGTAACGGTTAGTTATGCCATGGTTTTGAAGTTTTTAAATGTTTTTTCCCTTTTGGAAAGATGCCGCACTAGTGGTCCGTTCAAAACTCTAGCTTTTACTGTTTCAACAATTTTGAAAACACTGAAAATTACTGAGATATGATATGACAGGCACCTTCAATTCCAATTCATCATTAACTACTCATCATAAAATAAATGACACGATAGCTAATTTCCGATCTTTCAGAATTATTAGCGTTATTGGAACAATAAACTGAGCTCAGAAGTGTAAAACATCCCCTGCTCAATTGAGTATTCTAGAAGTAATTTGAGAAGAAGTGATTTTTTGAAGAGTTATGAACACTCTGATTTAAAACTCTCTAGAGAACCAAGTATACGTTCAGTATGAGAAAGTGTTATTGAACTATTTTTGAAAACCGTTTTATCGAAAATCAGACCTCAACGTCATTTCGAAATGATACATCTAGAAAGTCTCACATTAGTGCTGACTTCCGATCAATTCCTCTTCCTCTCTCGCTCTTGAATTCTTCAGAAATCAAACCATTTTTTTCTACATCACTTGAAACTAGAGAAAATCGTTCAAAGAATAAAAGTACATCAAAAAAACAAAGCACATATGCAAAAGTCATAATGGTCCCCTTTGCTTACATTTGCTCGTCAAACTAGAGAAAAATGTTTAGCCCTTTTTTTTCTTCGTCCCACCACTTTTTTCTTTTTTTTTCTTCTTTTTCTTCTTCTTTTTAGGATCGTCCTTTTCACAAAATGTAGAAAGACAAACTAACAGCTGAGGCCTTTCTTTTTTGTTCCTCCCAATCCCTTTTCTCTTTTTTGAAAGTCATGTTGTTGGGATCTTCGTTACTCTAGAATCAAGCGGACCACCTGTTTTCCAAACGTCAACTAGGTTATCTTCGGACCATCTCCTCCTTTTCACTTACTCGCCAGAAAATTCCACTCAAGAAAGCGTCAGCTGTTATCACCTGCTTGAACTTGAGCGACATTTTTGTGCTTTTGCTTTTGCTCTGTTTTAAAACAGATATAAAAAAAATGTTTTGGGGTGTCTTCATGAAATTTTTAGAAAGTGACATCAACTATTCATATTTGTGGATTCCGCTTCCATTCATTTTTTCTGCTCCTCTCAAAACTCTTTTTCATAGATGAAAGCACAAAATATCTTCATTTAACTATAGAAATTCGGATATTACTAGGATTCAAAAGCTCAATTACGTCTATTCTTATCAATATGTTTCGTGGAATCAATCATATTCATAAGGTCGTTATGGGCCTAGACACATCATGACTATAAAATGAAGTGTAATAATTCTGAAGGAAGTCACGTCTTCTGAAGAGTTGATTCAGAAAAATCAGCTGCGTGGAATCCCTTGTTTCAGGTCTGCGTCATGCCCCCAATGCTCGAATTCATCATCTTAAATCCAGACTAATCCCGTTCATGCGTCTGGTATTTTTTGACACCCCCTTTCTTATAAAATATTCGTTTGTCTCTTACCAAAGTTTGATTTTAGTGTCGAAATATCTGATTTCGTATTCTACTCTTACCCTTCATTAAAATCTTGAGATCAAGTCAGCAGCTGAAACTCATTTGCTAAATGTCAATACGAACCAGCGTCAGAAGTTCTTGTCACTCATAATTCTGTCACTCTATTCCAATGTGAATTTATTCTGAAAATATAATTTTTCGCCACCACCGTCTAGAACTTAGATCACGTCTAGATAAACAAGTTTTTTGACGGAGGAAGTTTTTTTGCTGAAAATTAGGTAATTGAGTATGCAACTCAACACTCTAACATAGATTTGGATTTCTTTTTTTCTTCCGTGACTCATTTCAGTTTAGCTCGTGTCCGTTGAACCATAAGAAGATATATAACTGACTTGGTGAGAAAATCGCTTCCTTTTTTATTGCTTTCCGCATTTTTCTTCTTTCTCGCCTCTCTGAATATGACGGCTTCATTTGGTAGGAAGTTCCTAGAATATTTGCCTCCCATCACTTACACTAGTGTATCGCCTATTTTTTCCCCACGGAGTCAAGTTTTTTTTCTTGACTTTTCGGGTCTTCTTTCTTGTTCTTTGCGAATTTTTGACCAAAGTTTGTATGAGCAGAGTTCTTGGTCAAACAAGTTTCGAAAAAATAAGAACGACTTTCGATTGTATGGTTTCGCAGGTCATATTTTTCAAAAACTTATTTCGAACGTTTTCAAAATTGATCGGATTCCTGTATTTTTTTTCCACTATTTCTAATTATTGCACTTCAATTGTTAATCGAAGAGGAACAGCTCAAATTTAGCAAGTTCCAGTTTAAGTTGGTGTTTTGTGCAAAATTAACTGCCTAGAAAAACGAATCCTTTTTGCAAAAATGAGAACTTCCTATTGCTCAGTGTACCTAGTTTTCTTGAATACCGGATATGTTTTCCAGCCTCATTTCTAGTTTTTCATTATTTCGTCTTCATAAACTTTCGAATTCATATTTCCCATCTATCGGGCTTCACATCAACTAGACACTAAAACCATGGAAACTTTGAGGACCTCTCGCAGAATTTTTTATTTTTTCCCCACTTCAGTCTTCTCCGCTCTTTGCCCTTGAGTCCATTTTGTCTTTTTTTTTTGAGAATATTCTGAGCTTCCGGAATTGAGATTTTCATATGAAAAAGTATGGGAAGTTTCAAATGCGAAGTATATAACTTGAACTTTTGAGAAGTTCGAATCTAGAGTGTAGCTAAATGAATCAATATGTTCCATTCAGTAACAGCTGTTGCGGAAAGGTCAAGAGAATGTGTATCTAGTCCAATTTGAAGATTGATTCGCTATTTTCAACAATTG
Source organism: Caenorhabditis brenneri (assembly GCA_000143925.2). Classification (NCBI taxonomy): domain Eukaryota; kingdom Metazoa; phylum Nematoda; class Chromadorea; order Rhabditida; family Rhabditidae; genus Caenorhabditis; species Caenorhabditis brenneri. Next base: position 836,141 of record GL379786.1, on the reverse strand, counting down.
CATATTTTGAAAACGTCTTATTAATCCATAGCTTTGATTTGAAGAGTACCGGCTGTACATTTGGAAACTTAAAATTGAAATGGATACGCCTAAAATTAGGAATTTTGAAGAAGCGAACCATGTTATTGCAGAAAAACTCTTGATCGCTTTTGTGAATTTCACGAAATCAATCGAAACGAATTGAATTAATAACCTAGAATGTGTAATGATAACTGGGACGTTTCGAAGTCTTATCTCAATATTTCACTTGTTTTCAGCTTCAAAAGTACAGACCTGTCAGTGAGAATCCAAAAGAATAAATTTTCCGACCCGAGATGTTTAGTGTCACAAAAAATTTGTGATCCTGTATTTTCTGCAGACCGGTGATATTCCTTTCGTTTTCGTCAGATATTAACGACCTCCAATTTTTCTGTCAATCTTTGAACACCTACAGTCCTTCTACATTTCTTTATCAGTCTTTTCTTCTTATACACACCCATTTATTAGATACTTCATTCCGATTCTTTTTGTCGTTCCGTTCGCAGATAGTTTTGACCGCCCCAAAAACAAGACTCGATATGAGAAGTAGTCCACTTTCACGCAATGTCAGCACCTGTCTGACACTCTCCTACTCCTTTTTCGCAGAACTTTTTTGCGCCTCGTGCCCGGGCAATTTGGACTGGCCTACGTGCTGAGGGCGCCGCCAATTTTCCATCTTCTCTCCGGGCGGACTCGCCGACTCCGCCCCTTTTCTGGGCAGGAAACGCAAAAGACACATACACACACCCCAGTCTTTCTGTCCCTTCCTCTTTCTTTCTCTCGAGCTCACATACACATACACACAAAGTAGCTGGTTCGTAGAGGCCCCAGAGCCCCAATGCTTTCCTTCCTCCTCTATCACTCTTTTTCTCTCCAAGACCGGGCTGTCTTGAGTTTCATCTTCCAATTCTCTCTCACCTCTTACCCAAAACTCGAACTCCCATTTTCTTTACCACTTCCCGGGTACCAACTCTTTGCTCTCACAGCCCTTTTCCAGGGTCGCCAAGTTTCCGGTCCCATTTTTCTTTTTTTTTCTTTCTCTTTTCTTGCCGTAACCTTTTTTGCACTTTCACTAAGGTCTACTTTTTTAGAGTAACTGTATTTGAACCAACCATGATTGTCCCATCAGTGTCAATGATAATGTACCACGAGCTACCGTCTCTAAAAAATAAGAGTGAGTATTGCAAAGTGATCTTAGTCCTATCTGGATGTGAGTGAGTAGACAGAAATAAAAAACACATAGTCACAAAAAAGGGGTCTAAAAATGGAACACGAGTAGACGATGAATAATAAAACAGAAATAACAGAAAGTTCACTTTTCGAGTTGAACTTTTTGAGACCAATTGAATAATACAGCTTCCTTCTCTAAATCCGAAAGAACACCTTCTATTCTTGGAAGTTATTCGTAAATATGAAAGACACAGCCAAGCATAATATTATTCATCAACAAAAAAGAGAACGTGACGCATATCTGTTCCGTTTTGAATACAAACAAGCTTATTACTGAATGTGTGAAAAAGGAAGCAGAATTGAAATCAGAGCAGCTGGACCGATTTCAATACGTCTATTTGTGATAGACTTTAGGCACTGCTATGTACTTCCATGACCAGTGAAAAATTAATCCTAAAAACCTCTAATACAATAGCATCAACTACTTTTTTAGAAAACTATTTTCACAGAACACTTTCGAATTGATTTTAACTTTCAGTTAAACTACGTTTTCATCTATCAAAACATAGTTTAACGGATGTTCATGCTTTTTTATAAGGGTTTTTTCAAAACGCAGGGTCAGTTCCCAAAAATTTTGTTATTAGTTGAGATGAAAGTAATAATTAAACCAGCTAAAGTGAACTTATTTTCGTTAACCATATTTTTTTTTCAGAAAGGGAAAAAATCCCGGAAGGTACACTATGCGTGGTATGTGCTGATTTGGCGAGTGGTATCCATTATTCGGTGGCAAGTTGCAATGGATGCAAGACCTTCTTTCGGAGGGCTCTAGTAGTGAGTGTTTCACTTCCTTATTCTCCTTCTAAAGAAAAATAAACGAATGTGTAGTTTGCACTAAGAATGCTCTTCTCCTCCACTTGAATCAAACCAAGATTAACGAGCTGAAGCTGAGGCATTCATCCTGAAAATCAAGCGTTGTGAGATAGCTTTTTCCGCGTTTCTCTCTTCGTTTTTTTTCCTATTTCTTAAAAAAATAAATGGGGTAGGCAAGCTTGAGTTGGGACCCTCCATTCTCTTGAATTGGTCGTTTTTCATAAATCACTCAAGTGCATCGTCCATCATTTGGCATGTGCCGTGTTTTGGCTTTGCCTTGGTTTAGTTTACTTCTGAAAAACGATGAAAATAAGAACGAAGAAACGAAAAAGAGTTTTGCGGAAAGCCATGACATGCTCTTGCGTGGCATGGATGACGGAAGAACTTCAGAAGTAGTCCTGAAAAGAAGTTCCTGTTTCCTTCTATCTTCTCTATCGTCTTCAACTTTTTTTTGACTCACGTGCTGCATCAGAAAAAAAACTTTGCGAGTTTTTAGTGCTCTCAGTTTCTATTTGCTCAAAAGATGTTTCAAGGGAAGGGGTCTGCGTAACAAGGAAAAAGAGAAATAAAAGACAGAAAATAGTCGCCGATGCGCAAGAAACTGCATTGTTCCGCTCCGAATGTATCAAATTTGCCAGAAGGGGTCCGGGGTCCGACGAGACACGGAAGCGAGAAACATGAGAAGGAATGACCGAATAAAGTCATGTTACAAAAAAATGAGGAGAATGATTCACCCAAAAATTGTTTAATTTTTCCAGAACAAGCAAACATTTCAATGCCAATTTACTGGAGACTGCGTCGTGGGGAAATGTAAGTTCTGACTTAAACCTGACTATGTACTTCATGTTCCTTTTTTCAGCTGTCAGATGTGTCTGCAGAAGTTGTCGACTGAAAAAATGCTTCGATATGGGAATGGATCCCAAGGGTGAGTCTTTCTCGTTTCTTCGTCCAATAAAAAATCTCCAGAAAAAAAATTGAAGAGAAACAAGAGAGAAAAAAAGCAGAGACAAATCAAATTTGATCTCCCTTGACAACTACATTTAATATCCTTGATTGATTTATTATTACTTCGTCATTGCAGCACTAGAATTGCCTACTTCGAAACAATTCTCAAAACATTCTAGAATTAGTTGGGGGTGTAGCGTAGAAAATTGAATTTCTTTCTTGGGCGCGGTCTATCGTAGAACGATTTTTTGGTCAGTTGAACTGTCGGAATGCGTAAAAAAGAGGTTCAGAAATATTTGAAGTGATCTTTGGATGATAGAAAAACGTCACATTCACTTCTCCGATTTTTATAGGTTTTGTCAAGGTACTTAGGCTACGAAAACTTTCGAGGAAGAAAATGCACCACATGCCTCCGAGAGTTAGAACTCTCTTTTCAAAAAACACGAATAACACTGAATTATTGAAAGTATATTTATTCCAGCAATACAACATGATCGAGACAAAATCAGGTATACAAAAGCGCTCAAGAAAAAACGGGAAGAAGAAAAACGGTTAAAAGAAACAATCATCAAAGAAGAAGTTGGAAGTCCTCAGAGTATTGCATCAGACACGTATATAAACACATCTACACCTTCATCAAGTACAATGGTTAACATGATAGACAATGATCATCCATCCTTTGACCCTGATGCACAGGTTGGTTTCACTTTACATAATTTTCTTTCAAAATTGAACTGTTTCAGATTGACATAAAAGCAGTGATAGATGATTTATTACGGATAGAGTCCAAAGTGAAACTACTAAGGAATTCATTTCGTTTTGAATCAACACTTTCAGCGACATCCTGCATGTATTCAAGGTACGTTGTCAGTTGTTTCCTACCAGAATCTGAATGAGTACTTCAAAATTCAATTATATATCCACTAGTTATTTTTGTTTTCTTCCCCGGTCCTTTATAAATTCAGCTTTTACGAATCAATTTCCAATTTTTTTCCTGGAACAAATTATTTCTTTCTAGTACTTGTTGTGTTGTGTCCCAAAAATTTTCCTCATGAGCCATGCACTTTTTGTTGGTATACTTTCGTTCTCTTCCAAACACAAATGATTAGTCTGGTTCGTTCAGAATTCTCAGAATGCGCATGCTGAAAAGAAATGCGTGTCGTTCGTCCGTTCGAACCCAATGAAGAAAAATGAACCAAAAAAGGAAAAATAGAAAGAGAAAACAAGGCTGAACCAACGGTCTCTTGCAAAAGGAAGTGAATTTTCAAATGCATGTAGTTTTTCTTTCAGTTGCTTACTGGATGACATCACGTATATGGCAGATAATACACATCCGATTGAAGCGATAATCGATCCATTCGAGTGTACTGTAGAAAAACTTAGAGAATGGTTTGTGCGAGATCTCTCATTGATGCTGGAATGGGGAAAGTGTTTACCCATCATGGAAGGACTGCTGTTAAATGATAAGGTTAGTGTTTCATCATTATGAAAAGTTTATCCGAGAATTGTTAGAAATAATTTTAACACCAGGTAGATTTTGATGAGACACCCAACTTTTAGAAAAAATTTCTCTGTCTTTCACTAAAAACTGTTTTTAAGTCACAATTAGTAACATGATGGAAATTCCGCTTACGGTTTATGAAACCTGACGGGGGTTTAGAATGCATTTTATCAACACTAAAGTGAAGTATCTATTCAATCAGCCCTGTAATTTCTCTGAAATCTTTGTCGATCTGTTAACAAAACTCTGGATATATACGCACCCCATTTTTCAATAGAATGCTTTTTTTGATTTGTTGCTTGGTGGTACGTCAAGACAACGTTAATATGTTATGAAACTAGAACATTTCCAGAACAAATTGTTTTGGCAGGTATCAAATAGAATATCCATCTTTATTCTCCGCTTATTAATCTTTGCTCGATACAATTCCTACATTCATTTTTTTCAGCTGGCACTCATGAAAGCTTTCGCTCCAATATTCCCACTCATTCAATTAGCGTTCTACACAAAAAACGATTTTGAATGCGACATTGTAATAAGTAAGTACAAAAAGATTCCAATCCAGAATCTCATCTGTTTTCTTTCAGAGCTTGAGCCGGATTGTACGCCAAGGCCGATTCCAGAGCGTCTCAATTATCCAGACGGCTCTTTCATCGAGAAAGGGGGAAAACCAACTAATTCATGGTGAGCCATCTCAATCTTTTTTCTTCGGACTCTTCTTTGTTTTTTTTTTTTGCTCTTTTTCTTCAAATATGGGGGTTTCAGGGAGGAGATGCACGCAATGTTAATTGACGGATGCTACAAAATGATGAGGCAGTTGAAGATCAAAGAATCGACTTTTGTACTCTACAAGCTGCTTCTCTTCCATAATCCAGGTTAGATTAAGATGCCATGCTAGGGAAATAAGGAAGAAGAAAAAGCATGATACAGAGGGAGAGTGTGACGTGACGTCACAAGACATCCTCTCCTCTCATGGGATTCTTTTTTCTCTTTTTTCTATTTCGGAAAGTCAATTCTTTCGAAAATGAACTTTTTTTTCGAAACTTTTTTTCTTGAAAGATTTGCAAAAAAGAACAAAAAAGCGTGTGATTGGCTTGAATGCAAATTCGAGACTATTTCAGATGCCGATGGCCTCTCCTCAATAGGAAAAAAGACAATCGAATGTGAAAGAATGAGGCTGCTGACCCAAATGTTTGTATATTTATCATCAGAACGGGGGAAGGATGCTCAAACCATTTTTTCGAACCTTCTGATGATGTCAGCAACATTAAGTGTGAGTATTCTATAACTATAACAAGATAAGAATAATTTTTGTTTGCAGAAAACAGCATCATTCATCAAACGTGTCTTCGATTTTAACCATATCTTCAACAGGACAAATGACCTGATAGACCAGTTGATCATAGTCGGACTGTAGTTAATTATATACCCACATCTCACCTCATATTCTCCTACATTTCCATGTTTTTAATCGAGATCTCAAAAAATATGCATTGAATTATTAGTTGAGTTTCCACCACTAACTCAATGCAGGTTTTTTCCAATGTAGTCACAAATTTGACCATATTTATGCATTTTCATTCTCTTCTCAAACCCAATGCTTCTTACTGTCATCCTAGTGTTTTTACAGTTATTATGATTTTCTCATTTCTTTTTAAATTCTTCTCCATCTTCATCCAGTTTGCATGAAAAATAATACGATTGGTATCCGGGTAAGCTAGAGTATGTTTCATAGTTCAAGCAGATTTCTATAAACTTTTTATTTGTTGACTTGCCATCTGATTTTGGGGATAATGACTCTGGAAGTCGTCACTTAATTGTAAGTACCATCAACATGCTAGTCCAATACAGACTTTGTGAATAAAATTTATTCCGGTTTCGTTTTATTTATAGTTTCATCCAAGCAAAATGGGAGACATGCGAAGAAGACTTGAAGAATTTTCCAGTTTGGCGTTTCTGAAAAACGAAAGTTTCAGAATAAAATTTGACGCTGTGTGGAATGGCATAAAATAAAGTATGATCCCATCACATTTTTGGACCGTTGTTGAGCCTGCAAATGCCTGAAACAAGTTTGAAATTATGAAACTGGAGAGTATTGAAGAAACGGTCCAAAATAAAAAAGTGCAAACTGCTCCGCTATGGATATTTCAGAAACATCAGCTCTGTTCTCAGACATTTGAACAAGAGAGTGAATCAACAATTAAATAGAACAGAATTGCAGAGCGATAGAGTATTTTTCACTCTTATCCATTTCCTGTAGTTTTCAAATTGACTTGAAAATTTGAGATGTTTTGGAGTTCCGTGTATCGTATCTGACTCCCGGGCAAATTGAATACATCCTGAAAACAGATACGTTCAGTACTTTCTGGTAAACAAAAATGATCTGCTTTTTCCGACCCTTTTTGCCGGTTCATAGAATGACTTTTATTAACATGAGAAATGGCTCTTGTCACTTTTAGTCAGAGGAAAACCAACAGTCCGAGTGAACATATCAGTAGTAACAAGATGCATTTTTGGATACATTGAAACACACCTGCAGAGTATTTTCAGATTTGCGAGTTTCTTGAAACTCTCATGTTTCACGTCAGTGACATCTTTTATGTATTTTCATATTTTTGTTTTTCAACCTGAAATACCGTGTCACTTTCGAAAACTTTCACTCACTGGTGTTTATTGGGCTTTGGAACATAAGAACGTAATGAAGATGAATATCGCACCTGTTGACCTGAATACCCCCTTTATTGGGCAAAGGAGATGCTACAAAGACGAAACTGGGACTGATTGTATCTATATCCAACTTCTGCTTTCATCTCTTTTGAATACGGCCTGAAGATGTAATCAGGGCTTCTGAAGACCGCCTCTATATCCTCATCCACTAGGTCATTCATTCGCACTTCAGCATCTTTCCTGGTCAGTTTCATTTCATTCCAGCCGGGAAAATGCAAATTCTCCCCTATTTTCTTTTTTTTTAAATCTCTATATTTAGCCGAAAGCCAAATATTTCAGAACCATGCTTCAATCTGCTTCCCTCGTTGATATTGTTAACAAGACTCTCCCATACCAAGCTCTAGGAGACTCTCTTCTCCCAGTCAACAACAATGCCGAGTTCATGAGCCACACCAATGCTTTGACTGTCACATTCAGCTATGAAGATAAGCCAGTTGCATTCGGTTCCATTGTGAAATGCAATGAGAGACAGGCTTACGTTATGTTGGGAGAAATTGACAAGAAGTTCCAGGATAAGACTGTTTGGATTGAGGAAGCTTCTGTTGAGAACAAGCACAACTATGTATACAAGGTACCTTAGAGCAGTGTTCTGAAAAATATTAATCCTGAACTTTCTAGATCACCAAGAGTGTTCCACTCATCGACTATTCCGGAGAATGCCACTTTGAGCAAACTTTCAGAAACAGAGAGGAAAAGTAAGTTTTCATTACATTAGTCTTCTAAACTCATCAGTTTTGTTTCAGACCAGTTCATCTTCATCTTTTGGACATTCTTATCAACAAAAGCGTCGGACTTGTTGACATGGACATTTCTAAGAATATCACTGTTGACTTCGAGAAGTAAGACCAAAAAATCATAAAATGTCATTAAAAACATATAAGTTTAGGTACTCAAACTTTGCTTCTTGGAGAGATACCGTCGGTTTCGTCGTTGGAGATAAGCATCTTTTCGAGCGCATCACCGTCAACAGGTATCTTGTTTTTCTGTTTTCCCTTTTTGTTCAGATTTTCATCGCACTTTTTTCAGATTCGAACTTCTCTCCTTTGCATCAGATAACAGCGATGTGACCGTTGAGGACGTGAACGTCGAAAAACTGACCGATGTTCTTGATTATGACAGCAACGTTTCGATCTACGACAGAGAAGACTTCCTTACCGCTCTTCTTAAAACCGGAGGAGTAAGACTTCAGAATACAGACATCAGAAAATTAATGATAAATTTCAGGTTTCAGCCAAAGTTGCCAAAGAGAATGGACAAGTCACTGGATATATTGTTAACACCAAGGACAACATCCTCCAATGCTACGGAGAAAATGAGAAAGCTCAAAAGTAAACTTCATCTCAAATCGGGAAGTCTTTCAAATTATTATTTTTCAGAGCTTTGTTCTCATCCGCTGCTGCCAATATGAACGCCAAGGTGGCTATGTATGTTCGTAAGGAGTCAGGACCACTTATGGACCAACTTTCCCAGGTTGCTATTTTCTGAACGAAAATATCTGATCATAAAAGAATTGTTTCAGAGCGCCGAGAGCAGAGTTCCAATCACCAGACTCAACACTCGCATTATTGTGAATACAGTCAAGTTCAGCAAGGTCGCCTGCCTCAACATGGGACTTCATCTTTTCTAATTTCGCAACTTATTCTTACCATTTATGGAGTTTAACACTTAAATTTATTGCTCGAGATATTGCACATTTAATAAGAAATGAAGTTTTGAGGAATTTGATTTGAAAGTTGAAAGTTGTAGCGGACGGGAAAAGAAAGAGTTTAAAAACAAGTAAGTGATAAAGAAAGCGACAGAAAAAATCAAGAACATATGGTAAATATGGAATCATGATTTCGTTTTCAGTTTTTCACAAACCAGTCTTCCTCATCAGTAGAAACTACCAATGGAAGCCAACAGGCGCTTCCACGGCTTTCATATGCTACAATTCTCAAACACTTGTTGTAGTAGATCCCCATTGCTTTCAGAAGAACATCAACATCGGACTGAAATAATGGAATTTGACTGAGAATCAGGAAAACACTTGCATACTAACCAGAATTTCTCCGTATTTCATTTTGAATACCGAAATAGATGATTTGGCAACAAAAACCGCCTTTATTGATTGCTTCATTCTAAACTGCGAGTTGGTCTCAATCTCGCGAATCTGCAAAAAAGTAAACATTAGTCAGTCACATTATTATGAAATGAAAACTAACATTAGCAGTTTCGAGCTCCAGAAAGTAAGTGTTATTACCCATTGTTCCAATGAATCTAGCTCTTCGGAAATGTGTATTGTCATGGATGAAGTCAGGAATGAACAGAATGGCAAAGTTATCGTCAATGCGAGAATATGCTTTCAAACGAGACCCGATGTTGCATTCTCCTTGACATATCTGTTTAGTGCCATCAGCCGAACACTGTTGAGTACACTTCGGTTTAACAAAGTTGCAAAAATCCCTCAGGAGTGCGTGAACTTGAACTCCCTGGTTGATACCATAAATGATCCCATTTTAGTACACAAAATGACCACATCAAGGTCGTGATTTCCAGTAGGGACTAGTTCGATCTGCAAAAACCACAGTCTTTTGGAAAATGTCTTCATCCTACCGAATTTCTTTCTAAATTGGCTGATCTTTTGAAAGCAGTAATTGTTGCTTCAGCCCTTTGGCAATAATGAGGGTCAGTTTGATCAAAGGAGTTTTGAACTCGATTGTCAAGTGGGAAGTATACAAAATCCTGAAAAATTCAAATAATTCAGCGCAATAACATTATGTTTTGAAAATATCCTGTCCTTCTATTCAGCGTGCATTCCGAACACAATTTTAAAAATCTTTAATATTTCATGAAAGCAGCAGTTTGAATTTTTTTGTTATTTCTGCATTTACTATTCAATAATAACTTATCGTTTATCACAATTTTTTTTGAGGCTGATACTACTGCTGCTTATTCGTTTTTCAAAAACTGTGGCTTGCTAGGAAAAGCGTTTTTACTGTTTTCTGAAGTAGAATTATCAAACTCAGACATCTGATATTACAGTAGGTGTGCAAAATAAAAAGTTATTCTCATATTGAACAATTATAAAAACGCTGAAAAGTGATCGTTTCCTCGTTATAGCTGTACATATTTTACCGAATTTGCCGCTCCAGAAGCTTGAATGAGTTGCTCCATTTTGCTTATAGATGTTTGTGGAAGATCGACATCTACTTGAGTCGATGCAGTTTCATTGTGAAAAGGTGGAAATGGTCCATCATGACCGTTTTGTTCAGAATGACCCATGCTAGATGCCAGTAAAGAACAGAATTGAATAATTTGAATTTTTTCTTGAAACCAGTAAAGAAATACCAACTGAAAGAACTATATTTAAAAAACTATTCAACGGAATCAATTTCATGAATTGGGAGAAATTAGTAATGAAAAAAGAAGCTTTTCTGATTTACGACTGAAAACATAATTTTGGAGAGTGTAAAAGTCAATCAATTTTTTCGCTCGTCTTTTTAGGTAGAGGCCATTTCGTGGACCACAACAATGAAGAGAAACCGATTTGTTTTAAATGTCGCTGACTTTTTTTCCTTGGTTTTCGTATTCTCAAAATGATTGAATGAGCTTTCTGCTTTTCGTACAAGACTCTCTTTTTGATTAACTCATCCCACCCCTCAAAAAAAAAATAAAAATCTTCAATTTGAATCTTTATTTTGCAGGAATAATGTAAAAGGAATACAGAATGTGATAGAAAAGTAACAGGTTAAAAAACCGGGAAAATATAAATATCTCATTCTGAGATGAATGATGTTTGAAGAAAGTTTAAAACGGCGGGACTTCTAGGTAATTTGCGGATTGCACTATTCGGGCTTCTGCGGTAAGCGAAAACTTGTGTAAATGACGTGGAAATGCTGCGGAACAAACCCTACGGCAGTTTTGAGCTGGTTTCTTATTACTATAAAAGGAAATTGGATGAGAAAAAATTAGGAAAAAAAATGAAGAAAGAAAGAACATCAAGTGGGCAATTGGAATCAAGTAAAAATTGGCTTAGGGTCTCGTACACACTTACAAATGGTTTTAAAATATCTCAGAATAAAACAAACAAAAGAAATTAATAGAAGAAATACAAAAGAACAGAAATAAAGCAAAGAAGTGTGCAAGATGACCGAAAAGACGAGTTATCAACTGGACCACGATTCTCCCAGCCTTCACTCAGCATGTGCTCAACATTCCCCCAGGTTCCATTATGTGGATGAGCTGGTTCAATGCTCAAGATGTTCAAAAGCATCTGATAGACGTCCACAATCTCAATCGGTCCAAACCGTTCGTTCTCCCTGAAAGCTGGTCCACGGGCAACAAAGATTCCTTTCATATCATCATGAGTTGGCTCCCATCCGGAAGCTTGTTTGGCGTCGATAGTTGGATCACCACTGTGTGGGACAGTTGGGAGTTCTTTCTGTAAGTTATCAATTCAAAAGCTCAAAAGAAGAAAAGTTGAGATTTCAAAAAAAGCTCAAGATGAGTTGAATGAACTTCGAATACTGGCGTTTTTTTTTGCATACACAACTTTGTTGTAATCTCAGGTGCAGGTTTTTAGGTTATCAAAGATACTCCGAATGCAACTAACCGTCACAACACTGGTTCCTGGTTTTGTGATCAGCACTACTCCACTCATGAAACGGGATCCCTTGAAATGAAGTTCCTCTGGCAACTCAGACATCTGAAAAAACCTTTGTTCAAGTAATTTTCAACTCTGTTTCAACTCACCCTATAAGTTTTCACGAATGGAGTGTCATTTTCATCATAATCACCCATTGGAGACCACACTTCACAGACGCTGAACTCGTAGTGCACCTAAAAAAAATCTTAGATAAAACATTTTCCTGTTATTTACATACTGTTCCCTCATCCTCTGGATTTGTGAAAACCATGATCATGCTGTGAGAGTTAACAATCTTTTTCACCTGAAAAACTGGTTTTTTTTTTAATTCTTTTTTTGTGATCTGAGACAAACCAAAGAATAATCGGGGAGACACTGTTCCATGAAGAACTGTTCTTCTTTCTGCAGAGGAGTGTATCCGTGATCAGACATAACTACCAAGTTAGTTGACGAAAACAAGCCGCGGTCTTCGAGTAGTTGCTGCAAAGTATGTACATAGGAGAGAGTAAAGAGGAGGAGTGCGTGGAAGTGAGCGAAAGGGGCGACCTTTCACTATGTCTTCCGTATTCATCTCTAAGAGAAACAGGCATCGGTGGTTCAGTGGTAGAATGCTCGCCTGCCACGCGGGCGGCCCGGGTTCGATTCCCGGTCGATGCAATTCTTTTTGCTTTTTTTGTTAATAACTTAAAAACAGCTCTCACAAAATTCACATAATCATTAAGAGCTATTTCTGATTTTAGACAAAAATTATACTTATCTGTTGCAGAGTTCAACCGATTTTGTTCGAAAAAAAGCATTCATAGTTTCTAGCCTGTTTAGCCCGTTATAAATCACTTTAATTCCCTTTTTTCGATAGAGCTGTGCTTACTTTTCCCTCAAACTTACTTGAAGCTCATTGATGTAGAGATCAAATCGTGCAACCTCCTGTTCAACTTCATCAGATTCTGGGCCATGCTCCTTCTGAGCATTTCCAATGTTGGCATATCTAATCAAGAACATTTGTTGCTTGTACACTTGATATTTTGAAATTCTGTTGGCGATTTCTGGGAAGATATCTCTCAAGTTGTCAGTCTGATGGACATCATCGAGATTTGCCCAACGTTTTTCGGGAACTTGGACAACCATGTCGTAGAAAGCGCGCTGAAATTGTCAAAAGTGATGTTTTCAAATGAATGAAATATATCATACATGACAATGAGCAAACCAATAACAGTGAACATCAACTCCAGCTTTACCAGCTGTGTACCAGAGTGGCGCCTTAGCATCGTCCCACCAAACCTCGTCAGTGTCATTTGGTCCTAAACAGTTTCATTTTTTGCGTTCTTATTGTAGATGTGTACCTGTTCCTCGTTCAAAAGTCAAATTTGTTTTACGGTCCCACATATAATCTGCGGTGAATCCGTGGTTCTCGGTGTAGAGACCTGAAGACATAATTCTCAATTTTTCAACCATTGCGTTCATTTGTAATCCGATGCACCTTGCAACTGTTGTCTTGTCACAACACATGTTGTACATCGGTAGCATATTCATATCAGAAATATCACTGCGAACCGCTGTTTTCATATATCACTCCGCATGTCTTCTTTCCATGTTCCCCATTTATTTTACGAAAGACAAGAAACACGAAGAAGCACGAAACAGCCAAAGAGACATCTTTCATCTTCTTTTCTTTCTTTCCCGACGACCCATTATTTTATTGCCGCAAGAGAGTTTGAAAAGTAACAAAAAAACGTCTTCAAACGGCTCGTTATCGCATGGCCTGAAGCCGCCTGTTCCCCTCTACGACGTTTTTTTTGTCGCTTTTTGAAAGATGACTTCCCACGCAATAGAGATGCCGCAAGAAAAGCACGACAAACATGTGGAAAAGCGGGAAAGTCATTAGCAAAAATCTCACAGAACTATGATCTGATGTTTGGAAGAATAATGATGAGATATGTTGAGAACATGATCAATTTGTATCTTATGTCAAAGAAAATTAAAAAATCAGCTGTGAGTCATAATGTCGAAGGTTTCAAAAGAGTCGCTACTTGAAAACTTTTGAAAACAGTTTTTTAGGTCTGTGTGAATCTACTATCTCACTATTGTACTATATTAAGTACTTTGAGATCCAAGATGAATATATAATTTCCCCCGACAAATTCCTCAATTCGTCAATCAAGAAAACTTAGAAACTTGTTTGAAAGAACTTATTTTAAAAGTTTGATTTTTATAGAATACCGAATGTGTGAAAAATACCAATCCGGAAGGAAAGCTAACAACGAAGCTTTTCGAATTCACGGTCAAAGGCAATGTACATGTGCTTCTCACAAAATCTCAAGGTTCATGTACAAATTTTCACCCTAACTGCAGAAACCATCGCTGTAGCATGACTCGAAAAGTGGAACACCTTTGAAAAATACGCGAAAACATACCAGTTGAGAGACTCATCCATTGTGGCCAAGTGTGAGTTGGGAAAGACGGCGTCACGTAATCTACCTGTACTCCATTGGTTGCAAGATGACGGATACCTTCAAAAAACAATGTTCCACCCCAAAAAATTACCGAAAGTACATACCAAAAGTAGCATCTGGTTTTGTGTTGTTTAACAGTGTGGCTCCATAACCGTCGGCAAGAATGACAATGAGATTCTGTCCAATCGGTTCGCGAGCAACAGCTCCGAAAACTAGTCCGAGTAGGACTAGCACCAGATTCATCTGAAAATGAACGACTAACTTAGACAACACTTGCTGTTGAAAAACAAAAACAAAAAGAAGAATGGAACACAAAAGATGTAAAAAGAGATAGATGATTGGACCTTGGAAGATATACGCCAGAGTTCAAGCGGATATGACGATTTGAGAGGCTCGGTGAAGCATGGGGAGAATTCGATGGAGGAAAAGATTTTTAGGTTCCCGAAAACGCTCAACAAATAACAGACAGAAAAAGCTTATGTTCTTTTCTTCATGAATTTTTTAAAACATTCCGTTGTTGCTTTTTCTTTTTTGTTTTTTTTTCAAGAATGAATCAGTGTTCAACTGGAGATGAAAAACCACGATTCTTACTGATAAAAGAGCGTGTCTCGAATCAAACTAAAAGATTGATGGACTCTGAATGATAGCTCAAAAAATAAATCAGATAGGAAAATGTGTCAATCCCAACGAAAAATTTGAAATTAAGTGTCAATGGCAAATTCGAAAGAGATTGTCTGCCGCGTGCAAGGATGACTGAGTGTAAAAAGCAAGGCAAGTACGATGAGAAGCAGCAGGAGAAGGGAAGGCAAGAAAGAAAGAAGATCAAAACGAAAAACGACTCGGTGAGCTGCCGATTCGCATGAGGAGTAATCAATCGAGACTCACGGGTTTTCCGATGAAAATGAGGCAGACAGCGATTGATTTGAGAAACGATTATTTCATGGGATCGTTTTGTTTTCTTTCACTTTTTTGTCGATTTTTTGACTAGTGAAATAGAAATGACGATGAGAATCAAGAAAACTCAATTCCATCTGGCAAATAGAAAATGAAACAAAACTGATTTTTCTAGAACCACAAGCGAATGTTCTGGAATAAAAATGTTTAACATTTCGTAATTCATGACTTTCAGACAAGACCAAACATAAAAAAACTGAGTTCTAGAACACTTCGAATCCGCCACATCATTTTGATTTGGCGAAAAAAAGAACAAAAGAATTCTAGAAAACTGCGAATTTCGTCACAAAACTTACGAACGGAAGTAAGAAAATCATGAAGACCATTCTCAAAATCACTTGCCTCACTATTATAAAATTCCATGAGAATCGAGTGGTCGCGTGAGTTGCCATAATAAAATTAAGATTACGGCATATGCGACAAGAAAGGGAAATAAATGAGAGAACCGCTTTCTGTCTTCTTCCGCTAAGTCATTTCCGAGTTGTGTTCAGTAACGCCAAGGGATTACTTCGAAAAACCCGAATGAGGACCAAAAATTTGAGAATCTTGCACTATTCTTCATTAGAAAACCAGAAAAACCCTCCATTGGGGAAATAAAGCGGTTCATCGAGATTCGGAAAGAACAAAAAGAGAATAAAAATAAGAGAATTGCAATTTTAAACTTTTTACCTCTCCGGATGCTTTGTAGAGGAAGGAGTGCGCAAAAGTTGAAAGGGATACCAAAGATTTAATGGATACCGGTGTTCGTTACACAACATTTGGATGGAACGGAACGACAGTTGCGCAAAACGGCATCGACGGCTGACGTGTAATCGTGCGCGACCAACTCACCAAGTGAAATATGATGAATCTGATTGCGGAACCGATGCTTAGTTCAGGAGAAGATTCTCCCCACACACTACTAGATAACCTGCGTTTCAAAACTCGACAAGGTTACAGTGGAAAATGATTGAAATTGAATGAAAAGATGAGTGATGGCCGGTGAAATTAGAATGGCAAAACTTGATTCCTGATTTTGATTAGTGTGGTAACCTTGCATGGGAAACCAGGGACAAAGAAACGGAGGAAGGAAGTGAAAAAAGTGGGAGACCCTTTGAGCTTCAAATATGGAAATTGTTCAATCAAGCAATGTCAAGGCTCACATTTCACTATAGACATTTTACCCGCATAAATTTTCGAGATGTTTTGAATCAAGGCTTTCACAAGAGTTGTTCCTGGTTTCTTTTGATTTCTAAGGGTTTCCTTTTCAGAAATTTCTTAGTAAATTATCAAATGCAGCAATGTAGTAAGGTTTGCATTCTGATTAATCTCAGCTCTTGAATTTGTTTAGATATCACAAAATTCATTTCACACAGAACAGTGTTCTAGTTGCTTATTTTCCAAAAACAAATAGTTTTTTTTTTCTGAAATTATTGTCAGAGAAGTACCTGAAACCACTAGGAACGATTTCATTAACATAATTCTGGTTTGCAAGGATAAAAAGAAACAAAACTCGAACTGGCCAGTTCATCCGATTTTGGTTATGAACTCATCTTATTTTTCTCAGTCCTCCTGAGTTTCCCTGATAATACATAGTTTCAGAATGAACCTAAAATACTTTTTCAGAATGCTTCTTCTAACTGTTTCAACTTGCGTTAGTTGAAAAAAAACTGTTTGAAATTACCTAGCAGTTATTACTAAATTGATCGTTCTAGAAACGGAATTTGACATATAAAGATTCATATGTTGCTGATAAATTTATAATCACCCTAGCTTTTACTGAAGCATCTAAAACTCTGAAAAAAAACCAAAAGGATCACCCTCACTCTAAAATAAACTTTCAACAAACCAACGACTAGTGTGAAAAACGAGAAAAAAGTCCAAACGGTTAGTACGAAAGCGTTGTCGGTGAAGAGCATGAAGTGTATAACAAAATGATTGTGGCAAGTAACAGCTGACACAGTTTTTGCGTATCTCTTCTTCTGATGCCAACTGTGTCAGTGTGTGTTTGTGATGGCAGCGGAAATGCATGATGATAGGTGGGGTTCGCCAACTAATTTGGCTCACACTTGTCAATGGGTTTTTGAAATATCTGTGGAAAAAACGTATCGATTGGAAAATCTTATGAAACACTATCTTTGGTGTTGTGAAGCGCCTCCGCTTTAGAGGTTTGTTTAAAAGAATTTGATTAAATAAAGTGCGTATAGGCGTTTTATTTTTGTTATAACATCAAAGGCGGTTATGAATTGGATCATGCGAACATATGTACAGTTTGAGATTGATTCCGGTTACCGGTTCAGATTTACTGGCGGAAATTTGTTCGCATGAGTTATTGAACAATTTGATCATCGAACAAAGTAAAAAGTGAATGTACAAAACCTAGAAAATCCACAAAAGAATTTTTTTCTAGAAAAAACGTCCATTGACATTTCCAATCAAATTATTACAGAACAAAAAGGTTCTGGGGACCATATGCAAACTTGAAAAAAATCGAGTTCCTCGAATTCCATTCTTCTTCTGAACATTCTCTTCCAGTTGTTTTTTATGATCCGATGTGATACTAGTTTGCTCTCTGACCGCATTCATCCTTGTTTTTTATCATGTGTGAAAAACAAACAAAAAACAGCAAGAGAGATCTTTATCCACAGGAAAAATGGAAAAGTATAAGCAGGTGTGTATTATGACTAGAAAGCAAATGTCATCATCAAACGGGTTACAACCAGCATATTGCCACTTCACATCTTTACGTCAGGACATCTTTATGGGGGAATAGGGAAGAGGAATGGGAGATGATGGGTAATAGCCGAGAATTCAGAATTTGGTTTCTTTCATGGGTCGGAAACAGTTTTCAAGTGGATTTGGGGAGGAGGGGGATAGCTAGTTTGGTCGGGAAAAAGCTACTACGCACTTTGTTCATTTTGAAAAAAAGGGATAAAGGATGAAGCAAAGAAAGCCATAGCATATTTAAGAAGTATGGTACAAAATATTGAGCCCAAGATAAAAGCAAATGTAGAGCGTAAGCAAAATCGGGAAAAAAATATCAGAAGTGGTGGATCACAAAGTTCTATTCGTTCGGTTCTTGTTTAAGAATTAAGAAATGGGAGAGAAAGAAAATTAGTACACGGTGCTGATGGATCGCAAGAACTCCACAGCATCCTTGTCCTCTTTACGGCTGTTCAACACATCAAGAACGTCTTTGGCTGAAAAATTTTTAGTTTTGGTATGAAGTTCGTTAATTGTCGTTCTTACTGTTAGATACAGGTTGAATAAGAATCAAGTTGAATTGGCGGAGTGTGCTTCCACCAGTGGCTCCGAATCCTGGGACCTGCAGATAGAGATTTTTCACATAAGATAAAACCTAGCCATTGTTTCTCACATCATTCAATTCCAAAAATGCTTCTCCTGCAAAATCATTGGATCTCAAATAGTCGTGATCCATCACAGTGAAGTGAAGCATGGCAGTAGATGGCGGATTTGGAGGAATGTGGCTGAAATACAACCGTCTAGACAGTCTGAATGGTCAAGGTAGAAACTCACAATTCAAATGTCTCATCAAATATGGGATTCAAGGATTTTGACACCACTTTGGTTTTGACAACCGGGACAGCTGGATAACGGAACTTTGGAATAATTTCAATGACGACGAATGGGTCAGAAAGACCGTTTGAGTCAAGAGCGATAATTGACTTGGCTCCGATAACTGAAATTAAAAAATGTTGATTTTTTCACGAGTTTGAGTAGATTACCATCAAGAACGAGGGTTTGAGCGTTGTTATTATAATAGGCTCGCACATTGAGGATACCAAACTTACAATCACTGACTTCGTTCTGAAAAGGAATTGTATGTTTTGAACTAAATTGTCACATCCACTATACTACTATAGACACACTTATAAAAAGCAGAAGGTGGAGCAGATATCAGCCACAGTGACATGCACAAAAGTTGAACAGAGATTGAGATCACACTACAAAGGTGAAGCTAAGCTTCTGTATAGTTTGTTTTTGTTTTAGAAGAGAAAATCTAAAAACACTTTCTAATTTCATACAGGTAGCAATAAAAAATTGTTTTGCAAAAAAAGAAGCTGTCGTCAGGAGCCAAATAAATTACAGAGGAAATACGCGTTTAGCGAGAAGAGCTTTTTTGTTGAGAAATAAAACGTTCAAAAAAAACTGAATTAGAAGCACCGCAAATGCAGGTGATACTATTTTTCATTCTATCGGAAAACTCCGATATTTGAAGGGCCAACTTACTCCATATTGGTGATCAGCAAGCGCCTAAAACGTGTCGTGAATACTTTTAAAATTGTGTTTTAAATCACTTTAAAATAATAAAAATTGTAAATAGAAAGAGAAAGCGTTGGAAATATGAAAATGCGCCTTATAGTGAGAAGGTGCATGAAAGTGGGATAAGCAAAATAGACAAGCCGGAAAATTAAAGAAATGAAAACTGTTGTGTGAATGTGCGAGAACAATAGTGATTGTTAGTAAGACAGCGATAGAAAAGTTAGAGATAGATATTGCAGGACCGGGATCTGAAATTGAACATACCTGTTGTTTGAGAAGATCTTTGTAATACTTTTCAATGAGTTGCTCTGTTGGAGTTTGGTTCAGTGAAAGGATCTTCACCAGTTTCTGAAATAGTGGGGTAAAAGACAAAAAGTTCCTACAGCTTCAATTTTACCATATGCTCTGGATTAGTCTCCAATGCTTCCATAGAAAGACCCTTTCCGCCTGCATGGAAAAACTCAACCAAGACATGCCAAGCCTCGAAAAGTCTGTGATAGAACTGTGGTTCCATTCCAATATTTTCAGTAACACATTCGCGGAGCAATTTCACCACAATTGAAACTTGAGCACTCATGACTCTCAAGAAATTTCGGTGAAGCAAGTTCTTATGAACTGCGGATAACTCGATATCGAGCTGAAAGAAAATTAATGAGACAACGTTTCCTTTTCACTGTAAATATTACCATATCAGTCAATGGTTTGAGGGAGTCCTCAACGAGTTGAGCAGATGGACTCCATGCAAGATGGAACACGTGTTTCTTCATCTGTGGGAGTAGACGTCCGGTGAGTAGACCAACGATTCTGTCGATCTCAGCACAGATGTAGTTTTCACATTCTTCAAGACGGTTCTCAATCTCAGACTTCCATAGATGATTTCCTCCCTAAATTTCGGAGCTCAAAATAATGAAAAAAACTTCTGATCTAAAACTTACATTGATCTTGCTTGCATCTCTTTCGTAAGCAAGAGACATATCATCCATGTGAAGTTTTTCAGTGATGTTGAGACTACGACGAACTTGCTCACAGTTATTGATAGCAGCGCACAACTGAAAATTTTATATTGTTTACTAGCATGAATTATCAAAAAAGTAAACTGTACCAAGTGCAAAAGTTGAGATGGAATGAAAGTTTGAAGTTCCTGGGTGAATCCTTCGGCTTCCAATCCGGAGATAATTTTTTGAGTGTAGTTGGTAACGATTTCACAGATGACATCGACAAAAAGTCTGGTGTATTCGATTTTCAAAGCGGCATCGTTAATATCAACACGCTCCCAAAAAATGGTGAACTAAAAAATGATATGATTTGGAATTCATTGTAGCTGAAACTCAATGAATACCTGCTCAATAATGTGACAGATGTCGATGTGGCTGCTGGAGTGACGCATATCATTGGAAGAGGTTGAAATTGGCATATCCAATTGACAACTGAGATGAACACGAGCAAGAGCTTTTTCCTTGGCGACTTCGAGGAATTTTTTGATTCCCTTGTTGAAAATGGCATACCATTCGGACTCATCACGTACTCTACTGAAAATATCAGAACTACTTTCCGTAAAGTTCCTTCAAACTTACACTCTGTTGGCGAGTCTGTAGTTACGAAGCTCAACAAACGCCATATGAATACGCATCAAATCAATCAAGTCCTCCTCATTTGGTGGATCTTGAGCGGCCGATGATCTCATTTGTGACTTGAGGTCCATTTTCCTCTCACTCATCAATTCTGATGTCAAATATTCAGTGAGAAGTTTGTCAAAGGTTGTCAAGGTGAGCTGAGAATAATCGATTCTAGCGACTTCACGGATGATGGCAGCGTAATGAAGGAATCGAGAGCATTGGGTGTTGACAAGGTTGAGAAGTTTCAACAATTCCCTGCATGGATCTGTGTCTTGCACTGCCTCAATTGTTCGGTCGATGTAGTCTTCAGCACTTTTCACAACAAGAGCCTCAAGATGAGCATGGAATGGGCGTTTGTATGGAAGATACTTCTGATAGAATGGAGATTCACGGAGAGCTCGCATGCACTTGATCAAACTGGAGAACTCTTCACCACTGTTTCTCTTGCTTGGAGTGAATCTTTCACGATGCTCAATCATCATTCTCTTACAGTATGAATCGAATGTTGAGAATGAGTCAGTGAGCATGTCTTCCTCTTCCTTATCAAGAGTAAGTGGTTGCCATTTGTCAATGATTTTTTGGAGAGTTTTGTAGAGAAGTGAGAATGAAATGTCGATGTTGATCATGGAATGGAATGCGAGCCAACGACACATTGCGAGATGAACGTCGGTCAGATCTCCTTGGATAGCATGCTGACGGAGAATAATCATAGCTCTCTCTGGATAGACACCGTCCCAGAATCTGACTGGTTGACCGCTGGTACGGATCTCATGAAGAGCAAATTGACGGAGAAGCTCAATATGCTCCTTAACATCCAAAGATTCATCATCATCTCCAGTACGTCCCTCTTCCTTTGTCGACAACCAGATTTTCAGCTTGACCTGTCCACAGACCTTGCTTTTCTCTGAACGTGGTTGGAGAGTGAACCATTGCTCCAAACCCTCTGGTGGGATCTCAGCCAGCTTCAAGTTGATACATCCCAAGAAGTCATCAGTGCAGTCGTCAGAGTTGGCACGAGCACTTTGAGTGACTTCCTTGAAGTATCTTCCGATACCTTTGAATCCACCAGTGATTTGATTGAGCGATGAAACTGCATCCAAAACTGATTGCTCCTCGTCATCATGATCCCTATAGGGAAAAAAAATGATTTGAGGCAGTTAATCACCTGACTTACCAGATGTCAATGTGGAACTGATCTCTTTGAACGTCTTCAACGACAAATTGGAATTTCTCGCTCCACTTCGGGTTCAACGTCTTCTTTTGAACAGAGCTTGCCTTGATGAGCTTAGCTGGGATAGTTCCGGTTGTGTCTTGTGTCTTTCCCTTCTTGTTGACCTTACGGCGGAACGATCCTCCAAAACGGTGCATGAGTCCATCTTTTTTTCCGTGAAGCTGAAATTTTATGAATTCAGTTGCAATTTTTCTGCTGGTAGGTTGTACCGCTCTTGGAGATTTAGCCTCCTGTTCATCTTTCTCTGGATGTGCAGAATCGGTCATTGGCTGGTTCTCTTTACGCGTACCCGGTACAACTCCCATCATTGCAAACGGATCGCTGAAGCCTGAAAAAGAAGAATGGCGTCATTTTTCCCCTATCTCTTCAGAATCCGACTAACCATTGACGTCTTTCGCAATCAGGTCTTTTGCCTCCAACAGAAGGATGTTGAGCAAGACACTGGGTGGCTGAAAGTTGAATGTCAAGCATAACAGGTGATGTTGAGAAATATTCTCATAACAATGACTAATTCATGAAAACCAACATTCTAAATCTAACAGAATCAGTACCAAACCTTGTTTTGCTTTGCTTTCTCCATAAGAGCATTGTGAAGAGCGGCATCACCTTGGAACGCGTTACGCACATACTTGTAGAGACTCTCCTGGCTTTCTTCCACGTCTCCTTGGCCCAGTTTGTGGGTAATAGTGTACAACGCCTCCACATAGAGAGCCTGAAAAGAAGAAGCACTCGACTAATACGAGAAGTACGGAGAAGAGTTGCATTTGTGTGGGTTGGAAGTTGAAGAGCATAAGAACAAAGTAACATGGGACGGGAAAGAATTTATAAAGAGTATTTTTCAAACCAGACTGAAAACTTTACTGAAACAGTAATTCAAAAATGAAACTGTCTGAAAGAGTTTTTGAAAACGTAATGTTTCTAGCCATATTTTCTTGCTCATTTTTTTTCAACAAACCTCGATGGTCTTGCGATCTCCATTGATGGTCAAATTCTTGATGGTGTACAATTCATCATCTTTCACAGGGTCGGCGTCACCCGGAGCTGTCACTCTCTCAAAAAAATTTCCATCAGATGCTTGGACCCTGCAAAAGAAGAGTTCTTTTTTCAGCGTTTTGTTGGTCAACCCTTGGTTGGAGGTTGTGCTCTGCCCCCCCCCCCTTTGGAGTGTTTCCTGTTAAATTGAGGATGAAATGAGTACTCTTTTTTCATTCACTTCTATCTTCGGGCAGTTTTTGTCGTCATACTTTTTTCTCTCCTAAATATATATCTCTTTTTATTTGCGCATCCACCCTCACCCTATCCATTTCCTTCAATAATGAGAGGAATGACCCCCAGCAAAAGATGAGCTCAACCCGATAGTCTTTCAACTATGAGTTTTAGTACTCTCGCTCGAGTAAAAATGAAACAATGACCAGAAAACAACATTGTGAAAACCACTTAAAAATACATTGAAACGGAACATGTTTTGTCGCCTGAGAGATGTGAATGTTGACCCGAAACATATTGGCCGTCGTTTTGTCTCGAAAAACGAGAAAAACGAAAAATAAAGGAAGGTGGAACAAGTCGAAGAGATCTATTTGAATTCAATAGGTTCCGTTGTTTTCTTTCCCAGGAAATGTGGGCTAGCTAGAATGAGTATGCTTTCAGATGGGTTTTCAAAATGAGCCATCGAGAAAAGTGTTCTTCACGTTTAAGGGAAGAAGATAAATGAAATACTTGGAAAACAGGAGAAAAAAAGTAGTTTCGAATGCCTTCATGTGGAATGTCGTAGTTTAGTCAACCTCATCAAACATGCCTCATGTCAGTATTTTTAGAATTTTAATGATATCAGATTGGAATCCATTTTGAGAGCTATTTTAATTTTTGAAAGAAGTTTTTGTGAAATTGAAGAAGTAGACAGGAACATTTTCACGATTTTCTGAATGAGGATTGGTTGTCATCCAAAAATAACGGATCTTTGGAAAATCTAAAATTTACAGTACTACCGACTTACTGTTGACGCCGACGAAGTTTTGCACTTCGTGTCCGACGTGGCCTGTTCATGAGCACCTAGAAATGGAAACGCATCCACAGCACGGACAACTGCCAATATTCAGTGTGGAGTCGAGTGCCGCAGGCGTGTTTGCCCTTGAGCCCGCCCACTGCAGAGTAGGCAGTCCCCAAACAACTTGGGGTTTCGGTATGATATCTGGGGTTTCGGTATGATATCTGACGCAAATTATCACGCCGATTTTTGGAGAACACAAAGAGTTAGAAATTTCAGAAAAACTCCAGTGATGCGCAAAAATTAGTTCAGGCGTCTCTAACTTCTCCAACTCTCACAAGTTCTCAGACTCCTCCAGATGCGACACGACGCCTTATTCTTTATTCTTGTTTCAAAACATCGACTAATTAGTTGTCTCGCCTTCAACGATACAATGTGCGGTCATGAGTATAATTAAGAAGGACGAATAGTCTGTTTTCAGTTTCTTGAACAAATTTCAGACAAATCTGGAAGAAGTTTTGAGAAAAGAACGAATAAAGAAGAAGAACATACAAAATTGCTAAGACGTGTCTACTCTCGGATTCATAAATATTCGTGTTTTCTAACAAATTGTCAATAGCATTCTTGTCGCTGAGAGCCTAGTGTCTAACTCAGTTTTCAAAGCTCTTTCAGCTTTTCAGTCTCAGACATCGACACCCATGGAACCCTTTTGGTGTTTTTCGGGAGAATCTCCTCTTTTAAGACATCTATGTCCTTTCAAAATTCATAATTTTCTGTACGATGAACAGAAAAGTGAGTCACCAGAATCTCAAACCAAAGTCAATTTCAACTCTATTTTTGTTTGGAAACCCGATAGCTGGCATTTCTTCGTGCCATCATCCCTGTTGGTCACATCTGGTTCGTTCACAAACATAGTCAAATTTCATTCAAAAGTGTCAATGTGAGATGTGGAAATCCGGCACACTTTCAATACCACCACCAACGCCTACACGGATATGAGCAACTGCTATCGTAACCAGGAAGCCTCGAGTAATGAGGTTTTCATAACTGAAACCTATCTCACACTCTAAAGCACACAAAGTAAGTAGGCTCCGGATATTAAACTTTTTCAGTCACATCCGGCACTTTTCAAATAGTTGGATAGGTTTCGATTAAATAATTTATGAGTGCAAAAAACTACTCGTTTCCTTCTCTTTTCCTTCATTTTCCTATCCAAAATGCAATTTCCATGTGAGGCAAGTGAAAGCGTCACACACCCAATTTCCATCGAATTGAGTGAATTATGTGTCTGAACTACCTGACGCCAAAGGGGTTCGTTTGATATATGATCGAACCGGCTTTTGTTTTTACTACTTGTAGATCTCTTGGGCATGTCATAGAAAATGTAGTGGCCGGTCGTTTCATGTAAATATTTTCGATTTCCAGTAACCCTCATGAGGGAACAAAAAGGAAGAAAAGGCAGGTTTTATGGTAATTCTCATTACCGAAATTCACCTGTTATTGAGGTATCGACTGGTAAAAAATATATTGTTTTCGAGAATACAGGTGATATTTCATATGCTCCGGTAGGCTCACATGTCATCAACGAGCATTCGAGGTGATATGAACAACACCACGACGTAGCAATATTTGAAGTCAGGGGAAGAAATCACTCAGCTGTCAAATAATTTTGAAAAGACAGATTTTTGTCTGTATGACAATATAGGGAGAACTGTGGTTCTTTTTCAGCTGCTCATTACTAAACTCTCAGAATATTTGGTTTTTTCAAAGGAAATCCGAGTCTAATTAGGATTTGAGTTTTGCTAACTCTATGAAGAACAGTTATTGTCCATCATCAGAAAGGATTTGTTCAAAATTTTAGCCATTATAGTTTCAACAAGCTCATTGTTTATATGATTTGCATCTGCTTAGATCTGCTCAAGAGTTCCTACGAATAAATAATGAATCAGGTTGTTCCGAAGAATGTCTAACATTTTGAACGGATACGGAAAAGGGTAGTTTTTCTACGTGCACTCTTTGCCTCCAAACTTATCCGTGGCTATTTTCTCTATCGTTGTTCTTCGACAAGTCTCATTTCCTGAACCTTCCTGCCATTATAATGGCGTCATATCAGAAATACGCCTCCGGGTATTTAACAGAAAGGGTGGGTGCTTATATGGATGGATTCATAAGGATAAAACGTTATTTAATGAAAAGAAGATAAAAGTTTGGGAAATGTGAACGTGCAAACTTGAATTTCGGTTTTCTAGGCGCTGAACCAACTGAATGGGAAAACGGTTCGAGAAATTACAAACTATAAAGTCCATGGATGTAGTAATAGATTGAATCGTTTGGCTTTCAGCCCCTTGCCCTTGTGAAATCTTACCGACACGCGCTATAAAGTATGAAAATATTGTATTCGGAAAAAAATCATGAGAACTCCCCAAATGCTGAAGGCTGGGAAAAAAGTAAAACGTTAATTTGCAAAATTGAGTTTGCCTGGGTATCTCAAAACTTCAAAATCGAGTTAATGTAAATCAGCTACGGCGAGTCAGATATGTTTCCTCTGAGAAATAGTGAACTAAATAAAATCTCATATTTTGTGTTGTTTCTCACATTATCGTTCAATTCCGTTCCACTCAAAACTTACTGTGAAAAAATATCTCTGGGATCGGTTTGACTGACAGACAGTTCACGGATGAACTGATGTGCTTTATTGAACTGCCGTTCCGCCCATGCCTGAGCGTTCCGCACTTTTTCCATATGGCCTGCTACAAATCTCTGTCCAACAGCAAATTTATGGCCCACTACCGTTTCGACAGACATTTTGACCCACTCTGCATTTTAGAAGCTTTGGATTATTAGAAAAAAAAGTAAGAGGGAAATAATCAATTGAATGGGAATTATAATGAATTATTGATGACCTCAATGGAGTGACTGGAACCAATCAACATAACAATATGTCTAGAAAAATAAGGAAATTTGAGAAATAGAATATTAGAAACAGGTCTATGAATGAATAGCATGAAATTCAATAAGCACTGATTGTATTATGCCGGAACATATGTTCCAGCTAACACGTCCCGCTTTCAGAGTAGGAAAATGCAGAAAAAAAATAGCGAGAACCTCAAAGTTCCGGTAATGGAAAAAAGTTTCTAGGGTTTTTTCGTTGAGGAATAGGGAAGAAAGCGAGAAAAGTAGCTTGAACCACCGATTTCTTCAAATCTCATTTTCTCTGTTTTGTCTTGGCCTATTGCTCACTATAACTCAATTTGGAAACTTTTTTAGAACAAATAATGGATGCGTGGCATTTCCATTTTGTCAAAGACAACGACAAGAGGATGAGAGCATCCGGAACGGGATCTTGACAAAAACAAGGGCTCAGACTCAAGGGTCACACTGGTAGGGGTATTGAGAAAGAAACAAAATTGAAGAAGGGAGACTTTTCTTTTTTCTCCCAATGGGATTTGACAATTTTTGACGAAAGAAGAACAAAATAGAGCCGAGAACTTATGGGAAACCTTGAGTTCCATCGATAAAAAGTGAAGGAATTGTGTTGCAATTTGAGATGTTTCTAACCTAACCCTTCGTCTTTTTTTCAGTACATAACGGGGAGAAACCGAAAAAAAAGGAAAAAAAGATAGCTGCTCCACGGCTCTAATTTGTTATTGCGTGCATGTTTTTTTTTCCGTTTTCTTACTACCACCCAATGTCTTAGAAAAGAAATAGCTACTTTATACGTCTATTTCTCTTTTTTTTGACAGAATATGTGTCTTTGGTTGCATGTGTCTTGAAAGAAACATGTATAAGATTGTTATGGATTCATAATAAATAAGATACCGTAGGATATTTATTTTCGTTTCAAACACTATTCTTTCGTAGAGAATGGGTCGAGGACTAATTCTAGATCAGAATTGCATACCAGGTCAATGAACTCGTTTCAAAATGATGAAATATTCTGATGTAACCTTTCACAATTATCTAGAAATAAAATTGTTCAATTCAAGTTTCAAACAGCTTAATGACTGGATTCGACAGGAAACGTATTTTTTAGAGCAGGTGTTCGGACATCAAAAAAAACAGTAGCCGCTCAGATTGAGATTCTTGTTTTCATGAAAACTCTATACCTATTATGAATTCCAACATGGAACAAAACTGCTGAACTTATGAAAACTTGAACAACAATTATTTGAGTTATGTTCAATTAGGATATTCTAACACTGAGGTTTTTGGGTTTCAGTGGACAACTACTCGTTACAAAGAGACCAAATTATGAAATTCTAATTTTTATGAACTAGGTTCTGTTATTTTACAGTCTTAGTGAAAAAAAAAACAGAGCCGATGACTAGTATCCTGACAAATACTTACGTATTTCGTAGTTTTCCAACAAAAAAAAAGAGTTCGCATGTAATTTGAAACGTTTGGGAAAAGTAGAATAATTCATTTCGATGCTTTGTTTTCTATGTTTGAAAACGTTCACAATACTAGGAACAACTTATTCCAGAAATCGCTCATGTCTAGAAAACTACCGGAAACAGTGAGAAAGTACGTTGTTCAGAGATTAACTAGGAATTATTGCTCAGTCTCAAGACTTGAATGCCATGGATATACTTGAAAAAGATTTTGAAAACTGAATGAAATTGAGAAAATCATGGAAGTGGAGCAGACGGTGGAAATATTTTGGAAAGAAATTCATGGGAGAATTTCAAGAGAATGGAGAACTTCTGAGAAAGTCATTCATTAACTCGCAAAGGCTGGCCAAAGTCATTATTCTAAGGAGAAGAAATAACGACGAAAAAAAACGGCGGTGCCCAATTCACGGCAAGTCTCAACCGATGTGAGAAAAGAAAACAAAAAAAGCGATCATCTGACGATACGACTGCTCTTTTTTGTTTCGTAAAGCTTCAAAAAAGGCGAAACTCAGCCGAAGCTCTCTTGTAACCGTGGTGAATCTTCACCAACAAAAAGTGTCTTCCATTCAGTTCTAGGCAACGGTGACATTTTTGACGGGACGTTTTTTATGAAATATGCATCGCGTTTCGAAATGGTTGGATGTTGGGAAAGAGAAAACCACGTCATAAAACAACTTGTCACACAATAGGCACCCTTGTTTCTCAAGAAGAATGAAATATAGGATTACTCAAAAGATTGCGATACAGAATATATGTAATAGACGAAAAATAGACGGATAGAACGAACACAGAGTGGAAAACGGAACGAGAAGCGGAAGATGTGAGGAAGGCGAAAAGCGGCGAGGAAAAAGTATTGTTTTCTCAATAATAGGCTTCCTTAACTTGCCGCATAATACTCTGTGATGGCCATCATGCCATGTTCTTAAATCGAGTGACGACGATTGAAAAAGGAGATAGATACACTACGTCTTAGCATCTTTTAAGCTCTTCTCGCTTTCTGTTTTTATGTTTCATATTGTTTTGTTGCCATTTCTTCTATTTTCTGATTTCAAATTAACATTTTTACATTTTCAGCATGTTGAAAGCTAGAAAATGTAGAACAGAAAAAAAAAGAAGAATTAATGCATTGACAAGTAAACCACGGAGATACTAATGTTTCTTTTCTGATGTTTCTTCGTCTTTTTTTTTGCTCCCCCTCTCTCCTTCGCTTTTTTCATACGGACCTCGTAGTGCCCACTGGATTTGGGGGCATGTATGCACATTCTGATGGATTCAGAATGCAAAACATGTCTGTTTTTGGAGAATTACGGATGAATTCACATGCAACACGAAAAGATGAGACGCCACACAAATGTACTCTTCCATTTTTTTTAGTTTGTGTGAGCTTGGTTTATGACCAACAAAAAACATCACTCATCAATTAATATTTTACGAATGACACGGGCACTAAGAGTCAAATGACACTAACTAGAAAACAGTTCATTCGTCTGAATTTTAGTCTGAGGAATCGTGTTCTATTACGCCTTGTTCTTTAAAATAGGTACTGCCCAGACATGTCCTTGAGGTTTCGAAATAAGAGTCATATCATTGCGAAGGTTGCTCGATATGAAACAACTAAATTAAGTTGATTTCAGCAACAGACGTTTTCATGTCTAAATTTTCAAAACATAGGAATTTTATTGCTAAACCTGGAAATGGCAGTCACCATTTTTTGTAGAATTATTTTGAAAATGGCAGAAATTAGGTGCTTCAAAATTACCACTAAATTGCACATTTTTTTTGAAGATCTAGGTTAAAAAGCATCGAATGCACACAGGTTCAGGTTCATTTTTTGAACCAACGTTTGGATGATATGACTCTCTTATTGGAACTCTCAATTGAAAACTTCAGAAGTATGTCGGACTGGCCCATAGTGGAATAGAGGTTCTCCACACTTATTTTCTGAATTATATTTACTAGGGAAAAAACTAGAACTGTGCGGATTCATTCTGATAACTATGTGTAATTTCACAATTCTAAGTGCGGCTACTGTTCTCACCATCTAAAAATCATGATCATTTTTAAACTAACCTCACACATTGCTCATAAATATTATGATGAAATGCTAGCGGAATACGATATCGATTAGTTCTATCCAACCTCGTGACTCGAGATAACATGATTGGAAATGAGTAAGAATGAAAGAACTGAACCTACATTGCCTTTTCTGGTTTCAAAAACCCCATTATCTGCTTTTCCAATTATTTTTTGGTATAACCCGAGATAAAGCCAACACGCGTTGCCAATAAAATCTCAGTGTATTGAAATTACACCTTGCTTTTTGTAGTCATAGTGACAATAGGAATGAAATGTCACAAAAGAAGTCCTGTGTTCAATATGTTTCAATCAGCAATCGGAATAAGAAAAAAAACCAATTTGCTGTAGTGGAATCTACGAAATGAAAAAAAATAGAATGCTACGTGTGATATCTATAAAAAACATGAAGGAAGAAACATCTTTGTGAATATAATAAGAGTTGAAACATTGTGCTCTTCAACTTCTTTCTTAAAAAGTTTTGCTCAGAATAAAACTAAAGTAATAAAAGAGTGACTATGTGAAGTTGAGCTACTGGAGATCTTGCTCCGAGTCTTGCTCGACAACGTCTTGAGAATTGAAAATGAGCTTATTAGAAGCCAGTTCTTTCTTTTGATGCTTTTACATGAAATGAAGATGAAGTATCGTTTCTTACTCCTACACTCTTATGAAAAATGGACATAAATCCTGAAAATGACAAGTTTCCGGGTTTATGCGTGATTCGGACCAATGAATATCAAAGGAAGAGGTCAACCTGATTTGATAGAGGTGTTGAAAAAAATGATGAATGAATTTGTTTTTCAAAAAAGTGCGACTGATGTCAGATTGACAAAAAACTGAGAAAAGAAACCGGATTATGATTGCCCAGATTAAAATCGTTGATAGCTTTTTTTGAGTAAATCTAATCTCTTTCTAGTGACCAAAATTTTTCTTCAAAAAAATGAAATCGGTCAAACTCTAAATTTTTGGTCACTGAAAACTCTCAAAACGTGAGGGAGGCAAGAAATATCTATCTATGGAAGAAGGAAGAAAAAGAAACCGCGTGTTTTTTGGGGTAGCACATATTTGTAACATTCAACCGAGCAGTGAGCCGCCAAAAACCCAACACGCTGAGTGCTCTTTCAGTTTTCAATTATGGTGGCTACTGAGCACCGCTTGGTTAGGAAAGGAATAGGAAGGCAACTTTTACTTTTTTTTTTACTTTACCCAACTAAAAATAAAAATTAGGTTTTTCGCCCACATTTCAAGAAAAAATTGTGTTATTTCTCATAGAAAGAACTTAAAGGAGGGGGGAACTCAAAAAAACATTTTCTCTGAAAAAACAAATATAAGTACCTCAGGTGGGTTCGAACCCAGGGTCGCACTGACAGATCACCAAAATCGCTACCGACTGCGCTATGCGGCCGGAAAAGCGCGCCTCCTTCACTTGCCTACAAGAGACTGCGCCCTTTTTTTCCCCTTAAAATTCCCCTACGAATGAGAGTTCCCACCCCCTTTAAGAAATCAATGAGGTTAATTTTTCCGTTTCGGGGATTTCTGGCTGAAACGTTCGTTTATGATATTTTTTCAGAATTTCATTAGAGCTGAAAACATGGCGCAAGGGGAATGCAACTTTGAATTGTGCTATATAACTTCAAGGCAAGAGTGATGAAACAATAGTAAATGCTTGAGAAAATAGTTGATAGAATGTTGGAGCGCGACTATCGAGTAAAGTTCGCAATCAATTTTTTGATTCTTCAAAACTAAAATTATTGTGAAGTTCTGAGACTCTCCTTTTGCCTTTGTCTATTACATCATGTTTTTCAGTTTGGTTGTAAAAATCAAAACATACATATATAAAACATTCCGACAAAATGTCTGAAAACTCATCATTTTTCAGCTATAAATGGGCTATACTATCATGACTTTTATTATTACTCAATAATTAAGAATCAGTTTAATTATTTCATGGTTTATCACCCAATTATTTGACGATTGACCGGCTCGATTCGATGAGACTTGGTTGAGATTTGGAAAAAACCAGAAAGTCTCGAAGAATTCTACCATTCCCAACAAATTTTTGATTTTCACAACTTATCTTTGACTGGTTTCAAGAAAACCACTTCTACTGTGATGAACTTTCTCACCTGAATTGAGTCACATCTTCTAGCCTCATTGAGGAAATTGATCTCATTTTCAGTGGAAGTATAGAAGTTTGACGTTCTCAGTTGACGTTTTGAAGTTTATGAATGAAAGTGAAATATTCTTGTGCTCATGTGCTCCTTGGAGATGACACACGCGCTCGGCCCATTTATTCAAAATCCGTTTTATGTGAATCCATTAAAATATGAAATTCGGGCGGGCAACTCATTACAAAAGCGCGTCTCTTTTTATGACAAGGGGTCTTGTGACATTTGACTTTTTTTTTGTTTCCGATGTATGAAAAACGAAAAGCTAAGGACATCTCAGAAGGATGAACTTTGATGAAAAAGGATTTAGTGGATATAGATTCCATCTATACGAAATTAATTGAAAAGGGAATTCTGACGGAATTGGGAATTGGTACAAAAATACATATTAGAAAATGAAGTAAAAATAGAATGTATATCATTACTAAAATACCTCTGGTGATGACGAAAGGAATTACAGTAACCTAAGGATCCTAGAAGTGCTACGTCACAATTTCGTGAATCAGTTCTAAACCTTCCACAAATTTATAACCGGATAGACCGAGAAAAGTTCGTTTTTGAAAAAATTGGTCAATTGCGCAAGTCGATGAATTCTCAATTCTGAGATTTTTTTCCATATTTACCTTCGAAGAAGTTTGTTCGTAGTTAGCAAAATCATCGAGAAGAAAGATACTTTTAAATTGATTTTTCGCTATCTTTTGACGAAATATAGCAAAGAAACATTGCAGAACACTTTTCTTTTTTGATATAGCAATGTTTCTTTCAGGAAACATTTCCATGAAATTCCTATTTTACGATCGACATATTTCAGAATGTGTTGGAGGCTATTTCGCAATAATATAGATTTCTCAGGTCTGGGGGAACCTGGAGGAAACATCGAACTCCTTAATTTCAGAAAAAAATCTTTTGTTTTTCGATTACTGGGTCTCTGTTGAGTTTTCTACGAACTCGATTGAAAAAAGCAAATT
This sequence comes from Caenorhabditis brenneri, assembly GCA_000143925.2. Taxonomy (NCBI): domain Eukaryota; kingdom Metazoa; phylum Nematoda; class Chromadorea; order Rhabditida; family Rhabditidae; genus Caenorhabditis; species Caenorhabditis brenneri. The sequence goes on along the minus strand of GL379786.1, from coordinate 802,188 downwards.
ATAACTCGCACCCGTCGTTCTTTAATATATATTTTTGGACCTTTATTTTGAACGAAACACCGTAATTTTTACCCAATTAAAACGTTTAAATATAACTTACTGTTTCTTTTGCACTGTTTCCATTCTAATAATAAGTCGTTCATTTTTCCAACGATAAACTTGAAACAGAAGCAAAGTTTCAATCATAAAAAATGCAAGAATATTCACACCAGAACTATGATTGAGGCCTGTGATTTCTATATCTGACGCCTTGGAATTTTTCTGCTCTCTTTTTTTCTATGCGCTCCAATAATTGCTATTCACACTCTCGGTTTGGGGCGCTCATTCGCCGTCTCGGGAATTGAAGAAAGAAAATGGAAGAAGAAGAGGATCAGGAACTAGAAGTGCAAATAATTTTACGATTTCAGGTTGAGAGAGAAAGTGGAGTAAGTCAGAAACGGAAATCTTGGGTCCAATATCTCCAGATTGCTTTTTTCTTTTAGTTGTAGTCAAAGCTGGATATTGAAAAGTGGATATTCGAATATTTACCAACTTTTAGCCTATCCAATTAGGATTGGGTTAGTAAATATTATGAATATAAGGGAGAAAGAATTGTGAATAATTCATTCAATATTGATGGTAACAATTGGTGTGTGGTTATATTTGTGATGGCTTATTGGCTCATATACAAATAGCCCGGGTAGTGGAGTTTTTGGTAACTAATATTCGCTCATATAAATTAAACAAAAACTACTGCATCCAACTTCAACAGGTAATTTTCTTTCGGGCTTAGAAAAACCTGTGAAAAGACCATTAAATTAAAAAAAAAAGCTATGAAAATCATTTCCTAGTATAAAGTAGAGCCTGGGAACGGAAATTGGCTGTTTTTGAGGACCCTGTGCTGCACTTTTCATTCTTTTTTTTTTAATTAGAAAACAATCTCCGCAACCGAGAGTTTGCAAACTGAAATGTTCTAGGTAAGATTTATCGCTCTTTTATTTTTTCCAACACATTTTGCAGAATGTTCGAATTCGCTTTGCAAATAATTTTAACCCCACAGTAGCTGTGTTCAATTAATGTTATGGACTCGGGCCGCTTCATGAAGCGGTATGCAAAACTTCAAACTATACATTACATCCTTAACATATTGAACAGAAATATTTTTTCGACTTTTCTTCAGAAATGAGTTATACTTCCAGCTGTATCGAAATTTGAAAAACCAAAAATGTTTTGAATATTTGAAACGATATAATTTCTCAATTTCAAAATCATAAATGATTTTATGTTCTACAATACGTCATTCTAGTTCTCTGAAATTAAAAACTAACCTGGTGTTGATAAAGTCCTCAAGATCTGCCAACCGCTGAGCGTTGGAAATCCGTCTTCTCGTTGATCTGAAAAAAAGATTCAAAATCTAAATTACAATATTTTTGCCAAACCTTCTCCGGAAAAATGCAGGTTTACTGGCTCGATAACTGGCAAGTTTGGTACAATCTCCAACCGATCCAGTGCGGGTTTCCATCGCTCGAAGGCGAGCTGCCTGGAAATTTTTATATGAGTGAATGAAGAAATTGTATATTTCAAATCAAACTACACTTTTTTGAAATTGAAAATTATTATTTTGATTCAGAAGAATAATGAACCAAAATGTTTTCGACCACAAAAAAGGAAATCGGGGACCTTGTTCTCATAAAAAAAACAACTTTTTGTTATCCGATCTCAAATTATTTCCATTTCAATTCAATCTTTTTTCATTCACTCTTTTTGCTTTTTTTATTTCATTTCTCCTTTCACTTGATCGGTTCAAAGTGACAAAAACAGACGGCATGTCTAGAATAGAAATGAAATGACAATGAGCAAAAATAAAAATGAACTTTTCTTTATGGGACCCTCTGAAACAGAAGTACGTGGGAGGGACAAGGGCGAATGGAAAGAATAAGTGCAACGAAGCGACAATTGATTCCAATACAAACTTTTTGTGCTCCGCCTTGGGATGATACTAATAGGACGGAAGAAATGCCCAAGTGACGTTTTCCGGGCCACTTTGAAGAACTCTAATGCTAACAGGGTTCATAAGATCAAGTTCTGTACTTTTTTATGCAATGAGGTCAATTTCATCTTGTAGTTCAAAAGGAACATCAGATCTCACCAATGGAGCTTTTGAATTCTCAAGTTTTTGTATTCAAAAGAAAAAAACACTCATTGTTTTCTGGTTCGGATATTCCTTCTAAGTGAACAATTAAAACATAATTTCTTGGGCACTTATCACCCATTTCAAAAATGAGAAATTGATCAAATGGTCAAAAACTCAGTAATATATTATTTTTCGATACATTTCAAATTTATGACGGATTGTAAATCTAGGAAATGCTTTCGAATAAATTTTCAAAGTCATTTGGATTATGACAGTTTTCATGATGTTGCAAAAACTATACTATAAGAAAAATGTTCCCAGTTGAATGTTCCATAAAACTTTCGGAAACATTTGAAATTCCGCAAGAGGAACTTCTTGCTAAAACTGCACGCTTTCCCACATTTATCAAATGAATTCACCCGAAAGACACAGTTTATACATATCTTTCTAAGAAAGTGGAAATAATGTGCAGACTGAACTCAACATCAGTTGAAACGGGTCTGAACACTGAGTCAGAAAAAAGATAGTATAGTGAGTGAATGGCCTAATTTTAACGATTACGATTGGGAGGAGCTTCCATACGGAGAGGCGTTTTCCTTTTCTTTTTTTCAATTTCAAAAAGCAACGGATAGGAAATGCGGAAATGTCACTACAGATTGGGTCCACTAGATAAGACTATGTCAATCATAAAAATTCAATTCGAACAAGGATTATTGTTTTTGGATAGATTCACATTTTTACAATATACATGCATTTTATGAAATTACATCACTCAGAGTACACTCCCATTCTGAATTTTATATTTTCCTGAAACTGTCAATTCCAGATTTTCAGTGAAACCCCGCCTCGTTCATTTTTTTTCAAAGTATACATAACCTCTTCGTTCCAATCCACATGCAGCATGTTCTCATCAATCGAGGACCGAGGCATTTCTGATTAGTTTATGAGGATCACCGCATTCGTTACAACAATTATCAACACTCTAAAACATCGAATAATTTTTTGCAACAATGAAAAAAAAACGAGGAAGAAATGGAAAACGTGATGTGCTCATATCACGATAGTGGTGTGGACAAAGGGCAAATGTGGTCAATGGGAAAGAATAGAAAAAAGACGTTAAGGGAAGAAATTAGTTAATGGGCATGTGTAGGCAACGTTGCTCATTTCGAGCTGAAACCCGCATACATTTTTCATGTTTGGATAACAATGAGTGATGGATGAAAGCGTTTTTGGAATATTGGAAGAGTGACGAATAATTTTTTCTTGTTAGAAAATATACAGTGATACCAAAGCTTTAGTAAATTCAGGAACATGAGGGTTTAGCTTTCGGTGATGACCCCCAGGTCGATTGAATTGAAAAGAATAGCTCACGTTGATATCTGAAGTTCTAGCAATTCGAAAAAATCTAAATATTTTTGTAGTTCATATTCTCCGAAAATTCACGGGAACTTTATTATTTTTTTTCTGAGATTGTTCAGTTTCGCACGTTCCAGTTGTTACTTTTAAAAAGTTCTCAACTTTCTCATTCCTCACATGTGAAAACAAAACTCAAATCTCTTGAGATACTAGAAGTAAAATGGGAAACCGAGTGAATTTCCAAGCTGTGAGAAAATGAAAATTTTTGAGTGAGGCATGAATTTATGCATTCACTTTTTGTACTTGATTGTAGGTTTTCTCGTTTGGAGAACCAGATCCAAGAAATTTGGAGATTCAAAACTGAGAAAACTACATTTTTATGTAAAAAGACTTGGAACTTCCAGAAATGATGGATTTGGAAAGAAGACGAGTCACAAGATGGAGAGTAGAATATTTGGTGGAATATTCTATCACCGCTTTGAGTTTCCTGGTCAAGGAATGGATTGGTGTCCTAAGAGGAACAGAACATTGGAATGAAAGCGGAAACAAAAATGGAAACAGGCAGTGGCGTTGAAACGGCACAGGGGAGAAAAAACAAAGAAATGTTTTGTTTCCCTATTTTCTGGAAATTCTCGTCTAAATTAACCACCCCCGGGGAGTATGGGCATAAAAATGTGACTGTGGTGCAGTATGTCGCGAATTCTCCGCATTTCAAATTCAATTATGAAAGCACAAAGAAAAAATGGAAGAGGCATTTGGCTTGACCAGTAGTGAAAGCTTTTAAGAGTGGACAAAAAACGCAACATTTGAAGATAGAATAGAACATGAGTTTTTAATTTATTTCTATCCTCTTTTGGTAGCAGAACCCTGTTTTTTTCTTTCGAAAAAACCAAAACGAAGAAAAATGACAGCTTGTCTTTTTTCCAGGGATAGTTGAAAAATTGAAAAAGACCACCACTCCAAGTTTGAGACAAACTTCAGACCTCGAAAAAAAAGTTGATTGGTGTTGAATTACAAATCAGTTCAAATACACAAAACTCTTGTTCAGATTGAAAAAGCAACTCACAAAAAGTTAGAAGAAAATGGGGTTTGGCTTGTTTAATGTTAAAAGAAACGAGTGGAACGTTGACAAAAAATCATTGGGAGCGTCAGAATAAAGGGAAGAAGCCATTGAAAATATCAAAAAAAAATAAACGTTTGTCAGTTTGTCTAGATCAATTATTATTTATGATCTCACGAATAAATCAGAAATGGAAAATTTTCAAAATAAACTTCTGTTATCGTTTTGATTTGTTCTCGAAATGAAGAAAAATGTTTTTTTTTTCCTATTTTTATAAATTGAAAAGAAGATTATTGTCTTTTTATACTGATTCTAACCGGAGATTTTTCGTACAGTCGTTCAATATAATTACTTTTGGAATTTTCAAAATGCCATCTAGATTTACCATTATGAAATATGAAATTAAACTGTGTTCTGAAATGAAAAATTGAAGCGATAAGCAGTTCCAAATTTGTTGGGGAATGTATAGAACATTGACATTTGATGGAATCCATTAAAAAAACCAAAAACATTTGAATAAATTCGCCCAACTGTTCCATTAAATTTTTACAGATTCATTCCATACTCAATTTTATCTCTTTCAAACTTCAGAACGATATAACCATCTCTTGAGTTGCTCAAGCACATTAAGAACTGCTCAAGTGCAGAAAAGTCACCGAAAAAAGATAAAAGAGAAGGATTTTTTTGCACAAAGGCCATTTATGTAGCCTTTCTTCTCTTCTATTAGTGGACGTTGCCGTTTGACGAATATTTTGGAAAAAAAGGGCAAAAGAATAGACATGTTGAAGAGGAACAAAATGAAGAAAGAAGGAAGCTGAAAACTTTGAATAGGAATATTCTAACACCTAATCGGGTTGATCTCTCAGAGTTCAAGTGGCTAAGAACACATATTTTTACAAGAAAAAAACGTCTATGATTGTGTAGAAAAAGTGGAAGCGGAACAAAAGAATAGATTGGTAGAACCTTTTTGTAGAAAGGAGAATGTCCAGTTTGCACACAAAATAGCATAGTTCCATCTATCCCAAAGAGCTATTTCAAACAAGAATGGATGTAGTTTGTCTATATTGGACAAAAAGAACTTGGACATTTGTCACAATTTTTTATGGAGGCAATAACATTTGGGAACAGACCAATGCTTTCCTCTTCCACAAATATATCGGATTTCTATTTGATATGAAAAGTCTGCCAAAACAGTGGATAAATGGAATAAGTGATATAAAATACTCGGAACTAAAACCAGGTCAAAAACAATATCTCTTTCCAAATATGGCAAACGGCTTCTCCCTATAGAAAACGTCTCTATTTTTCTGACTTAGGCTCTACACGGATATGAGCTATGGCTCATTTGGAATGACAGATAGAAATGATTTGAGAATAAAAGAAATTCCTCGGGTAGGCCATAAAAATACGTAAATGGAACGGGTGTCAGGGTAAGGATTCTGAAATAGCCGTAATATTGCCTGGTTTGTCGTTTTTTAGACTCATCCATCTTCAATTCTTTTCAATGAGATTCCATATGGAAGATGTGATGTACACAAATACACACACATACCCATACTCACACATAAGCACGCAAATAGTTTGTTTCCAGATTTTCCTCCCCTTTTCCCGTTTTGTTTTCGACCCACAAAAACCCTCCTTTGGCTTTCTTCTGGTCAATTTTTTCAATCCAATGCCGCCCTCGCGATTTCGGCGGTTTTTGCTAACTGGTCGCCAGCTTCGGCTTATTAACCAAAACAACACTCATAGTGGCTCGAGGTAACAAATGGTGGGAAACAGCGAGTAGAAAATGAGAAAAACGTTTTGAAGAGCATGTTCTTTGAAAAGACCTCCCCAAAAGATGATTGTCTTGTTCAAGTAGAACCTATCGGAAGTTAGTGATGCAAACATGTCCTGACAAGAACCCAAGAAGGCAAGTGAACACGAGACAATTGCTACAGAATATTGATGTGGGGTTTCACTTAAAACGTGAAAAATGAATGGGGAATAATTGGGTCGTGTTCATTAACATAGAAATTGAGACGAAAAAAAAGAACCGGCGGTCGCCAACAATTGAACCTTCTTCTCATTTTACCACTTATTTTTAGTGGTCTGACCTTTTCATATTTCAGTATAAAAATATAAAAGAGGTCACTGAAATAAGCTATTTTAAGGAAGAGGTCACAAGTACTTTTTTGAAACAAAATGAACAATTTTATAGCTTCTGGATGCCTGCAATTAAAAATTGTGGAAGTGTTTTTATGAAGGAAATTATTGCGACATAGATGGTGGAATGAAATTGAATTGGAGAAAAATTGTGAAATTTTGAGGTGCAAAACTAAACGTTTAAAAATATTTTATGGACTTGAAAAAAAAATATTTTTTGTAATGAGTTGTTTTCAAAAAAACTAGCTTTAAGTTTGCAAAAACCTCCGTTCAAAAAATTGTTGTTCAAATTCCTAGAGCATTCTAATCCAAAATGCTTATGAAACTTGATGCTGACAAGCTCGAAGTCAACGCCCCTCAACTACCGTAGTCTGAGCGCACTGGTTTTTTTCAGAAGTAATTTTTCAAAATGACATGTAATAACATAGAATTTATGAGCAACATTAACATGTCTAACAAAGTACCAATTTCTTTCGAACACAGTTTTTTGAACACTTTCTCTTTTGGCAGTATGAAAACAAAAATCTTGAAGTATGAAAAAAAGAAGGAAAAGCATACTCATATAAAATTTCAAATGATATGGGGGAAAAAACAAAGATACTTGAAAAGGACAAGCTCTTGTCCCGCATAATTCCATTTCCAATCGTTTTCCAATACTTGAGGATATGTTGGAACAGGGAAAAAGGAAGAAAAGAGGGCTTGACGAAATTGGAGAGCTACCCAATCGCTCCAAAGAATGAGCGCAATTGGAAGGCCCAAGCGAGTCTAAATAAGCAGTTTTTGATTGACAGGAGTATGGAATAAACATGTATTGAGGCCGATGTTTAATTCGAAATTTTGGGAGCAACATATTCCGGAAATACTCAGAAATTCATACAAAAAAGCAGTTTTCGTTGCGTATATTGTCAAATGTCACAATATCATTGTCAGAAGAGTTTGTTTCTCCAGAAATGTTGATCAAATCTTACGAATTCTGAGTACAAAACCACCATACATACCTCAAGTTGTTCTGACGACAAGTGAATTTGTATTGTCGGTTGTTCTATCATTTTGATAGTTGTATCAGGTCACAGTGATCAGAAAACACTAACAAAGTATATACTATGGTATCTTTTCAAAATTAGAACAGCTTCTTAGATTGAATAGAATCACGAACTCCTATTGATAATCAGCATAGAAAAGGGTAGTTGAGTTTTCTGAAATAGAATTTCCGCAGCAAGGATGTGCGTCAATCGACAAAAGGATTAGGATAACAGAACTCAAGAAAACGATGTACTCGATTATAACTTCTTTCAACTTCATTTTTTATAACTTTCAATGGTAGAAATTAGTCAGAACGTGTGCAGGAAATGAGTGGAACCGGATTACAGAAAAAGGAAACATATTTCTAGAAACGAAAAAATGAGTGGGCGACTAAGTCGTGTTTCACTTGAACTCCACACTATTCAATTGATGGTCCTTTGGGAACCAAGTTCTTGGAAAATTGGGGACGAAAAAGAGAAGTTTCCTGGTTCTCTTAACATTTTAAACACAAAAGATCGGCAACATTGAGAAGATTAGAATTCTCAAAACTGGAGCAAAAAAAATGACAAATGAGCCCCACTTCCCTTCTCTTAGAGTAAAACAGAAACCGCTTCAGAAAAGATGTAACGAATTAATAAGAGTGAATTCAAGTCGTATCAGTTTTTATTAACACTTGAATGCATTCTATCTGAAAACCTAGAGCCTACGTAACAGTGTGATCACGATGTTTCGAAACTATATAGCGGAAATTAAAGATCATCAATGACGATACAACTTTTGGTCAAAAACAATGGCTTAAAGTGCAGAGCCAATCCGGATAAACATTCAACAGAAAAGTTTGGAATTACGGATTGTTTGCCACTGCTGCAAGGTTAACCCGAGTTGATTGAAGCATTTTACAGATTTCTGTTTACGTCAAGAGTGGAAATGAATCATTGCTGGATCAAGATAGAGAGAGAGGAGAAAACACCAGTAGTGAGACCATTTACAAAATGGAGTACGTTATTCTGACACTGTAAGAATTCCGTCCGTTTTGCAGGGTAGATACCAAAATTGTTAATAAGGACTGACGATTTCTTGAGTCCGAAAGGCTAGATGACTTTGAAACTTGCAGAACGCGCAATTTGGAACAGGGAGTATGCAATGAACTTGGAATTTTCACAATCTTTAATACGAAATCTGAGTGACAGAAACACAAACCGCGGAACACGGTAAACAACGATTTGTACAAACCAGTAGATATCAATGACAGTTGCTAGAACGATCAGGAATAACTTGTTCAATCTGTTTATGATATCGTCAAAGTATAATTGTTTCATAACTTCAGAATCCAGATCTTTCAATCTTCGGAAGCTTTTCTAAAAACAGGCTATTTGAGGAATGAAAAGCAGAAAAATTTTTTAATACACCTGCTCAATGTGAGAAAATCGCCAGAACGATCTTCAAAATCAATTTCGAGAATGTCCTCTAGCCTCCCTTCAACTTTGCAAAGCAGTTTTTCCTTTCTCTGTGTTTTTAGAATTCATGAAATCTAGATTTGTTAAAATCCAAAAACCACAACTTCACGAAACCAACAAACACTTCAAAAAAAACAATACATACATGCTGAGGTTAATATCTGATTACTGTTTTTCACTCACCACACGTAACGGATGATCCATGGATCCGACCGAACAAAGTGACGTTTTGGGAATGAAATCACCAGAAAACTAGATGGGGAGGGTTGCTTTCGCTTTCTCTCAAATCAGAATTTTTCAGAATGAGCGAGACGAAAAACCAATGCACACCAAAACGCGCTTGAATTAGATGATTCTTGACAGCGATGGGGCCCAAGTGATGCCCTTTGTTGTGGCCTAATTGAAGTTTCGGAAGCGAGTATGGGGATTGGCACCACAATTTTGGGAGTGTTTTGACACGATGCCTCTCCTCAATGCTCCTCTTCTCCTCACGCCTTTCGACCCCCGTTTTCCGTGTCTCTTTTCGATGGCACCAACACACTTCAGAACAGAAATCCAGAAAAATCCAAAATTGAGAAGAACGGCTGCTGCTGCTTCTTTTTTTATAAAGTTGTAGACGATGTCGTTGAGAATCAAACTAAACTTGATATGAAATAATGCATGAGTACTTCTTCAGAACGGATGAGAATCATGACGAAGTGTTATACGGAGAAAAAGTTCATTAGGAACGTGAAGCGTTAATAATAAGTGTTCTGCAACTTCAAAAAGCGGAAAATATCGAATGATGTAATTCTCTATGATGAATTTCTAGAAGATAGTTTATTTTGAAAAAATCACATCAATCTTTGACAAGAGATAGATAATGAACTTTCACGGGGAAAATGAGTGAATTCGAATTAAGTGAAAACTGTGATAATTGCATATTATACCTCAAAAGTAGATTGTGGAATTTTCATTCTAATAATAATTTCCTGCTATTCCAAGTTTTCTATAAAACTGAAAGTATGGAAATAATTTTGGGATAGAAGAACTGTTGAACTAAATGAAACACATTTACATGATAATACATAAATTTGTGAATTAAACAAAAACTATAAAAAACCAATAACGAAATATTCAAGGAAAAACACTTATTCCACCATTCAGGCAGCTTTTGAAATGTGCCTTCACCACAGTTCTAAGTCTCGAGATTTGGAATGATAAGAGAAGATCTGAGGCACGGGATCTAAGCTGGATAAGTACAGTAAAGAAGATTTGTAAAGACGCAAACGATTAGTTATGTCCCCAGATGCATCAAATATCGAGTTATCTTGGATCAAAAATAATTATCTAGGAATTATAAAATGGTTTTGAAAGTGATATTCGAATGAAGTTCATCTTTAATTCTCAGACTGAGTGAAATGCTATAAAAAACTAAACACAAAAAAAGAATCTCAAAACAACCATTTTGTCTTGGTTCAAAAAAACGGGAAACCCATTCAGACTCTTTTTGGTTACACATAAGGCATCAAAAATTGGTGGCCCCATGAGAGTCCAATTCTATTTGAACACATCCTATCATCTTTTGAGAGAAAAAGAAGAATAAGTTCACAATGAGGTTGTTACAGTACCAAAAACGAGCTGTCTAGCACAAAAAAAGAACCGAAAACAGTAATAAATATCAGACATCACAAAATAAAAAGACAACACGAAAAGTTCTTGGAAACATCCGGAAAAATTACTCGGTGTGGTCATAGAGTGCTGTGCATTTGGGATAAGCTGTTGAATGAGATGACAAAAATAGCCATCTCAAAAAATTTGTAGAAATAGGATATCCTAGACTGACAAAAACGGAGGTTTGAAGAAAAGTGATAGAACTTGAAAACCGTTTGTTGTGAAGTTATTTCAAAAAATTAACTTATGGAAACATTTTCCGTCAAGCAAGATGTAATATACAAGTTTTTTGTGACATCACATTGAACTAACAAATCTCGAAAACTGAAATTCTTATCAGTTAAGTCAACCGACAAAAAGGAACTCGTCATTCGTAGTTTTGTAGATCGTGGTCACTCGGACTATATCTAATCTGATGAATTGAGCAACTTTTATTCGAATTTCAGTGTTACCCGTTTATAGTAGATCTGTTTTCCCCCACCAATACCTTATCAAACTGACCTCTTCATCATTAACCAAAAACTCGGTGGCACCAATTGACACTCTTGGTGCATAACTGGCAACCGGAAACTTCTTATCTTCGATTAATGTTGGCATAGATCTTGCAATTGAGTTTCTTTGTGGCCTTTGGTACCTTTTGTTCTTCTTGTACCGTCGCTCGTATGGGCACGACACTTGGTCGGCCAAACGAAGAGCATCGATAAGGGACTGCGTTTGCTGAACAAAAACATTCATGATTGACAAAAAAAAAGAGAACATGACAAAAAAAATGGTAGAAATGGTTGGGATGAGCAAAAAGCAAAAAAAGCATTGGATGTCAATACAGCTTTCAAATGCATAATGATGGGCTTGACAAACTAGAACTCAAAGTCCGGAGGCCTACATGAATATGTCTTCAATGAACAAAAAAAGGACCATTTATCTCAAAAAAGAGACGCTGAGAGGGGGGTAAATAAACTCATCGCTTTTGCTTAAATAGCAAAAAAGACGAGCTTCTCAATTTTGGCGAACATATTTGTGACGAAGACAAAACGGAAAAATGTCGTGTCTGGAAAAGGACCATAAAAGACCCAGTTTTCGCACAGATGGTTTTACGACCGGAAAACAAAACATGCAAATGGATCCAATGTTGCCCGATGAAAAAAACATGAACGCTGTGATTTGAAAGCAGAAAATGACATCAAAACATGAAAAACTTGAATGCCAAGCCTAAACAAATGTCATCGTTTTTTCGCCGATATCCAGTCCTAGACGAGTTCGTGAAATAAAATATTCCAAGTCTGGAATAATATTTACTCATGTAAGAAGTTTCAGAATGGGATGTTCTGGGAACGGAAATTGCAAATAAAGTGCGTCAACAAGGGATATAACAGTTGTTAATTCTACGGATATTTTAAGAAATCCAGAACTTAACGTTCATGTGAGAAGATTTGGATCATCTTTGATTGCTTCTGAAGATCAAAGCATTCGAGTACATTCATTATTTTCATCTCTAAACCATATCCTCTTTAACGTGGCATGTATCAAAAATTAATACAGCTACAAGTTTCAAACAAAAGTAAAATCTTAAATTTCGAGATTGAAAAACTCCGAAATATTCTTTGTGAAAGTTTCACGCTTTGTTGAATACTGGGATTGAAAATGGGAATCTATCTCTCTAAAATCAGGTACACCACAGTTTGAAAATGTTGCATACTCCCATTTTCAATTATTTGTCTTCATAGTTTAATTTCCGGGCAAAAAACTCTTTCCGGTAGCTCCAGGTGAAAAACAATGATATCAGAGTGCTCGAAACTTCATGAAATGCTGACCTGGGACTTGTGGACTGAATACGGGGGTTATTCTTAATTCGAACCCTACCTTTGTCAAGTATCCCTGGTGGAGAGCTATTTTAATTTTGAATTGGAAATTCGAATTCAATTTCCTATGAGCAAGGGATTGCAACATCTGTTGGCGGATGTGAGATTGAGAAAAATTTCGAAAAAATGTTTTGATCTTTCAATTGATGAAAAGTTTCAGGTGATCTTTCTTAAAAGAAGAAAGAACAAACTATAGCAAAAAAAAACAATCATGTTCTAGTAAAGAAATCCATGCTCTATTCTAAAAAAAAAAGAGAGAAGGTTTTCCTCATACGTTTTGCAATTTGCTATTTCAGCTTCAGACATCAGAAAAAAATCTACCAAGCATCTGAATATTTTTGCGTATCTTGAAAAATGATGATTTGAAGAGAGAACAAAATACATTTCTGTAAATTTGATAGTATGCCTCTGATAGGTACAAATGGGGGGGGGGGTCTGAAAGTTCATTAAAACGTCCAGTACACAATCAATACAGTTTCAAACTTTCATATCTTCGAAGCTGAAGCTTCTGGCAAAACATCGAAACAAAGTCTATCTAATGCCGTTTTATTAGAGTTTTAGTGGAGCTATCAAGGAACGGCTGTTATGAGAGTTTCACCTCATGTTTCAAATTTCAGATAGTTCATCTGACTCTAACATTTCATGAATACCCATTGCCAGTTTTAGCTGGAATTAGAATATTTTTCATTTCAAACGCTTTTGACATACATCAAGATAAACTTATTTTTAGACCAAGCATCTTACTTTCGATAATTCATATTATCGAAAATGTTGGTGGTTTTGTCTACACCTCCAAGTTTTCAAATTTGGAGCGGCCTAGAAAAAAACTCTGGAAAAAATCAGAACGAGAAAAAAACTCAACTGAAAAAAAGTTCGTTAAGCTGAAAATAAGTGAGACTCCTAACATGGAATGACTGGAAACATGACGACATTTGCGGATGCGCTCAGTTCTCTTGGAGCTCACGCGCATCGGAAATCGGCCAACGCAGATCCATGAATATTAATTTTCACCTTGAACATTTTTCATCTTTCATTTGGATATTAACTCATTTCAGATCATTTTTCAGCTCTCGCTTCTGACTTGGATATCATTTGTTCGTACTCAATATTCGCCCATTCTCGATTTCCTCGTGTACCGGAATATATATATGAGTACCTACAATTGTTTCCTGTTGTTCATGCTTTTTTTTTGTATGATCGGAACTATAAAATCAACGTTTTTATGTTTTTCTTGTTACAGGTTTGCGCTTTCTATATTTGTATGTTTGCCTTCCATGAGTCACCTGATTTTTGAAAATTGTTTTCTGTTTTCAAAAAACGAAAAAGTTCATAATTTATATTTAACACTTCTTCAACCCCAATTGCATAAACGCTTCCTGAAACTTTCACATATTTGAAGTGAGATTTTATGTGGGCGCAAAATTGAAGTAATATGAGATTCTGAGAGAGAATTTCTGAAATGGTCATCGAACATTGTAGTTTCAAAAACTGCTCTTCCAAAAACCAACTGGAATTTATTGCAAGAACTTTTGGTTGAACTGTGATATTCCATAAATACACGCAATACTGTCACTGGAGCACCTAGAACAACCACACCAGAGTACAACTGAAGATCAAAAGAGCTGTAATGAAATGCCTTTACAAAATCCTTTCTTCATGCTGTCTTCCGGTTGTGTCTTGATGGAAACAAACGCCGACATCTCTGAAAAACAGCTATATAATTGACCTGTGAAGTTCAATCCGGAAGCTGTGGGCTTTTTAGCCGTGAGTTTTTGTTCTGTTTTTCTTGACTAATACGAAATGAAAGGTTTTCTCTTGTTTTGTTTTTTTTTATCGCTGTAAAAAACAACAGAAAAAACGTTTCGAAGTTTGTGGAGCGTACACTCTTATCGTTCAATAGACGCAATACCTGCTCAAAAAACCAAATTGATAATTTAAGGTTTTGAAGTTGTTTTTTGTTTTTCAATTTCGAAATTTTTAAAGTTTCATAGTGTTTTTTTTTCGGTTTCTTCTTTTCGATTCATCCCACTATTCCAAAGTTAAAATTTCAGTTCTTCGTGAAATCGGATTCCAAAAGTTGGAATCATTGTGACAAGAGGCAAAAGACAAAAGGCAAAACTAGATATACGAAAACTTTGAACCAGAACTCCACTCCTTTCTTCTCTCATTTTCCCTTCTGACACTTTTTTCTACCGTAGACGGGAACATTGCGTTGGCCGAAGTCCCGCCCACTTCTGGGCGAGGGATGATTGAGACGTCGCGGCGGGCGAGAGCCAACCACTTGTGGTCTATGCCGCAGCAGTCAGAGACAGCCTGAGGGGTGAAATGGCCCGTGCAGTCAACATATCTCCATTCGCTTCATATACAGTCGTACCAATTACCTCGGCATGGCCACCGGACGATCCGCAAGCCGATCGAGTTCAGTTCACTGGTATGACTACTGCAAAAGCATTTTTTGCTATTGCTGTTTTTGCTATGATTATTATGACAACCGTTGGTAACGCATTGGTTTGCCTGGCGGTTTTACTAGTTCGAAAGTTGAAGCACCCACAAAACTTCCTTTTGGTTTCATTGGCCGTCGCCGATTTTTTCGTCGGACTTGTCGTGATGCCACTCGCGCTGATTGACCTCCTCTTTGACAAATGGCCACTCGGAAGGTAATTTACTTTTTTTTCAATCTCATTTTCTCTATTCACAGTATCAGAAATAGTACTGAAAATTTCAGTTTCCCTTTGATTTTTTTTTCTGAATTTTTTCCTGCAAAGCAGGAGGCTACACTCTTAAAACTCATTTTCCCAAAAATAATTGAAAGTATTTTTTGCCGCCTAAACTTGTTTACTGCTAAGGAAAAGCGTTCGGTTTTTATAGTGTCTCATTTCCCTGTTGACCATCACATCCTATCCGCAATTTTGCAATTGAATCGCTCCTGCTTCATTCCTTTTTTAGTCATTTCCATTCTCTTTTAAGGTTCTTAAGAAAAAAGATTCCCGTTAGAGATTCTCACGTTGCACTTTCTGAAACATTGAAAAACCCAAACGCGTGGTGAAAAAAAACAGCTGTGTATTTTGTTTGTCTTTGACGAAACTCTTCTGACGAAAACTACTTTGATGCATTCTTGATTCTTTTGTTCTATTTTACTTGAACTTGTTTTTTGAAACACAATCTTTGTTACGAGTGTTTCGAAAACTTGAAATCTATTATTGGAAATAATCATTCTTGAATAATATTTAAAATGTCAAAATGAGGAAGACCAGAAAAGATAGCAATCCGATTTTCGACAGAAAGACAAATGAGCAAGTATTACAAAAACGTATGTCATCGTCTCCTCGTTTCAAAAAGGGCTTCAGAGGACCAACCATTGGGAAATTGCAATTTTGAGATGAGAAAAATGCTTCTTCCAAAAATTCTAAATTCTAGGTTATGGGAAAATTGAAGTAAGAAATGTTTTCATTTCTAATATAAAATAACAATTTTCAGTACAATGTGTTCGGTGTACACAACCTCCGACCTAACACTCTGCACCGCTTCTATTGTAAATTTGTGTGCAATATCTGTGGACAGGTACTTGGTTATCTCCAGTCCGTTACGATATTCTGCAAAACGTACTACAAAGCGGATCATGGTGTACATCGCATGCGTTTGGATCATTGCTGCCATAGTGAGCATCTCCTCGCACATCATCGCCAATCTTCTGGACGACGGCACTTATGTCGATGACACGGGAACTTGTCAGGTCAGCTGGTCCCACTTTTCACCTCCTAAATCGATGTCATTATTTCATTCGGCACACTTTTCCGGTCCCTTCGTTCTTTTTTTCTCACTTTCTTTACTTCAAATCTTGAAACCTCCCCCCAAACGCATGTGTTGTCAATTCAACACTTTCACCTATTCATAAGTTTCGAGGAGCGAAGAAATTCGCCTTGGGGTCCCGGTAAAAGAAGATTGGAGAATGGAGGGGTTTTCTCGCCTGGTGTCGTTTTTAAACAGCAAAAGAAAGAGAAGAGTACACATATTGTGGAAATAACTATAAGAATTGGTTTTTGTCGACGACGCGTGAGATAGAACAAAAGCGGCGGTGCGGCGGAAAAGAGAACGCTGGGGCACATTACTTTAGAGAAAAAAGGGTAAGAGAGAAGACCGCCTGTGAAGAAAGACATCGGCGATGCATCGATTATCATGGACGTGTTTATTCACCCGCATGGTAGTAAAAATATCCATTCCATCTATCATAAAGAAAGGGTACCGAAAAAACTCAATCTCCGGCTTCTGATGGATTATGGGGTATAGAATAAATAGTTGTTATAAATGCCTCCATTTATCTTTCTTGTATGGTCCGGAAATTGCAAAAAGCTATGGGAAAAAACCCTATCCAAGAATGTATAAACAAGCCAAAGAGGAACCGAGTAGATTGTAGGATCATCGAGAAAAGGGGAGCTTCTTCTCCTTTTTCTTTTTCCTGACAGCACATAAATCTAGATCCTAGCGAAAACGGCAATTAGGAGGCTATTTGATTGACAGATACACACCTTGAACTATCGTTCGCTCCAATTGCCCGATTGTTTCCGTTTCAAAGAGTTTTTCGAAAAAACGGCGTAAGATGGGTCACAAGCCTTATGCTTGTCGACAGGTGTACGTTAGGTTCTCCTTTTTCTGCTATTTTGTTCTTGTTTTCCCGGTTTCCTCAACTTTCGTTCCACTCACCAAGCAACCAAC
Source organism: Caenorhabditis brenneri (assembly GCA_000143925.2). NCBI lineage: Eukaryota > Metazoa > Nematoda > Chromadorea > Rhabditida > Rhabditidae > Caenorhabditis > Caenorhabditis brenneri. The sequence continues at coordinate 784,809 of GL379786.1, read as the reverse complement.
AGAACCCGGTGGTTTCTGAGTGAATGTTTCGCAAATCTTTGTGACGCGTTTAGTAGTGCGCTACACATAAAACATATTCTAAGCCGTTTGGAAAGTTTTCTTACCGCCATTAGAAGGATTTGTGGAACGACGGACTACTTCCAAAAATGCCAGTTTTTAGTTTTATGGCCCATTGAAATAAGACCTTCTGAACGTTTCAACTATTTCCTGACGCCAAAGATGTTTCGTGACGTTGAAAACGTCTCATAACCTCCACGCAAAGGTCTAGATATCTTGAAACATGAAACCATTCCTAGAATATTGCTTTCCGTAACCGGAGAGGATTCGAGATTTTTTGGAAATTTCGCCTTTTCTTTTTTTTTTTAGGGCAAACTTCAAATGTACGTAGGAGGATGGAGAAATAGGGAGCGATAATCAAAGGTTACATTATTCATGCAAATATTCTTGTTTTCAAATCTCTATTTTTACCAATTCAAGCAAAAAATGCAATTATTTTTAGAATTCGAGGATGAAAAGAGAACCAGTCACCCTTTATCTCAAAATCATGTTTTTCGATCTTTTTTGAGTGTATGGGGGTTCACAGAAAAGCTTTTTCGCATCATTAACTGATCATGTACTGCTGCGGAAGAATACACAAACGCTGGCAATAAATAATCATTAATGTTCCCGAGTTCGACGATCAGATAACACGAGGAAGAGTTGGGCCCAGCTCGTTCTAAAATTTCGCAGCTGTTTTTTTTTCCAACATATGTTGTGTGAGATAGCTGGGAAGATCCATGAGAAAATGAGGGATTGCAAATGAGTCGGTCTATTCTGACCAATTGGAACATATGGTTCACATTTTCTATTTTTAAATGTCGCATACCAGGATGTATTCTGGGTACATGGGTAACATGATATTTTGTTCAGAGAAATCTTTTCCAGGGATGGAACAACGCATATTGAATTATAAATCTCAGACCTGTCGAAGTCTTGTCAAATTGATTTATTAAAACTGAAAAGTTTTTTGAGGTCTAGACTAATCTGCGAAAGTTACGACCTATTTCATAAAATGTGTCTAGACGCCCTTTAATGTTTCTATTCATACGATTCTCGAAATTCACGAACATATGTTTGCTAGGGTGCGCTTTTTTGAAAGATCACGTACCCTTGTCACTTTTTTTTTTTTGGTTGGTGGCCCAGTTTCATTATTTTTGCGGGGCTCTTCTGGGAACATGCTACATCCATGTTCGTTTTTTTGAGAATTCCCATCTGGGAGAAAAGTTTAAAAAGTGTACATGTTCAAGATTTCCGAAATGTTTCCTCTCCCGTCATCCGTTTTCTCCCAATCTTTTTTCTGGTTCGTTCGCTGCTTCCCAAAGTGATTTCCACAACCTATAAAAACTTCCTGCGCACCAGAGGCTTTAGCAAACGACCACACCACACAAAAAAGTAAAGAAAGAGGAAGAGAGCCGCCTCTTCTTTTTGGGTCCTACAAAAAAAATTCCATTATACCACGAAGCATACCGAAACCTCGCCGAGAGGCTTTATCAGATCGATGGTTCCCTCGGGGTGAAACGAAAAATGATAGAAAAGGATGTCAGAACAGGAACAAAAAACGGTTTCCCTTTGTTTCAGGTCATCCCTCATTTCATCTATCAAAGCTATGCCACCATCATCTCGTTCTACGCCCCAACTTTCATCATGGTGATTCTGAACATCAAAATATGGAGGGCCGCAAAAAGATTGGCAGCACAAGACAGGTTAATGTCCCATTGCAATTCGGTTGATGCATCGGAGAGGCCACAGAATGGGTCTGCTGAAACCAAAGACTTCCTCAATGAGAAAGAGACGATTGATGTCCCAAAAAAAGAGAGGGCCAACTCAACAAACTCAAGACTTTTCAAGTTGGAACGGAAATATCTTCATCGACCTAGCGCATTCTTTTCTGCTGCAAAAGGACCTTTGGTACGTCACTAAGAAGATTGAATGGGAAAGGAAAAGGGAAAAATGAAAGAAAAGCTAACAAGGTCATACTCTTTGATTGGAGTGGTGATCCAGACCTGAAAATAGCTTTTTATGTATTATAGTTTTCCAAAAGCAACAGAAAACCATCGGGACAGTCCAGATAAGAAAAATCCAAGAACATAATAACTCTGACACACAATATTGTTGTTCTTACTGTAATAAAGAGCATTGAAAACATTTTTTTTGGACACTTATTTTTGAACGTATAGTCAGAAATTGAGCCATTTTTAAGTATCTCCTGAAAATTTAATTTTAACTTCCCATTAATTAGGTTTTAGTATGAACTTTGTTTTATGTTGTCTTTGTTTCTTAAACCAATAGACTACGTATAAATAGCTAAGAGAAAAGCACTAAACGGTGCTTAAAATGTTCAAAGTGGCACTTATTAGAGAGCTGAAGCGGTGGAAATTCTTTCATCTTCAAATCCTCTTCATTTCTCTCAACCCTGTGTTTTTTTTCTCCCGTCGCGCTCATTTTTCCTCCTGTTGGGGCATCGTAGTCGTTCCAATAAAATCATATTCAATGGGATTGTGTTGCCTGCCCTCCGACATGTGACGCGAATTTCTTTGTGAGAAGCTTCGGAAGCTTAAGAAGCAGAAGAAGATGGGAGAAAGAGAAAATCCTTCTCAAGAACACTTTTAGGAGGGATGGAATCACCAATGCTCACTACAAAAGCTCTTCCTAAATTTGGGGATTTAGATTTATTTGCTGAACCTTCTCAAATTTCACATTCGACCTATCAATGATGATTAAAAGTAGAAGCACTTCCTGAGAAAGTCAAAGAAGAGTGTGTACTTTGCCTGCAATACGAATTGAATAACTCCAGAATAGACATATATTGTGCAACAATTTGAAAGTTCAAAGTAATTGACTACGTCATATGACACATTATTTGGAAGCTAAAAACGTCTGAAGAAAAACTAACGTGACTAAATAACGAAAACTTCAAAAATACATTTATTACCAACACTTCAGGACCAGTTTTTGACAACAAACAGTGATCAGAAAAAGTACATTGCACTCATTATTACAGATTCGTCAGACGGAGAAAAACGAATGCAAGGCGAGAAAAACGTTGGGGGTCATCATGTCAGTTTTCATAATATGCTGGCTCCCATTCTTCATTCTTGCAATTTTCAAATCATTCGGAATGGAAATTCCTGAATGGTTGGATTTGTTGGCTCTTTGGCTCGGTTATTCCAATAGGTGAGTCCGCATGATTGATTGTGTAAAATCCTACTCTTCTGCCACATTTCTTCATCAATCAGAACCGGCGAGAAAAGGTTGAGGAGGAAATCGAAATCCCAAATGTGTCTCACCACATTTCAATCATCCAGTCCATAAAGTTTGATGAAGATGCATCCGTTTGCCATTTCTCTAAAAAAGCGCGAAATTTGATCGGGTGGTGCTTAGCTTCACATAAAATGAGGCCACCGCCAAAAAACTTTCATTTGAGTACCAAAAACGATGGTGGAATCTCAAATTACGTTAATATGACGTACATCAAAAAGCATTTGAAACAAAAAATAACGAAATTTTATTTGGAGAGTAGGGAACTTATCAGAGGTCAACGTACATACATACAAAAGTGGAGAGGGAATAGTAATGTGATACCAAATTGAAAATAAACTGCACTAAAATGTTTCGATTTTCACGTAGATTCTAGTTTCAAAATTTCAAATTGTTTGATTTTGAGAAAAAAATTTCAGGGGTTGTAGGAAATTGAAAACGGAATTATTTCATTTCAGCACATTGAACCCACTGATTTATTGCAAATACAACAAAGAGTTCCGGATACCATTCCGTGAAATGCTTGCGTGCCGTTGTGCAACTCTTCAGACTGTCATGAGACAGCAAAGTTTCACGAGCCGTTATGGTCCACCTGTGTAAGTTGCTTTGTTAGTGATTGGTTTCATAAAATCGGTTTCTGACCACATCTCTTGTACTCCCTAGACAAATGGTAAAATGAAAAATGAAATTCTCATCTGAAAAATCCGAAGGATTGAGTAGTTCATTCAAATTATGTTTTAAACTTAGAAAAACAACATCCATGCCACTTTTCACAATCACTCCTCAACAGTCTATCGATAGAGAATCGGCATCGAACGGCCAAATCCAGGTTATTACTTACTTTTCTCTGACCGGCGCGTTTACAGTCGCTACCGTACTCAATCTTCCAGCTATCGACCGCTTCTGTGAGTATAACCCTACTTACCAATGAATCTGATCAATTAAACTTTCTTATTTACACTGTTTTTCTTCTTCTTCTTTCTGAGTGACTTCTTTTTTAAACTTTCTTTTTTTGACCGCATGCAGTTTTGGCAACTTTTCTTCTCAGTGTTTGTTTTGCGATTTGCTTCCAAAACTGCCTTTTTCACTTCTTTGCATGAGTTTTACTTCTAAAGTGACTGATTTTGATTCTGCACAAGGTTTCATTTTCGAAAAACAATCTTGTAATTTCAGATCTCGACGCAATGATAGCCACGAAGCCAGTGATGTCTAAATGACGTGCTTTTATGTACCATTTCATAATTTATTAACTTTTTCTTCTCATCCAATTGATTGTCAGTTCAATGGTCTTCAACGCAACTTAACTTTGTATTATCACATTTGCTTTATTTCAAATCACCATTCTTTTTGGTGCTGATCTTCATGTTCCTACCATTTTAGGTGAGATCTAGGTTCGCGCGGTACATAAGTAAGGTTAAGTGATTCCTTTTCTTGTAAGCTTGCTCTTGCTTTATTAGATGATCGGTTCAAAGTGTCAAACACTACGCTCTATTGTATAAATTACTGATTCTCGACGAATTTCGCTGAAATAAATATGGAAAATTTGAACAACCTCAATATATATATCCAAATATGAGTTACAATAAAAAATATAAATATAAGACAAAATACTCTAGAGATAGGTGGTGGATATTTATAACAAATCGTAGACTTCCGTGATAGGATAATCAGAGACTGGAGATCCGGTAACCATATTCTCCAAAGAAGTCATTTCCATGGTCTTGTAATCAATGTTTTCTTGTTTGTGAAGCATCTTTTTAACAATGACGATCATTGTGAACACACCTTAAATTTTATATGTGAAAGCAGAGACTTTCAGTCAATGAGTTACCAAGAATGACAACTACAACTAATGCAATCTCAATCAGTAGGAACAAAACTTTGTTGTAGAGTTCTGCTTCTTGAAGTTTCAACTTCATAGCGATTGGGCAGGTATAGACAACATTCAAATCAGTACCATTGAAAAGTGAAAATTCAAATTGAACATTGATTCGTTGTTGAGTTTTTACATGGATGAACAATCTGAAATGTTATTCATTGAACACAGGTTTGTGAGCATGAGAACTCACGTTGAATACGGTTTGTTCTCGCAGTTTGGAGAATCCGAATAGGCGCGGAGTAAATCAACACCTTCTGAATCGAAAGTATACCAGGCAGCTAGACTGTTGTTGCTCTGTCCATCCAATTTTTGCCAATCTCTTTTCCCCTTGTTTCTACATTGAGAAAACGCAAACTCCATAGGTCCGGAACTAGAAACATAGAGGCGGAGGGACACGGCCGGTTTCTGAATCGCACGTTCTAGCAAATGTGCGATTACAATTTCAGAGACAACTTCGGAAGCTTTGAATACACGGAAGCCAGTCTGAGATCGATGTTCTCCTACAAAAATGGTTGACTGATATTTATGAAACTGAAAAACTATGCTGCTTACTAGGTGCGAGAGTATATTCTTCATTCAATTCATGGTATATAAGTTTGGCTTTGAATGATTCATAAGTTGCAGTGTATCCGATAGTATCTTCAAGGGCTTCAATGTGGAGATACAATCTGAAAAATGAAGAGGAAATGTCAATTTTCTGATTCAAACCACGACTTGAGTTTTGCAAATTGATAAAAACAACATACCCAAATTTGTCTTTGTTCCGATATTCATATCTAGGATCCTGAAAATCCGATAGGCAACTAGTCACATTGTACAGTTGAAAAATATAATCGATTTCTTTCTTCTCGAATCTCACTGATCCCATTTTCATTGGTCCGAACAATTTCAATTTTGGTGAGAACTCGCATCTGCTGATATATAACTGTACTAGTCCAGTGCAATTGAACATCTGGTTGAGTTCAATATGAACATTATCTGTGCCTGAAGAACGTAATGTTAAGAAAATAGTAAAAACTAGACATGGAATCCCCACCTTGTCTGATTAGTCTTTGCAGATTCACATTTCGTGAAATTCGATGACCCTTCAATATATTGAATGCGACTGTACTTTGAACATCTGCTTGAAGTCTTCCTTCTGGAGTTTGAGCACCTTTTGGATCAATTAGACGGAACAGTGCAGTGCCAGTGATAATTTCCCCATCAGCACCAACATTCATATAAAATCTGAAAATTTTCTTTTTTTTAGAGACTCTCTGTGATAAACTGTACCCATGATGAGTTTTGTCTTCGGGGCAATCTAGATCATTGGAGAAGTTAGATAGCACTTGGAGATCATGTTTTGTCAAGTTCATAATTGACTTTGGAGAATCGATTTCAATTTCATGCTTTCTAGACTTAAAGCAAGAACTGAACGAGATCATATGAGGCTTCGAATAAATCAGTGATAACTGAATTTCCGCACCAGTAACCAGCGCTAAAACTGGCGAGTAGATATCTTCTTGATCTTCTCCGGCTTACCTGTATCAATCATGTGTTTGATTGGGGCGAAATGAACGTTCTGACGGTTTGGCAACACGACGTAATCGAAACTCCAAACAACTGATTCCAGTTTCGGTAGATCCGCAACAATTTGAACTTGTTCTTCGCCTTCCTCGTCACGTCTCCAGGTGTGTTGACAATTGTAGAATATTACTTCACCGAGTCCATTATGGTCAATGGATTCAAATTCCATCCACAAACTGAAAATCTCATGGAAATTCAACTTCACGATGAAATTAGATTCTTTTATAAATTTTTGAAGTTTAATTTTTTAAAGTTTATAAAATATAGGTTAACTTCAAGCGTCCAAGTGCAATCTAGAATTATAGAAAATCAATCATTTTCAGAAACGTCACACAATTTTCAAATTTACTCTCGGCGTAGACAAAATGTTGCTTTTCAGAAACGAAAGATAGCCCGCGGGAGACTCGAACCCCCATTCACGGTTTCGGAGGCCGATGTCTTATCCATTAGCAGGCCTAATACCATTCGTATTTTTTCATTCATATATACTAAGTATTCACTAAATCAAACGACCTATCAAATACCATCTGTGCAAAATTCCACAATGAATAACATTAAAACCTATTAATTTGCGAGAATTGTCACACTCTTACAATATTCATAAACCTTCACTGAATAATCATATGACATGTGAGCAGGTAGAAAACAAACATGTTTTTTGTGTTTTCTCATTGATTTCTTCCTAGAATACTTACTGATCGGTAAGACTTTCTTCTTCAATTGGGCATTCATCTTCTAAAGAAATCATTTCATTCCAGTATCTTACGAGTTGACGAGTAGTGGTTGAATTGACCTGTACGGTAAACTGTGGTGAAGATTTGCAACGTGACATATGAACATTGATATTTCCCACAACAGTTGCATTCAAACAGAAAGCCTTTATTTGCCAGTTTCTACCAGCTAAGATTCCTGCAAGATGCTTTGTTTGTCAGAGTGAAAGTCTTGGTTCGAGTCATCTTACTTCTTGGAAGGATCGTTGAGAAGTCAACGTATTTTGTTGCATTTTGAGAAGAGGAAAGGACAAAAGGGACGTGAAGTGTGTGTTCCCAACTTTGAAGAGGGCGCAGAACCGAAGATTTGTTGTTTTCTGGAAAAACGCATTTTAAACGTGATGAAGCTTCAATGGAATGAGACAAAACTTAAAAGACCAACAGCGATATAAAACGGCTCTTATCAAAATACGGTTTCCTATGCTACAACATTCATCTAATGGGCTGTCAGAACCTCGGCCACGGCCAAGGTCGAAAAAAACGAGAAATGAATTTTTCTGGATGAATTTTTTAGGCATTCCAGATTCTAGACTTTTTCGCAACAAAAATCAGCCATATAGACTAACAACAACATTGATTTGAACAGTTTGAACAATTTTGACAAGTACCAAACGAAAACTTCCTCCAGAAAAAATACACATTTTAGAGATATAAATATGCGGTTGCTGGGTCTGTATACCCTAGATTTTACTATGTTTGTGATATTCTTCACTTCTACAACCACCCAGGCTCAATATATTTTCAAACGCTATCCGAACTACCTTACCAAGAGTTGTGAACCAATCCTTCCTACATTTTTTAAAGATGAGCTGTCCAGTTGCGTTCAAATTTGAAGTTGTCAAAGTAACATTGAGTCCATTTTCAATCACTAGCTCCCAGTCGGTAACCATGTTCTTCCGGACAACTGTGAGCCACGGTTCAAGAATCAATGAGTTTGTGAATCTCTGGCTGTGCTCATCGAAAAAGTGTAGAGAGACATTTTGAGAAAGTTGGTTTTCAATACACAATGAGATTTCAGAATGAAGTACTGCTGAAAAGTTGTGATTTAGTCAATAGAAAGCACTCAAATTCTGATTTAAAAACTCACTTTCAGAGAAAAGACTGGGAGAGAAAATGACGTGGCTGTCGGTTCCAGATGAAAGATTCACTTGAATACTGATATCTTGACGGGGGTGATAGTTCACGCATCTCACAAAGTTGAGGCATGTTGAAAAGACAAGCAGAAATATTTTCATCCTCATCAGGCTAACCTTGACTTCAACCTCCGAGAAGACGCTCGCGAGAGGGTTGTGAATCGGAGGGCAAATGACAAGCTACACTAAAGCTATCCAAAAAAATTTGGCACCATCTCCGAGTAGGCGGAGCAATGAATCATGTAATTGTTGTCTTCGTTTTACACTAAAAGTGTCATGAGAACAAATACTACAGTACTCTTTTCTCGTCGTCGACATTCAAAATCTGAGTGCTTTTTGTTTTCGATTGCTGACACCACAAAGTGCTATTATCAAACTTTCGAGGTGTAAAGTGAAAAAATTTGCAGGTTTTGCAAACCGGCACATTAGCAAATCACAACTTAGGGTACTGTATCCGTTATGTAAGTTGAGAAATTGTGTCAGCTGAAAACTATCAATACTAATAAAGTTGGATTTTGATTGATTCCTTTTGAAAGTTTTGATATAAGCTGTAACAATCTGAATTTGTACACGTTTTTAAGTAAATTAAGGGTAACAGATTGGTGGAATCGGGCTCATAAAATGTTTCCAGAAATTCCTGTTCTAGGAATAATTACGTGGGGATTGGATATTTCTCAAGATGTATAAGACAGTTATTGAAAACTTCTTTAATCGGAAATTCTCCAACTGAAGTTATGCACAAGGAAGCTGTATAAAACGCGGATGAAGACTATTTATTGTATTATATTATAAACATAAGCTGATGTTAAGCAATTTTTGTGAGAACTCGGTACAAGACCCAACGATCGCCAGTAAAAGCAAACTGAATGAAATGACAGAGAAGTATTAGTAAATAAATAATGCAGATAAAGCGTTTTCTTAGATGTTTTTCCATTCTTGGATGGAGGAGAACAATAGTATCCGAAATATTTTGAACTCTTCTTTACATTCATTAAAAAATTATTGTTTTATCGCAACATTTCTTCGAAAAATTCGCATACAGATAATGAAAAGACAACAAACTAGGAATCCATCTTATTACCCTGATCGTCTAATCGTGAACTGAGAATATCCAACACTGAATTAACATGAGAAGAAAGCACAGACACAAGAAACTGAGAAAGTATAGCTGATTGCTTTTCTCATTTTTGTCCAGTGTTTGATTGGAAATACTTTTTTGCATTCAAATAAGTCTAGCTTTCTGTGAAGACATTGTTATTAAACTCTCAACTCTTGAGAAAATAAATAAAACAAGTATACACAAACGCTTTTTTTTCAATTTGTGATACAATTAATTGAGGTAATTAAACTATTTTTGACCTTAAATGTATGTATATGCTTGTTAATCACGTGTCAACTAGCCAAACTAACCACGAAGCACATTTTCTGTGAGTTATTCATTATAATGAGCCATCAGTTGATTGAACTTCAAACATCTTTCCCGGTATGCACGTTTCACCATTAGAAACTTACGAAAAAACCATTATTTCGATCAGACTCAACTTTTTTGGATGCTAGCACTGAAGTCAAAGTAAATCACAGAGGTAAAAACGTTCTTAAAGGGGGCCTGTCAAAAAGAAAATTGTTGGTGAGATTTTTATACCATCGGATAGAGCTCGGCGAAATACATCGAAAATCCTCTTGGAGGTATGGTCGAAAATTTTATTTTTGACCTGTTTTAGCGCGTGAAAGAAAAATCCTTCGCTTTTTTCAGTGCAAATTTCAATTATTTTTCACGCCATTTCAAACCTTCGCCCCAACTTTTAATCCTTCGCCCTAGTGCTTTTTTGGAGTACCCACCAGAAGAAGGTCCATAACTCAAAAACCATCCATCCGAAACAAAAATGATCAACTACAAAGTTGTTTAGCGTTCAATTTGTGACAACTCTTCAGTACTTGACTTTTTTCTAAAACCATTGGTCTTTGAGTATTTGACGATTTATTGTCAAAAGCAATATTCAGATTTCTTTTGAAAAAAATATTATCAACTCACTTTGGAAGCTTCTAACTCGAAGACCAATGGTTTTCGGAAAAAGTCATGTACTAAAGAGTTGTTACAAATCGTACGCTAAACAACTTTGTAGTTGATCATTTTTGTTTCGGATGGATGGTTTTTGAGTTATGGACCTTCTTCTGGTGGGTACTCCAAAAAAGCACTAGGGCGAAGGATTAAAAGTTGGGGCGAAGGTTTGAAATGGCGTGAAAAATAATTGAAATTTGCACTGAAAAAAAGCGAAGGATTTTTCTTTCACGCGCTAAAACAGGTCAAAAATAGAATTTTCGACCATACCTCCAAGAGGATTTTCGATGTATTTCGCCGAGCTCTATCCGATGGTATAAAAATCTCACCAACAATTTTCTTTTTGACAGGTTCCCTTTAAGGTTTTACTAATGTTTTTCCGAGCTCTAACAGGAACTCAGAGTCTGAAGTCCTGCAAACTCAACTTGTTTCTCATTTGAAACAAAATTTGTATGAAAAGCGAATTAGAAAACCCACTGCGACAATTCCTCCAAATAGCCATTTTTCCATATTTTTTCACTCAAACCTTCTTGATGTCATCTCAAATCATCTACATTTCTGAGAGCACCCCCGGTTTTCACTGGAAAATAAGAAAGACGGAGCTGTCATTTCAAGTCAATACAAAGAGAACATCTTCTCAAAAAATGTCAGGCAATTTCACCCCCAACAAAATGGTATGCCATACTCACAGAAATTGGCCTTTATTCTAAACATTGAGAAAGATCCAATACCAAAACACTCCCTTTTCCAAAAAAAAAACAAGGTTTGGACGACAAATCAATGCGCAGCAGGCCTATGTACTTATTTCCTCCCTTCAGCTCTTCTTCTCACATTTTGGCGTTGAAAAGCTTCTTGTGCATTTGAACTTTTCATTATTTCGCAAGATCTTTTCTGGAGCCTTCTTTTTTTGAAGCAATTGTCGGCCTACTGTAGTGCACAACTCATTCACTCACTAAAGTTTCTCTGGGGGTGTTAACTTTTGAAAAAGTTAAATTCAAAAATTGGAGTCTTCAACTGATAAAACTAAATTTATTCGGTGAAATCAATTTTTGAGGCTACATTCAAGTTAAAAGAAGTTGGAATTATGAAAATAAACTTTCTGGGGTAATTGCCAAGTACTTACCTTCAGTATGATTGAACCTAAAGTCATTCAGTTGGTTATCAAAAGCGTTACCGGCTGCGCCATGCGGCCGCGGAGGTGCGACGATTTTCTCCTATTCGAGTTTCTTTTTAGTTTCATTATCAGCCGCCATACAATGAGAGTTCCCACCTTGTCCAACTAGACTGTTATGTTTCTTCTACAACGACGTGGAACATTTTCTGAGCACGGTTCAAAACTGTTTCAATCTTTGACCGTTCACCAAAAGCTGTCTCTACCGGTATAGCTTTGCAGTTTGTAGACAAATCAATGTTAAACGACACGTCGCTGCTTTTATGCATATACCCTTTCCGTTTCCTCTCACTCTTCATTCGACAATTTTCTCTGCGGCGACCTGCCTTGTGTGCTTTTCCTATTGTTTTTATTCGTCATTTGGATGCTGTATATGTTTGTTGTGCAAGTTTCGTAGATGTTATGCCAGGAAAAAAACAGATGTACCAAAAGTTTGTGACTCATTACGCTTCGCAGATGTTCTACCAAATTTGGAAAATGTATAATTTTCTGAAGCATTTCAAATGGTTCAGCTGTGGGAGTACAGAGGAACACGCTGGCACATAGAACAGCTTGTGAACTTAAAGCATTTCCTTGTTGAACCTGAGTATTTATCACCAATACAACAGTCTACAACTCAATTTGAGAGAAATGCCTAACCGTGGAAGGAAATTGAGTTCCTGAAGACAACGAATCTTCGATTGGTACTGAAGCCACCTTGTGGTTCTTTACTGGAATTCATAAAGAAAAATAATTGATTGTTTATTTTTTTTCATTCATTCCTCCCTCCCTTCTCAGGTTCAGTCAGTCGACTCAGTTCACCATCACGAGGTTCATGACAATTCTCTATTTTCATTCAGTATAAACTTTGGAAACCGTTCGATGAAGGAACTCAAAACGTCATACGACATCCTCAGAAAACCATTTCATCGCATTCCGCCCCTTTTGCCTTTTCGCATCTTCTTCTTTTTCCGTGCCCGCTATTCTCTCCTGCTTTCCTTTTCTCATTTCAATTTTGCAGTCCTTTTCTGCGAGCGTCTCACCCTTTCATGTGGTGGCGTGTTATGAGGGGTACGTCGTGGATGTGAGTGAGTGTGTCTCTCTATTTCTGTATCGATTCCAAAGCACTGTGTTTCCGGCCAGAGATAATTTCCGTTCACTATTCCACAACCCTGCGGCGTTCACTCTCCTATACCCTCTTTTACTCTCGCTGAATACACGTTTCAAAAAACCTATCTCTTGACAAAAATCTCAATTTTAGCTATGGCGAGAAGGGTTCAACTTGGTTACAACAATCTTCAAGATCAGTTCGAAATGTTCGATGTGAGTGTGTCATTACTTAACAACCAATATATTTTCCATTTTTAGGAGGAATCGGTTGATTTCGTTCAACCTGAACCAGAGGCTGAGCGACGCCGTCGTATTTTCATCGAAGAAAATCTTGAAAAGGAACTGCTGATGCAGCAAATTGCCAATTCCGAGGCCGCTATTCATGAGCAGTTCGTCCGTGGTCAGTCATCTCCAGAAGAAGCTGAACGCAAACTGGCTATTATCTACCACGGTGGAATGAGCCAGACAGGATACATCGTTAACTGTTGGCCACCAAGACCAGTGACGTCACATCTTTTCGTCGAGAAGGTACCAATTAGCGACATTTTCTAGATACATTGGTGGCGTGAATACTAGCTCAGATTCAAATTTGTAGTAAAGAACCTATTGTCTTTGAGAAGATGCTGCCGTCAAAATGAAACGTAGTATCTTCGATTTTTTGGAAGTCTAGAAATAAAGAAAAGTTTTGAAAATTAACGTTTTCGAATAACTACTCAAAATGTGATCGGTTTCTCTAAAGCTGGAAATAGGATGCAAAGATTATAGATAGAGAATAACACGGAGAAATGCAGGAAATTGTGAAAAGCCGAACCTAAGCTTGCAAGTTTCTATTTTTCAGCTCGCGAATGTCATGCACAAAGATAGAATTCTATTCATGACAGAGAAAATTCATGAATTCCGTGCTCGTCCTCACTATGGATCGGGACCACAAGACAGTAATGATTAGAATAGCTTTTCCCTTTTCATCCGATTGTTTTCAGACAGTATTGTTATTATTGTCGAAAGTGATGGATCAATCAACCAAATCCAGAAAGCTGGTTATTTCAGACGTCTTCCTTTGATTGTCATCAAGGAGTAAGATATTTCAAAATAGCAAAAAAAAACTTATAATTTTTTTCAGATCTGATTTGGTTAATTCCCGCAAAGATGCTTTGAATCGTCAAATCACTCAATTCGAGAACAACCGCTTCAACTCCATTTTGGTCTGCCATCAAAACTTGGTAGCACACTCAACCGTTCCATTCGCAAAGTTAAACATCTTTCACCAAGTCACCGACAACCACATTTTCTTTGACTTTGTCCGACGTCTCACCGTGAACTCTCGCCTTCGCAAAGAGCCTTCGGATATCTTTGTCCCACTCAACAATTTTGATAAACCAGCAGTTGTGGAATACACAGCAGCAGTAAGAACATAGTGTTTAGTTTTCCCAATCTTCGTATTCACTTATTTCAGCTTCTTGCCGCCCGTGGTGAAGAGATCAGCACCGATTTGCTCGACTTTGTAGAGTGAGTTAAAATTGGTAAAGTATCACACCGTTTAATTATTTTTTAGGTTCAAGTGCTGGGCTAACAAGAGTCAAGAACGCCAGATCTTCGAAGAATGGGCGAGAGACGTGAAACAGTCCAACCTGTCAGAGGTGAAAAAATCATGCTGATAAATAGCGTATAACAATATCGTGTTGTAGGAAAGCAGAGTTCGCGAGATCCTCGGAATTCGTGTTGAATTCTGGTGGAATAACCACGAAACCCTCCGCCGTTGCCACCAATTTGTCCGTCCACTGAAAGAGATTGACCAAAGCCCAGAAGATCGCCCATGGCAATACTCTCACCGAAGCGAGGCAGAAAATGAAGTTACTCGCGTTTAGTGCGACTTTTTTACAGGCAACAATTTCGAACTCGCCCTTTTAACACGTTTTTCGAAATTCATTATTTGGTTTTTTTAAAGAAAATTTTCTTGCTTTTTCCCAGTAATTCTACACATCCCCCAATCCATTTCTCCCATCTCAGTCACGTTCCCCGAATCTAGTTTGACGGTCACATTTGACATCCCTGTGCAACACAGCCATAAAAATACAATGGTTTCCTGACCCTCCGTTTGTACTTGTTCATTCATTCAATTGGCCAAAATAAAGTTTTCCTCAATAAAATAGTGGGTAGTAATTTATTCAGAAATTCAGATTTTGTGGAACTACTTTCAGCTTCAAAAACAGAATCAAAAAGGAACAGGGAAAATGTGCACACACCCATCTACTACATAACTACCAACAGACAATTGGTTTCTAGAAAAACACAAAATACTAGCAACAAAGCTTTACAGTTTTTGGATCGTTTCAAACAGGTTGAATGAAGAAATGAGTGTAGATAAAACCAGTAGATAGCATAAAAACGGTTCGCAGCGGCAGATTGGTTCTAATAAGTGGATCGGATCGAAGAGACAGCAGCGTGGGCAACAAGAAGTTGAGCAAGAAGACGAGACTCAAGATAGGCACGAGTATCGACAACCCAATCACGAGCCAAATGAGCTGGTTGACCCTTCAGAAGTTGAACAAGACGGATAGCCTTATCTAAGTCTCCGTTGTGGACGTATTGCTTGGCACGGGAGAGGATCTGTAATTTGACAAAGTTGAGAACGTGAATTTATAAATAGTTTTCTCTATGTTCTGCATTCACCCATCGCGGTGAACATGCAGACCAAGCATTTCATTCGACGACAGTCGTTTTCTTTATAATTTTCAGAGCTTTCTTTATGTGGAAACTTTCACGTCAGCTAACTGGATGAATGCAAAATTAATTGAAAATATTTATACAGAAGTTCCAATCAAAAATTCAAAATTTTTCCTTAATATTATTCAATGTGGAAAATTTAAGCAGCTCAAGTACACTGAAACGTACTATTGTTCCAATTTTTGAGCATCGAACAGTTTCATCTCAGCCTTAGAATCATTTGTTGCGATCTCTAGCCTATAGCTTACCTCATAGTTGTCGGTGTTATTGACATCAATTATGTCAGTGGCAGCATACTGTTTTGGCATGTCCACCAGGAAAAGAGATTTGACATACGACCAGAAATATGCCCCGAGAGTTCCACCGTTCTCATCAATTGCAGCAGTTCTGCGGCCGATTTTGTAGAGCTGTTCGAATCGGTTCTTTAGATCTTGCTCAGTGTATGTTCCAACTGTAGTTGCTTGCTTCGGGAATGAGCCGATGATCGCATTGACAAAGCTGTCCTCTGGGTTTACCTATAAATCAAAATTTCCTCGATGAATTGTTTTCATTGCAAGAGTACTTCTTTGAGAAGATTCAACGACTCATTCAACGGGAGTCTTCTCTCATCAATATTGTTTCCAGCCTTGTTTCCGTGTTTCAAGGTGTCAATCAAGTTGTGGCATGCAATCCAGAATTGCTTGGCCCGACGGTTCTCGTTGTCCAAAGCAACGCGGCTTCCGAGTGCTTCCTCGATTCCTTCCAAACGGCTCAAAGCTGCTCCGACTTGTTTGCTGTGATGATCACGCTCACGAAGTACAGCCTGAATGAAACAAATGATGTATTACTGGAAAGTGAAAGAGCATTCTTACCTCTTCGACTTTTTGGTTTTGTTCAATCTCAAAGAGTTGTCTCTGAGTGCGGATGACTTGTTCCAAGTGCTCAGAATGAGCTGAAGCAGTACGTTTCAGTTGATCCTCGAGTTCTCCTTCCCAAGATGAGCGGCTCTCAATTAGCTGAAAATTTGAAGTTCAGTGCTTGTGTATTAATCTAGACTGCTTTTTGTTGTACTATCACAAAGAGGTAGCTTTTAATTTATCAAAGGCTGAACACCGTCGATTTGACATATTTTTCCGATGGTTCAATGGCTTTTGTAATCAACTTAAATTTGCGGAAAGAGATCAACAGATCTAATCAATATAAACTCACAGCTCTTTCAATATCGAGTTCTTTTTGAAGTCCAACACGGCTCATTTCAATGCTAAGCTTCTCAGAAGCAATACGTTCATCAGCCATTCGTTGTTCCTCAAGAGCCTTTGAAATATGCAATTCTTCACGAACTTGTTGATCGGAGAGTTGACGACGGAGTTGATCAACTTTAAGATGAGCGTGGGCAATCAGAGCGTTGAGCTCATCCTCGTTGAGGTTCTTGTCCTGGAAAAATTATTAACTGTTTTCTAGCTGTAAATCGCATTCTATTTTTTTATTTTTCATTGTACAATATCTCAATCTGTTTTTTGAGTAATGAGATAGCTTGAGCTGACGCGCTCATCAATCTTAAATCCAATCTCCTTTCTCGACATTTCCATTCTACCGTGACCACACTGAATAATAAGATGCAATGTGCCCACGCCAAACCCATCAATTTGAAGGCACACTCTTTCTGGGTTTTTTCTTTTTCTTTTTTTGATTCTATTCTTTCGTTCGTAATTTTCTTTCCTTTCTTGGGCACATCACGAGAAAACGTATATATGACGTGCTGTAGTATAGTCAAGCACGAGACTGAACGATGTGCCCATTACAGTAGCCCCATGAAGAAAACTGGGCGGGGCGAGGCGAAGCACACGCTGCCGAATCACAGCGTTCGACGTTTTTGCATTCGCGGCTCATTAAGCCATTCTTCTCACATTTTCTTCTCCTTTCCTTTTCATTTCTTGAATTTGCCGGGTTTTCAATTTCCTTCTCTTCCATCTTTCTCAAACTTACTTTTGCATGAATATCCACGTTTGGAAGAATACTCTTCATCTCGAGAGCGAATTGCTGACGTGACTTTTCAATCAAGTCTTTGTACTGGTTGAGGACAGCAGATTCTTGACGAGACTGAAAAACACATTCTAGAAATAGCGAACTAGGAATAGCTTAACCTTGTTGACCAAAGCGTTGATTTCATCAAGTTGGTGAGAAAGCTTGTTGGCAGTCTCTTGAGCATTGAGGAGCAATGGATTCGTGGCAGTTGATGAATCCTTCTTTCCGTCGTTCACGATCTGAAAGTACCGTTGTTAGGTATCTAATAGAAATATCATCTTTCATTCTTCTCAAATGATGATTCTTGTTCTTCTATCTACGTTTGATACCAATATTTACCTTGCGAAGATTATCAATGTAGTTTCTTCCGTCGACTTCCTGGCTGCTGTCAATACGAGCTTCAGCCTCAGCTCTCTGGAGAGCAGCGGTCACGTTCTCCCAGTTGGCATTCTTAGCATCATCGACAGTCTGCTTCAAGATGCTAGCATGCTCGTTAATAGCGTTGATAGTCTTCAGCTTAGCTTCAGTAGCAAAACGGACTTTTCCTTCAGCAGAGTGAATAGCAATCTTGAGTCTATCCTCGAGCTCTGAAAATTCTTAAATTGGAACTCGTAATGTCCAAAAGCTTTGTCCAAAGCTAGATCTGGGATTGATATGGTCTGACTACTGGTTGCAAAATGAGAACCGTAAATACAACGCCTAAAGAGATGAGATTTTGCTGCGTTGTTCATACGAGATACCATTTTTTTACATTTGAGGTATCACCCAAACCAAGCTAATTGGAATGACTATGAGTTGGCTTTTGTAACTTTATTTATCAAAAGTAGCACGTTATATATTCTGGGACACTAAAGTTGGAACCATTCAATGAAACGGTCTGTTGAGAATAAACCTGAAGAAGAACTCACGTTTGTTCTTAGCGGCTACAACATCTGGTGATGGTTTCGCTTGAATTGGAGTCACGTTTTTGCGGACATCAATTGGATCGACATGGACAGGCTCTGTCGAAACAACTGGTGGAAGAGGAGCAATCTCAAGTGGTGGAAGAACCTCCTTCTTCTTTGGCACAACGTTCACTACAGCATCCTTGATTTCTCCAATTTGTTTCTTGGTTTTACTGCAACGCATTTAGTTTTCAACCTCTGTGGTATGTGACACTTCAACTCACTCCAAGCTGGATTCTCCCAGAACTGCGTCAAAAACTTGCTTGATTGGTGGAACAGTTGTCTCAACTTTGTGTCTGAACTCCGGGTCAACGTAGGCGTATCCAACAACACCTCCTGCACCAGCAACAGTCGCACCAACCAGGGCCAATCCCTTGCCGCCACCCGATTTCCTGCAAAATACGGGAGGTCACGTACGATCGATTATTCCTCTTACTTTGGGTGATGTACTGGTGGCTTTGGTGGAGCTGCTGCTTGGTTAGATTGCTGGCGAGCTCCTTTCAGCGTCTGGCTGACTGATCGTTTCTGGAAATCGAGAAATGAATTTTTTTCTGCTGCTAAGCAGAAATTGAAAAAAATCAACGTACCGACGCAATCCGAAACATTTTCGCGACGACCGGCGAATAATTTACCTGAAAACAGGACTCTTCCGATTTTATTCAATATTGATTACGGAAAGATCAGGTTTGAAAAAGAAAAAGAAACAAACAAGTTGTTTAGCGTTCGAAGATTAATTTGGGCGTCATGCACGGAAAATGCGCCAACAGAGAGGGAAGGCGCACTTTGCGTACGCTACATCAAACATCACAATATGTTGGATTCGCAGGCAAAACGAAAGAAATGAGGTGCTAATTGGGATGAACAATGAAGATGAATGGGAAAAACACTTGGGAAAAGTTTTCATCGAGAATAAGCTTGAATTGGTGTGTTCTCGTAGAAAAACTCGTTTTTTTTTCCGAGTAAGTTATTTTTTCCTGATGTTCGGTGTTTCAAAATCTTCCGTCAAACTAGATAAAGGTTTGCAATAAATCTGAGTTAAAAATTTCTCAGTAGCCATTCCAAAACTAATAAATGTCTTTACAAACGGCCCAACAAATGCAGTATGTAGAAAACCAGATCCACCAATTACCTGGTCAAGGTCACCCGTACTTCAATACATATAACGGGCAGTTGTGTTTTACAATGTATGTCTTCCTCCCTGTCATTTCTTATCGGTCATTGTGTTATTTGTTGGGAATAATATGTATACTTATTTTCTCCAGTATATGCAAATAGTGTTCTTTTGGTATCCCGTTCTTATTAACGTTTTCAAAGTATGACACATTTCCAATGTTCCGTTATCTTCTTTAAAAGGGCATCCGCATTTTGTTTCACTCAAAAACAGAATATCGTTCACAACATTCAACCAAAACAAGTCGTTCTTCAAAGAAGAGAAAGTCGAGAAAGAGCGGGCAAACAGAAGAGACGGAGAGAAACATCGTAGTTTTGGAGGCTGGGTCTCGCAGCGGTTGGCCATCGAGAGTGTGGTCGGAAGGGCTTGCGGCGCACCCTCATCCCTTCGCTATTGATTCTCTTCTCTTTTCTCAATTTCCCTCGGGCTCGCCGGGCTCCGTCGCTTCTTTTCATTTTCATTTTTTCTTCTCGTGAGAGAAGCTGCCACTGAATAAATATTCAAGACGCCAGATTGCCATCCAACTTTTTTGAACCTCTTCCTTGATCTCGTTTTCAATCTTTCTCCTCCACATTCCTTGAATATATTCTTTTTAGAAGATGTTTCTCTCCAAACTTGGTACCATATGCACAAGAATGGACTTCCGTGATGCCAACATTCCATCAGCATCGTTCCATACGGTTGCAGCTATTTTGGTGAGCATAAATTTCATAGAAAAATTTAAGAAAAATGAATTTTAAGGCAATCTTCGCCATGATGTCAACCGACTGGATTCTCATTGAAGACATGAGTGCCAAGAATGGAACATTGGACCTTGCAGCCATTACTGCAGCACAATTGTATATGAAGAACTCGGAGCCATGCCACGCTATTGGTACGTTTTGTAAAATTTGTTAGACCAACGACCAATCAAGTTTGATTCTGCTCATTCTCAGAAGTGTACAATGAGAGTATCACACATCTTAAAATAATATGGTCAATTATGACTCAAACTAGTTTCTACTCGTTACTGATACATATGAGAAAGGGATAAGTGCCTTCATAATGATGAGGATGAGAAATAGGATCCGAGAAAATAAAGTCATAGATTTCTCGTAATTACAGGCTGTCATGACTTCTGGGAGGCTGTGCGCTTTGGGGGATACATTGACGAGGAGGGAAAATCACACGTCGCCTTCCACACTCCGACCAGAGGTATAATTATAAGACAAGACAGGATGAGATCCAAATATTATATTTTCAGTCATTGTCGATTGTATCACTCCATCCACTGCAAACTACTTCTACATTCTGATCGCTTTGTGCTTTGTAATCTCAGCAACGTCTTCACTATGTGCAACAATGAGTCTTCTTCCGCCACCAGCTCCATTCTTGTCATGGCTCCGCAACAATTCGGTCCTAGAAATGTCGAATAGTAAGTTTTTTAAAGGATGGTTACAGTCTTTTAAAATATTGGTTTGCAGTGATGCTGACACTTGCATGCTGCACAATTGCAATTGTCGCTCAAACAGACATCTCCGACCAACGTCCGGAAGACATCGTCGCAATCGGCGCTGGTGTCTTTTTAGTGTGCATCTCAGGGCTATTGTCATTTCTTGCTGCTATGGCCAGCATCCGTCAAAGGTATACTCCGGAGGAGAAAATGATTTATGTGAATCCACTCTTTGCAGCAATCGAAAAGTTCGGATGCGCCGTATTGACAACCAACGACTTCTCTGTGCCCGCTCTCTTCGCTCATGGAGAGATGTCGGACGTCGTCCGGAGGATTCTCGCCCGATAGTCGACTTCGAAAGGTACAGATCATGAGAAAATGTGATCTATATGCAGTCTGATAATGTTAATGCGGATTAAAAGAAATTACAAAGTCTCGCATACGTGGGAAGATTTTTAGTGAGGAAGAAAAACATGAGCAGAATTTTCTGATCAGGCCCGAGGCTGCAATGTTTTCAAACATAGAAGGTAACAAAAAACTCGAAAGTACTGAAAAGGATCTTTTTTTTTCAAGAAAAGAAGAAAAAAAAATTTCAAACTCAAAGTTCAGCTTCTTTGTTTGATGATTAACTAAACTCTGTCTTAATTGAAACTAGAAAAAGAATGTCTTTCTCAGTTCTGAAGTACAATAAAAAAACTTCAGATACCTTGACGAATGTACCGAGTTGGAACAAACAGCTTCTCAATCTGCCTCACAATCGAACCCTGCCGTATAATTCCGTAATTGAAACGGTCCACAAACAATTACCATGTTCCATTTTCACTCTGCACCCCCACTGTACCTAAAACAAATTTCTATTTTTCCACTGTCATATTTCAAACACCAATCTTAGTCATTTTTTGCTTTGTACACTTCAAGCAATGTCAATTCTAGTTGTGAATCTTCGGTTCCTTGTATCTACCCTACTATATTCATCCTATCTTTTCCACGCAAAATAATTTCCGGTCGATACTCTTCTATCCCAATGTAGTATTTCTATTTTTTCCCCAATTTTTCAAAGAAACCCGTACCATGTCGCATTTACAATTCCAGTCCTCACGATGATCTTCTCAACAACTGCTTCTAAAAATTCCAAAAAAATGTCCCTTTGCTTCTGTAGGCGAATTTCTTATACTGCTTTAACTTTGAAATTGTACTCGATGGAAACTGAAATATTACGAAAGCATCGAATGAATGTTTGAATTTCTATTTTAATAAACGATCAATGATGACTCATGGATCTCATGAAAAACAATCAGAAATGACAGATTTGTTTTCGTAAATGTTTCAGAATTACAACAACTCCCGCCAATGCAGTCATCTAGAATTCGAGCTGTATTGTTCAATTTGTAATGGAGACATTTCGAGATGTTATAGAAAGTTCTGAAAACCCCGAAGGAACCCTTGCAACATATCATCCATGTTCAAAGAGAATAGAGGTCCTTTGTTTTGTTATTTGTGTCACGTTGTTACTGAAGGTCATTTGCTAGCTTACGTAATGTTCCACCGATTTTGTTGGGTTCGCATTCCTATTTGATGTTGCAAATATTCTGTAGTCATGCGCTTTTCCTAACTTCTAGAATTTTTGACAAAGAGAAATTTTTTGAACAATAGTTATCGACTCAAGTCATTTCATTCATATGCACAATTGTAGTAGTTCTTTTCTGTACATCATTTCCAATCTTCATTTCAAAATTGAAGATATACATGTCACAAATGCCTCCCATTTTCTTTCTAAGAGACGATTCATTTTATTAGCCGCAGTTTCTCCGGAACATAAATACCATGATCCTCGTAGTGAGCTGAACTGTCAGAATTCGACTATTCATGTGACGAATTTTCTTCGTGGGCGTGTTCATTTTATAATTTTCTGTTCTAGAACAATCTAAAGGATCAATTATCATAATGGGCGGCGCTTGAGATTGATCAGTGGTTTTCGGTATCGAAATGATTTTTGAATGTTCTTTCCAGAACAGTTATTCATATTCTCATTTTCACTGTTTTGAAATCACTTCTCGACCAATTTTCTTCTATTTTCTTCCACTTCCTTTTCAATTGTTTGATTGACAGTTGCTCAACTGCTGATAACATCAAGGCTACTTTTGTTATCAATAACACAGACGAGCCCTTTTTAGAGCTGTTGACGTCGACAGTACTCATAATTTCAATCAATTACACCCGCTGGCGCTGCCTGTCCGACCCTGGCACCATGTTGTGAAATCAGAGGCCTCTCTAGCCCGGGGTGAAAAATGCACATAGGCATGGCTAGACCGCACCGTTTTTCGGCTGTTTTCGCGTCTACAGAATACGGGGGAGCCAACGATGGACACAGGCACGAATACAAGAAGGGATAGTGACCCACCCCTTTTCTTTCTTTTACGCACACATATTCATTTTTCATACAACTGCCATTGTCTTTGATACATATTCGACGAGGCCTTGGGTCGAAATCAACCAATATTTACTTTTTTCGAAACTCTCGCTGTCAAGTCTTGATAGCTTTGTGAGCGTTAGTAAGTGTGAGTATGCAAATCGGTAAGCAACACTAACCTTTGTAGTGTTCTTTCAGTTTTTGAGCATGCCAACTTTTTTTTAGTTTTCAAATCGTGTTTCTCAGTCAATTTTCGATTACTGAGATTTTATTTACCCCTACAGCATGCTATCAGGAGCAACTCTGAGATCTTCACAGATAGAAAACATTTTTGGAAACTGTTGGGTTTTTACAAACAATATCTCTTAACTCCAAGGGGCCTTCTGTGACTCATTTCCCTGTATATCAACACACCAAAAAACACTCTAATCTGTTCAACTGATCGAGATCGGTTATATTCTTGACAATGCATGATATGATAAACTGTAGTTGAATAATAATTTCAGACTTCGGCTGAAGAAATGGAATCCCTTAGATAGAACAGTTATCATTACCTTCAAAGGTACAATTTTAACACTTTCTAGCTAACTATCTATAGTTTAGAAGTGTTAGGTCAATACCAGACTTCCCTGTGATACACTGCGATAAGTTGAATACTCTTTCTGATTTTCATTAAACCCTTCTTGAATATCAAATTTAGAAACCGATATCAATAATATTCCTATTACCGTACCCCTAATTGCTCTTTTTCGCATTTGAAGAGAATGGGAATCTGTCTGGAAAAGAGCAGGCATTGCATTGAACAGGAAAGTGAAAATTCCCATTATTCGTAATGAGTTAGCGCGAAATCGCGCTGCGGGAGCGCGACTTTTTTCGTAAAGGACAAAGAGACTGTCACCGTGACATTTACTCGATTTTGGTCGCAGACTGCGCGCGCGAATTCACTCGGCGTCCATTTCAAAATTTGGTGAGCCTGTCAACAACCTAAATCATCTATTTTTTTTGTCTCCACTAATTTTGAGTGAAGGGACTGACTGTATAAGATTTAGCTGTATCTCCTCTTGGGATATTTCGTCTCCAGAAAAACTCCATACAATGTTTTCGAAGGCAGTTGAGATGAACTCCACTTACAAAAATCATAGTCCGAACTAACAAACAGATGTCTAGGTGTCGCTAAGTTTAGATGAAATATAATTTCATAGAGATAATAGTGTGCCAAAGCATCTTAGGGAGCTATAACGTTTGTAGTTGAAAGTAAATGTTGTTTATCTTTTTTGTTATGATGAGTTTGAAGAAAGTCTCAAAGAAAAGAACAGCACTTATATCAGAGTTACAAAAAACTACTGATGGAGTTCAGGACCATTTTTCTACACTCTCTAATATGGGGTCACTTCATTGCAAGAAGCTGTACTATTAGAAAAGAGACAATAAACGTTCAATATTCTCATTCCAGCAAACAATTTTCATTATAACTATTTTTCCAAATTATTTTTTGTACGCTGTTGGCTGAAACTATTGTTGATAGTCGGAAACTTTGAAGTGCCCCTCTAGGGATCTTTCCGTTACAGGAGCCGGTCTATTTCCAATACTCCTTCCAGAGGGCCGCGCGTTTTAAAGAACACGGGAGGCCTGTGGTATAGTTCCCATGACATTTATCTCGCATTAATGGCAGCGGTTGGCGTAGCTCCGCCCCCATTTCAATACTTGTCGAGCCTGTCGAAATCCTAAATCATTCATTCATGTTCAGAACTTGTGTACTCATCAACCGCCAGTCCCAAATTCTTCTCATCGTTGGAGGTGGTCCTTCCTTACATATTCCCAAAGTATCTGAATCCGAAGTTCACGTTCTGAGACCTTATTCTAGTAACTAATCTCGTGACCTCTCTAACATCAGAAAACTCATCTAAATCAGCCAGAAGAAGGGAATACAGTGGTTTTTTTCTTCCATGTAAATCTATTATCAAGCTGATGTATCCTTCAGGAATTTGGAGTTCCAGAAACAGCGAAGCTCCTGAAAGTTTGTTTGAGTCAAGTCAAACTCCTGTAGAGTTCTTTATATAATTGTTTCTTTAAACCATTTGCTTGAAAAACAGTAACGTATTTCCTCAGACGTAAAATGACAAATCACTAACTTCAATACACTTGATGTTATACAAAACAACAAATTTCCTCATGACCTGCTCTTTCAAGAGTTCTTGTTGACATAAAATTGCCGACTGTTATCATAGGGGTGCTCACTCTTATGACAAAACTTCAAAAATTTCCATTTTACGGCCACTTTTTTTGAATTTTTTTTTTACTTTTTTGGTCGAACCAAATGTGCCACGCCATTTTGTGATAATTACCAAAAAAAAACCCGGTAGAGGGTAATAAACGCTAGAATGGAAAAACCCATTCTAAGCAACTATAAAACTACATTCCACAGTTACCCTCTATTAGAACAGCATTTAGGAATTTCAATGATTTTAGCTACTGTACGTGTCGCGGTGATTCCAAGTAACTGGGGTTGGTACAATCTGCCTCTAGTAATAACTACAAGCATTTGACCTCAACTGTACAGCCTAAAAACTTTCCATAACCGGTAAACATGTTTACTATTCCTTCGGAATATTCAAATGACAGCTGTGATTGGTGAAATAATAATCCTTTAGCTCTCAAAAACTTCCAGCTGGGAAAAGTAAATTCTTGCTAGCGTCAAAACATCAAACGTATTGCTCCTAACAGCTGTATAACACGCCCCCTTGACCCTTCATTTCATCGTTACAATCTGTTTGAGAGCTGGTCAGAAGTATAAGTTCAAACGGTCATTTTCTAGAAGTAGATGATTTAAAGTGTGGCCACTATCAGTTGAGCCGAACTTTGGACCGCAAAAAAAGTTAATACTGTTATCATCCTGTTACGTTGTTTCCCAAAAAAGTGTAGCTTCTCGTTTTTTTTCCTTCAAAATTTACTTTTTCTTTCGCTAACCACGCCATACAAACACAACTGTTATCGAGACAAAATTATTTAAGAGACGTCTCAGAGATAACAAAGTCAGTTGTGCCTGCGGAGAACCATGGGTGACGGTCTGAAGTTATTGCTTCTATTCTGCTTCGCCACTGCGGTACGTTGAACAATTCAGGTATTCAATATTAACTTTCAGTTATTATATTTGCAGGTAAGCGGTACCATCTTCAGAAAACACGGCGAGGCTAAGCGTCAGTGCCCGGAGGTAAAGGATTGGTCCAACGCCTGAATGATATAAATCATTTTTAGGGGCAATACAACTTCAAGGGATCTTGCTTCCAGTGCACTCCATGTGGCAGCTTCATGTATGAACAGTGAGTTTCATTCCAGTTTCAGACTATTCCATTTGGTTTCGTGGCGGTTTTTGAGTCAATGAAATTGATGTCAGTCCACTGATAACTGAAAAGTATATGTCATGCACATACTTTTCTTTCTCTAACCCACTTCGGTGTCATATGGTGCCTTGAATAGTCTCTGTTATTGTATAACAATGTGATAAGAACGACGAGAACTTCAAAACATATATCTATATTTGAAAGCAGTAAATTGTCATTCTGTAGGTAGAAATGATTGTTTTGGTGGGGAGAAAATACTGTCTTTTTTATTGCAAAGCTGGGTGGTCGTGAGGTTTTGAAAACAGAAAAAAAAACATACTATTGAATGCTCCAACTATCATCTCACCTTAGTGTTCCTTATATAGTTCATAAGCTTTGTAACTTTGGATCATGACTGGAAGTATTCAGTGAATGCTCTGAGTTGAAAACCGGATAAATTTACCTAAAACCACACGCGAATTCGTTGGGTTTCCAATATTTATAAAAACAATTTTAGTGTTATCTGAATCTATTTGGAAAAAATGGGTAGTGAAAGTTAATGAGGTCGATCAATTTTTAGTGATAATAAAAGGGTAGAAAAAATTAGGATAACCGTCGAGAAACTTAGATTTCCAAAAAACTATTCAAATTTTGGAAAGGTTGTTGAAAAAAATTGGTTGCTGTAGAGTAAATGATCATCTATTTCCCCTGGTGACTATTTCACTAAAACTTTTGATACCAGTGACAGCGAAAAGAACCTCGGATGTGTTTTTTTTTCTTAATAGACGTAGAAATAGACGTAGAACATGATTCTCACAACATTTCTAAAGGCTAGAAACGTTCGACTAACAAGCTACATTCAAACAAATCGATATAGTGATTCCACTCAATTTCATCATGAAATGATGTTATCAGTAGTTTTAGGAGAAGGTTAACCCCCGTAAATTATCATTCATGCTTCAAACAAAGTACTTTTGAGCAGAGTGCATTTATCTCATTTAAACAACGATCACAACTTTTTTCTTTAAAAAAATTCCCATCACAGCATTTCATCAGTATTGTGCAGAAAGTTGAATTTCTTATCACGTGATAATAGAATATTGTTCTTATTGACTCCAAAATCAATAGTGCAGTCAACCTGATAGTGGAAATTTTCAGGAAATCATGCTCAATCGACTCCAACACGGTTTGCGGATGGTGCGGAAAGAAACCAAACTTGGACGAGATCTCAGACGAGTTAGAATAAGAAAAACTTTACAGAAAGGAGAATGATGTTTTCAGAGTCATGGCCTCTTACCAAACCAAATGCCTTATGTCGAGTCTCGGATTCATTGGAATGACCAAACTGAAGGACGAATACATCAATGGATATGATCCTGAACCAAAGTTGAAGGTCAAGATCCTCAAAAACAATCGTCACAAGGAAGTTCGCACTGGTGATAACTTCCAAATGGCTAAAGATGCCCTTTTCAACTTGGATGACGACAGCCAGGAGCAAGAATTGCCAGACCCAACTTTGGAGGAAGGAAAGGAATTCAACGTTGAAAAAGTTGATCTCACCTCTGGAGAAGAGTTGTCTGCGGAGGAAATGAAAGAAGCGATTTCTGGAGAAAGATCTGGGAAAGAAGAATCTGCCGAGATTGAAGAGGATAAATCCACTGAGGACAGCAAGGAGGAAACTTCATCGGACAAAGACTACCCAATGGAGAACATCATCCATGACAGAGTTAACGCTTTCTTGATCAAAAAAGGAAGAGAGAGCAATGACGATGTTCAGGAGTGGGAAGTCAATCCATACTTGAAGGGAGCCACTATTGTTTCTCTCAAGGTAATTTAACTTTTTGTAACTGAAGAAATGTATTTCAACTTGATTTTCAGGATGTCGAGAACAAATTTAATAACTATGCCCCTAAGCTCCCAGTTGTTCAACGCAAAGACAGAAAGAAGTATGATTCATCTGCTGAAGATTCGAACGAACGTGATATCAAATGGGACAAATGGGTTGATGACAAAGTTAAGCCCATTGATGACGATGTATGAAAACACTAGAATCCTGAACTATAATTTTCATGTAATTTTTTCAGAGCATGGAAATCATTGAAGCCGAGGAAGAGCTTACCCAGGAATATGTGGTTTACGAGAGCATTCCAAAGTAAGGGGTTTGCCCAGTAATTTGTCGAAAAACACAAAGTTTACAGGAAACTGACTGAGAAAGCTGAACAGGAATTGGTTCATGTCTTCGGAGAGAAAGCCGAGCAGGCCAACTTCAACAACGAAATCAAGGAACTCAGTCCACTCTTCTTCGTTTCCTTGGGAATGATCATCATTGCGTGAGTTCAGATAGAAAATGTGTATGTTTCATTGAATCTATTCCAGCACTATCGTTTCCCTTGCCCTCGTCCAAATCCGTGCCTCCCATCGTGAGAGACTCCAGTTCAGCGGTGTTCCAACTGATGCCCAAGATTATCACAGTATGATTTTTAATCTGTGAACATTTATGTTGATAATACACCGTTTTTTCAGTGATCATCGAGTCTAGCAACCGCCTTGAGGAGCTTGAGAAGAAGAACAAGAAAGCTTCCCGCCACGTTCATGTCAACCCAGGATTCGACGTCTAAATCGACAACGACTATCCTCTGTTTGTATATGTAACCCATTCTTTTTATTTTTTAAAATTTTTTCTTGTGCAATTGTGAAAACATACAAAACTGATATTTTTAATTTGAATCTTTTATTCATTTAATAAATTTTCTTGGGAAATTTGAAACAAAAAAGTACAATCATGCCTATTTCAGATATGAGATTATGGAGCAGGAAAGATGAAATGGGTGATAACACCGCCTGAGGCCAAGTAATGTTAAGTAAGAGAAAGGAAAGTGAAAGAGATAGCATGAAAACCCGAAGCTGCAAGAATGGCTAACAAGTCCAAAATAAAGAAAAGCGGACATGGGACCGTTGGACGGACCAAAAAGGCAAAGGACAGAATAGCATTGAGAAAAGGAACTAACATGAACAAGTATGACAATATTTGAAATTAAATACGGGTGGGACAGTTTGAAAAACAGAAAACACAAAAGATATTGATTTACATATAGTTAAACTAGACGCTAGACTGAACAGAAGCAGTGCCCCTATGCGGTCTACTATGAATGGAACTTATAGATATGGTGCTTGTTGGCTGTGCATGAATACGTTTGAGTTCAAGTTCAGCATAGTTAACACCCTCATGAAATGCAGCAACTGTGGCCCGTTTCTTCTGAAGCGATGATGAGAAAATAAACCAAAAAATTAGCAAATAAAGTGAAAGCGTTTGATTGATGAAAGCATGCACACCAGAGTTAGAGCGTTGAGAGATGATAAAAATAAGGAGAAAGCACACTTAAAGCAACACACAGAAGCAGCCCATTTTAGTGTGTTAGACGGTAGACATGCGTGAATCGCAATAAGCATCCTGAACTGCACGGTCGTAATCGTTTACCTAAAATGGTTCGATATTGAAAGGTGGAGAAGATATGGGGAGGGAAATAAACAAAAAGATAGATTAGGAAGAAAACAATTAGGAGATGAAGTATATGATAGTGAAAGCGGGAAGGAGAAATATCACAAAATTGAACGGGAACCGATTACCTAAATACTTTTTTGATCACCATTAATCATTGGTAAGAAAAGGAAAGAATTGATTAGCACAGGAAATAAGGGGAAAGTTGGATTGTCAAGCATCAAACTCAGACGACAGCTTCTCGACTCAGATAGACGCCGTACGCCGGATCGCATACCTCTGGTGGATGTTGAGGGTACAACCGTGGAGCATCTGGTCCTTGGTGATTGAAATAGTCATCATGAGTGTTGAGACTGTAAGAATGATTGATTATTCATGGTATTTATTATTATTCAAATCTTACGTCGCCTTAGATTTTGTCTCACTGTAGTCAGAATGGTCCTTTCCACCTAAAATCCAATAAATCAAAGATCTTTTATTTACTATATTTTCACTTACGCCTCCTCACACAAATAGTGATAACACATCCTACAAAAAGCACAAAAGCGATTCCTGCAGCCACGTAGATCCACCAAACGTGCATTCGTCCCACCATTGTACTATCTCCACCCAACAGCGCATCCATTGAAACTGGTATCCTGGAAAAAACACAAACACTAGTTGGTTGTCATTCACTTCAACAATCGTATTGTCCATCTCTATTCAACCATTTTCCCATAAAGCACTTCCTTCCAAATATGACACAAATACTTGACGTCTTCATAACCATAACCAAGAACCTCCCCGTCCTTTTTCTTCCGAGACTTATTGTCTTTATTTGCATATCCCCCGTCCCTTTCATCCAAAAGAAAGCTCCCAGAATAGAAGAGGCTGACCTCGTGTGGGATTTGACCCCTCATGTCCCCTCTCCCTTTTTTGTACACAATAATGCGCCTCTCTCACTTGAATAGGTAAATAGGAATG
The DNA here is from genome assembly GCA_000143925.2 of Caenorhabditis brenneri. Classification (NCBI taxonomy): domain Eukaryota; kingdom Metazoa; phylum Nematoda; class Chromadorea; order Rhabditida; family Rhabditidae; genus Caenorhabditis; species Caenorhabditis brenneri. Next base: position 753,378 of record GL379786.1, on the reverse strand, counting down.
TGCATTTGGCATAGAGCATAAGACACATCTTATTTGAATAGTGAAGGTCCCTACGTTTGCTCATAAATCTACTCGGCACTTACTGTTTGGATCCAAACTGGTTCTGGAGTTTGAGGGCGATCTGACGGTATTGGTCCTCCTCGCGAACAGGAGAAATTGTGAGCCGGGCGATGTAACAGTTTGGAACAGTATTGTTGGTGACAGCCGAGTCGAAGTGGAAGTTCTCCCATGTTTGGCCAACCTGAAATTCGGAAACTAGTACTTATAATTTTCTTTGAATTCTGGCTAAACCCACTTCGAATTAATTGTCAACCAGTTTTTATTACTACTTACAGGTTTAGTTTTCACTCGGAATTAAGTTTGTTTGTTCATATGCATATATGCATCAAATTTAGGCCGAAGTCATTAAATGGAGAGAAAAGACGCGTGCGCGAGTTATTAGAAAGTGCACTCAGTATCCCTTTTCTAACCCTCAGACAGTGTTCTTCATCCGCTTTCTTAATTATGAATACCTCACCTGAAGGTCATTCTGATCGATGCTGAAGACGATTTCTCTTGGTGGTCGTGGCATTGGTTCCGCACAGTAATGCACAAGAACAGTAGCATCAACTCCGCGTTGTTCAATACTTGGTGGAGCATCAGAGTTGCTTGGGGCACCAATAACTTGGACATTGAGACTGGATGTTCCTGGGGTCTCGAGGCTTGGGGAACATTCTGGTTCTCCTTGACTGACTTGAGAGCAGGCTGCACACCAGTACTGTCCGGAGTAAGAGTAGTTGGAAATACGAAGGGAGCAAAGGGCAGTGAGGCGAACGATGTTTGCAGATCTTCCAACTTCAGGAGCCATTTCTTGGTATTGTCCTTCCAATCCTTGGGGGCATGCAGCATCAACCACATCTCCATTTGGTTTTCTCATTCTCCAATAGACAATTGGTCTTGGATTTCCCTCAACTTGACATCCCAGGTTGATTTGCTGGTTCATTTCAATTCGATTGCTAGCCAGGAATGGTGACGATGATTGCAATTGTTGGAAATTGTCCTTCAAAAGTTTGGCTGACGCTGAAATGAGATGGAAATGTTTTAGATAAATTGGTTTTCAATTTTCCTCACAATAAGGATCAATTTGAACTGCTTGGGACAATGGCATATTCGACTCGTCGTGAAGACCGTTATTGGCTTGACATTGAATTGATTGTCCGATCATTTCCGTTCCAATCGTAATTTCGGCGCCTGTTCCGCTGTAAATTAATGGGTTGCGGATAGATAGGTGGTTGTTGCCAAATAAGAAGACGAAGACAAATGCAATTTTACCTTGGACTTCCATTTTTCAACCACCGGTATTGGGTTGCTGGTGGATTGGATTGAACATTACATTTGAGTGTCTTTCTTCTTCCACTTTGTTGACATAATCCATCAGGCCCACGAACACATTCAACGAAGAATCTGAAAGCTTCATGTATAACCTGACCTTTTTAATTAGATATTTTATGAATGGGAAGATGAACAGTATTTCTCGTCTTTCCCTTTTTTTTGTAACCAGCCGAAAGTGCACTAATTATTTTACAACGTGACCCTCTCTTGACAGTACGCGTACTGTGTACAGCCGTTTTTTAATAACCCCTTTTCGGCAACATCAAAAACGTGTCCTCTTTTGAATTGTCTTGTCTTCATGTCTCAATTCGCTTACCTATATCCCTGGTTTCCAATCAACACTGGCGATTGTCCGTTTGAATCGACAACATGCGGCTGACGAAGATATCTCACATCAACAGTAGCCGGAGATGAATCGACGGTACCTAAAGAATTGACAGAATTGCATCCATTACGCAATATGGTCCAGGTGCTTTTCGAGAGCTCTTCTCTTTTCTATTCATTTCATATGGCCCCCTTACCTCCGTTAAGAGCCGCTTGGCACATTATCGTCGCTCCGGTCCAATTAGTGTTCACAGCAATATCCTTGAGAGTGACAGCCTGAAAGCGTACTATTGTGAGTCAGAGCTTGTGCGTGTGTCCTCTTTTTCCATTCTTTTTGAAAGTAAAAATCTATTGTGAAGAAATGAGTGACATTGAAATGAGATGTGTGGCTACACCAACCAAATTGGACATTAGCACAAAAAATGGCGGTGCGGGCGCCACAAAGAAATGACGCGTAAAGTGACATTGGATGCGTTGGTAAGAGGTGAACTGAACACGATACATCCGTTACGGTTTTGGGGCAATGGGACGGAACACTTTCCGGATTCTAAGGCTTTCTAATGAACCCCCCTTATTGAGATTCATTGAAAAGTTTGAATGCTCGATGATTAGAATCCCAGAACCATTTTGCAAAGTCCCAGTGTTTATTCTTGTGAACATTGTTCTTTTGCACTCTTTATTAATAATAATGCTTGTGAAATGATCTCTTATCATCAGGTCCCAACCTCTTAGCTATTTAGTTGCGCAATATTCCATGTGACCCTTCTGCAGATTATCGCATTTGATTGCGGTCCACAGAGAACGATGCACCATCTTGATGATTGCAACGATAAAAGTGTTAGCAAGTGGTTTTCGCTGACCTTTCTCTAGTTCCTCTCGAAATTCTATTGCGTCAAGAATTGTTTCATGAATTGTATCAAGCTGTCGGCGAGATCAAAACCTGTGGTTGTCACTGCTTTTTTGTATAAATAAAGAAGAAGGTTATTCTGTTTTTTGCTTCTTACAAATACTTTCTCTTCAGAGGGAAAAGTGCGCTGATAAGGGGACTAAGTGGCTATATTCGTCTCCAAACGGTTTCCGTTCCAATTAATCGCTATAATCAAATTAGTGGAGGACAGTGCGGAAACAAGTGATCCGTGAAATCTTGACACATCATATATAGACTAACTCATCATAATTCCTTCCCTGTTTCCCATCAAAACATTCTTTATAGTGTTTGAGCACTCTGAGAAGGAAGCGAAGAAGGAAGCGAAGGTAGAAGGTGGAGGAGGTTATGAATATACACGCGCATCTCGTTTCTCCGTTACGCAAACATGAACGAAACCCCTCCGAAACTCACTAACCGAATATATGCACCACTATTTAGAACAGACTGTGTCACACATCCCTCCCATATGTCGAAAGGTACTGGTACTTGAAATCGAAACTGTGTGTTTAGAGAAGAAGCTTGTGAGACAATGGGATGGTTTTTGGGACCGGATATGACCTTCTTTGTCTTCTTTCCGGCACTTCATCGAAAAAGAGAATTTCAAAGAATTCGAAGCATGGCTGTCTAGAAAATGGATGACCGTCGATATTGACAGTGACGAATCGAAAAGATGATTGATCACGTAATGTATCAAAAAAGAATCTTTTCATTCTCTTTGCTATTATTATCCTGAAGACAGATATTTCTGTCCCTTTTTTCGATGGTTGGATTAAACGGACCATTCTGATCCGGTAGCCTTAATCCTACTCCGCATGGCATAAAATGACCAAACAGACATAAGAGTAAGACCTTTGTGTTGCATGCACTATGCCGCCCGCTAGCCTTGACCTTTCCGTAGATAGGCTTAATTCTTAATTTCTAACTTTTTGCGCCGCAGAGTTATCCGGATGTATCAACTAGACCACCTTACCCCATTTTCTTTGCGAAGTGTAAATTAGCGACTTTCTAACGGGTCGTTAACAGCTTAACGGTTCGATTTATGAATGTCATGAGTACGGTAGGAAAGGGAGAAAGTGTAAAACGAGATGATGTCAGTGCCTCATTTTTTGAAGATTTACCCCCATTAGTCACTGTAGTAGTGACTTGATCGATTTGAGATGCCAAAAGCCAAGATAATAAGAGGATGAAAGAAGGAAACAAGAATCACACAGATTAGATTATAACGGATTTTGGCGTGAAGAGGGAGGAGGAAAGAGAAATCTGAAGGCCATGAAAATAGAAAGAGAAACAGTTGAACGTTTTTTTTTCATTCAGTGGCTATTAAGAAAACCCCATGAAAAATTCCAATGAAATTCAGAAACTTCTATCCCCTTGTTTTCCTAAATTCAACCTATAAGAGATACTCACCGGAAATCCAACACGACGGGTAATGTCTTGGGCCGAGTTGAGAACATTAACCATGTCCGTTATATTCTTCTCAAGGCAGTCAGTGCAAACGAATCTAAGCTGGGATACTGGAGCCTCGGAAACGCAATAAATTGCTTCCTTAGTTGGTGTTCCATGCATGGTCCACACAACTTGGTTGAGCTGTTCGGCGTTTGAGACTGGATAGGGAGCATCGGTGATTTTGACTTGAGCAACCATTACTTGTGACATCATTTGAGCTAAAAACAATAAATTAGGAACTGAAAAACTTGGAATCTAGCTACCTGAGCTCAGCCCGAGCATTGTTATTAGAGTAACTAGTAGTAATCCCATGATCTGAAAACTTGATATGTCGGAAAATGTTGCTAAACGATTGTAGACGGAGCGATGAAAGTAGAAAGTGTAAAAGTAGGAAATGTAAGAAAATCAAATCAAATCTTCATGCTTTGGTTCGTTTGAAAAAAATACGATCGCATGCAAATGCCGAGGGAAACAGTGAGAGAGGGACGAATGCGCCTTTTGGTAAGAGAGAGAACACACACAATGAGAAAGACTACGGGGGATAGGCGGGGCGAACGGAAAAGGATAGAAAGGGGGAAGAGAGGGAAGAAAAAGACGTGCCCTTTCTACCTCACCGTATACGGACTATCTAGTCGGAGAGAGGGGTCCACAATGCAAGATAAGAGGCTCATTCGGCAAATGAATATGAATAGGAGGAGAATGTTTGTGGCAGAAAAGGTGAGGGACTGACGGCATTTGGTGGATGGATGGACAGGTCATAATTATATTACTGATAACGGAGGAACTGAGAGCTAGGTTGACAGGTCACCATATGAATTGTTAGGAAACAATCGAGGATGGGTTAATTTCTGTGTTATTTGGATGGGTAGTCAGCCTAAATTGAATCTAAGTTTTGAAATTTCAAAGTCTTTCCAGGAAACGGAGTGCGGTGAACGATTATTCACTGTTTATAAAATTCGTTCAAAAAAACTCTCATCCACGCCAATAAAGCCCAAGACTAGAACTGTTTTGCTAGAAACGACATGTTTGTTCTACCCACCACCTCGATAATCAAAACTACAACGTTCGAAAAGCTGTTACAATGAAATTTAGTGGAATTTCATCCACAGCTCATTCCCTAATACCAGTAGTTTTAGACAAAAATCAAAAAAATATACGGTAATGTATCGTCCCAAGATCAAAAAGTGTGTCATAGAGCAGTACCGTTTTCTAAAAACAACACACCTATTTAAACAAAACGTCACGACCTATCTCAAATATTTCATCGCAGATTATTATCAAATTAGGGAACCCTTCTCCTCAAATTACAGATGGTTTTCAGATAAGACCCAAAAAACACTTTCAAATTACCGAAGTTCCGCAACAAATTATTGAAAGGTTGTACAGTTTAATGTCGGTTTCAAGTGGTAGATAGCCACTTTGTTTACGTTCTGAAGACATCTGTACGACCTCTACTAGAAAGTACTTCTACTCATTAGAAACTTAGTTCCACCGCGTGCGTGGGTTAAGGACAACCCATGACTGATTCGGAGATCGCTAATTTTTTTTTCTCGGAAATTCAAAAGGACAAGTAATTCGGTTAGCTTTCCCGTTCCCAGACGGTATTTCAATTTCGACAGTTGGTAAATGGAGGAACGCGGTGGCAATTATAATAGAACCCAAAATAATTATTAGGCGCATCATTGTTTTCATGGGTGGTCGGAGGAAGACAGACATTGGCAACCAATATAAAAAAGGGAATGAACGAAGATATTCGAAAATGATTGGTTTCGAGGTGTCGGATGACCAAAGATGGCATGGGAAGGCCAATCAAATCGAGGAAAAAGGGACGGTTCCGAGAAGTTTGCCGAGGTGTCTGCCAATGTATGTACGAGTGACTTTGGACTGCGTGTACAATTAGTCACAATTATAGCTTTTAGATGAAAGAAAAGAAGAAAATGATGAGGAAAAGCAGAAAGAAAAAGAATGGTTGATGGTTATGAATAGCCGGAAAATGTGATAATTGTTGGAAGCGGAATCGTCCAACGGCAACTAAATGTATGCATTATTGATGACGCAACACTGACTGTTGTTATTGTTGCAATAACTCACAGGTGGAACGAGAAGAACGATAATGTTATGGGAAGCAAGAGAAAAGAAACCGCCAAAACGAATACACATTCATATCTTGATGAATAATCTGATTGTTGTAAATATTGAGATTGACATTTGGTAATATAAATGTTTGATTGTAAAAATGAGCATGAAAAATACAACGTGTTGTAAGTTCTTTGAAGAGTTGTGACATGATAATTTAGGAGATGTCAACAAGTGACAGAGCACGTTTGGGAAAGTAATAAAAACAGTAGAAGAAGTAACGGAATATTCAATTTCAAATATTTGTAAAACTAGGAGTAACAATACAACAGAAAATAAGAAACTTGGAGTTTGTGTATCATCAGAACTCCTGATGACGAGTTTTTTATCAAGCTCGGCCTACTCTATCTTTTTCAGGTACAATATTTTCTAAAACAATAGGTTTGAAGTTTATGCTCAAGTTTTTTTGCTAAAATTATTCGGAATACTCAAGAAGTTCAAGTATTTTTTTCAGAAACAGGACGAGAAAAGTGTACCTGATTGTGCTGAAAGTATCAAACAGAAAACTTTCATTTTCTCTATTTAAAATCAAAATCGGAATCTTACAGAAATGAAAACCACTGACACTGTGAAATTTCATCAAGTCGAAATATTTATCAAGGGTCAAATTGGAACCCCAACTATCACATGATAACAGAATGCAATTAATACCAATGACAAGATAGCCGTGAAAAAAGTGACAGGCCACTCCTACCAAAAACAACATTAAGAAGCAATAGATCACCGATTGTCTAGAGAAATAGATGGCTATCTAATAGAAAAAGGTGAGATGCACTGGGAAAAAAGAAAGAAGCGATCCATCATACTCAACACTATTTCATGGTCATTACGCCGAATTCCTTAGCTCATCGTGTCAGTCCACCACCACGAGCGATTCATGAGGCCAAATGAGATGTGCGTAAAATTCACACTTGACCATCGTTGGATGTTGTGTCGTTTAAACGTTGAAAGGCCTATTTTTCGCGCAGAAAGTGTCTGATTCTTACGCCTGATAGTGATCTCGGCGGTCGATTTCATTTGTACGAAATCGGCAATGGCTGAGGGATATTGGAGGAGGGATCGAATTCCGGGAGTGATTCGGCGAGGGGAAAATGAGATTTACGACTGTCCACTGGCCAAAAGTGCGTTGCAGATAAGTGGGGGCATGGGCATTTCAGAAAAAGGTACTGACAAAACGCAGGTTTTCGATTTGTGATTACTGAAACAATGAAAAAAACGTGTTTTCTGAAATTCCAAGTTCTGACCGTTTTTCTATTCTGTCTATTGTCTCATTCACACCTACAGTTGTTCACTCTTTCTTCACTCCTTGTTCATACATTATAATGTTCATACGTTGTTCATATAGTGAGAAAGTGGGAGGTGTGAAAGTGGATTCCCACCTGGGCAATTGCCACATCCGGAAGACATAGCAAGTAGGTGAGGTGATAAAAGCTGTACGACTGTTGGCTTACGGTCGTTGGCTAACACCTATTAAGAACGTATGGACGCACTTGTTTATGAACACAGACTGAGAAATAGGAGGGGAACCCGTTAAAAAATAGAATTGGTACCAAATATGAAAAGCTCCATTTTGAACTATGAATGCTAGCTTTTTTTCAGAAGTGATTTTGCTTTTTCGAATCATATCTTTACAAAATCTTCACTTTTTCCGCGGTCAATTGAAAAAGGACAGAAAGTTTGGAATATTCACATACATGATTTCGAAGTATAAAATTATTTAGTTTTTCATTTCAAAACACTGAATGATATTTTTAGTTTGAAACTTTTTCGGGATTTGGACATCAAATGGGATTCGTTCGAAAATTGTTTACGGTAAAACTTTTTGTTGAAAATTTTGACCATCAATAAAAAACTAGATAATTACCGGAAATTTCAATTTCAATATTTGCATTTCTCATGTTTTTCATTTCCTTTGGAAACACTTTTTTCAGTAGAAGAAGAAGAAAGACAACATCTTCGTTCTCTATTTGCGTTTTCCTTCAATTCATCTGGTGGTTGTATCATCGAATGACATAAAACTACCGTCCCAGAGTTATGTTGATTCAATTCCAGAATAAATGAACGAAACCGGTTTCTGGTGGGAAAATGGACGTTTTTATGTATAAAATATCGCAACTTGGGTTTTAAATTTTTTATTGCAATAAAAAAGAAATAGAAAAAATGGCTAAGATCACATGAAGAAGACAGGATGAGGAAACCCTTTATACACGGTGATTATTTGACAACAAGAATTTTATTCAATGTGTTCTAATTGGAATTTTTATTAGAATATGCTGAAGATTTTGGAAAACCCTTCAGGTTATTTGACTTGTTGTCGAAAAATCATTGTGTTATAAACAGGTAGAATGTGTTTTTGAAGGAAGGAAATTTTTGGACCCATCTTAAGTTCAACGGTTTGTTTTAAGAGAAAGCATTAGAGGCAACTGGATGTGGGCAAATAAAAAAACCAAAAGTCATGTGAAATTGAAGCTAACAAATTTTAAGATTTAGAAAGAAATGACATGAGAATACCCGTAGTGTTTAAGGTTATAAGAGAAAGAATTTTAACAAAAGCTATGTCATGTTTAGAAATTTGGCAACAATTGAATAGAAAAAACCTAGGTGCAAATACAACAATTGAGCGGTTAGTGATAAGTAATAGTGAAATCAATCTTAGTGAAAGAGCGTGCAAGGCATTCAGAGGATTTCTTACCTAGTAAGTACTTGAATAACAATTAGAAAAAAGTGAGCTAGCAGTTAAGGCAACTATGAGTGAAAATCGCTGAGATAGAAAGTAAGGTGGCAATGTGGGCAAGGCAATTTGGTGGTATGAACGGAATGGCTGGGACGGAAAGAACAGAATAAAACAGGAATGAATGTAGAAAGTGTTGTGGGGGGGGGGGGTGGATAGGAAGTGGGATTGTTACACAATAGCCCATCTCGGGTCATCCTCGGTTTCCGAATCGGAGAGTGGAATGGAACCAGGTTGTGCTTGGATGACGCGAGCACTCGAGCCTTCTCGGTCAGGGGCTACTACAACGGTACTGGTGGGGTACCGGCGAGGAGATGCCGAGGCCCGGTAGGATGGGTAGATCTGGAACAAAAATAGTTCATTTCAACATTCTTGGATTATTTTGATTATTTTTGATCGAATTTAGTACTCCGGAATGTTACTCTACGGAATTTTTCTAATTGAAACTTCGTAGATTTCTCTTAAAACACAAACTCACATCCGGGCTCGGAGATGGTATTTCGTAGTATTGTGAACTCCTCGGCGTGTAATAACTGTGACTGGATCTTGGTGATATTAGTGGTGACGTGCTGTACATTGGCTGATGTTGTGATGTGGAATGGTGCGAGTGTGGATGACTAGTGTGATAATCCCGTTGGTACCCGGTTCCTAGACCTAAAACTTTAATTAAATCAAGCGAGTGAAATACTATGATACCATAGGAATCATTCAAATGCTGGTTATATGATGGTTGGAATGCGGACTCGTAATGTGTGGGCATAGTGGAAATCAGTGGTAATCGTCTAGAGCGAACAGCTGTAGGCATAGGGTCGTCGTCTTCACTGACATCTTGAGGGGTGGAATCTGAGGAAGTGAAAATCAAAATTTTGTTCTGAAAATCTGAAACAAAATACCTTGATATCTTCTAAACTCTCTTTCCCGCCTATAGCTTTCCGCAACACTAGAATCATCCGAATAAATCGGACTCCTTGAGTATTGATTATGGTTTTGATACATTTTATGGTGTGTATGCTGTAAATGTTGTGAATGTGATGGATGTTGTTGATGTTGGAGCTGATGTTGATGCTGATGATGTAATGGTTGATGTTCTGGATGGTGGTGATAATGCGGTTCATGTGAAGATCTTGAGTGTTCCATTGTGTTATAACGATTACGCCTAATTATTGGGTCACGTATCGACATCTGATATTCCGATCTCGAAGATGGAGGAGATTCTGGAAAATATGTTTAATGGGAGAAACATGCCACCCCACATCGATTAGGTATCCTTTGTTTTCGATTCTCGGCAAATTAGGAAACCTTCTCACCCGATCAATCGCAACGCATCGGACATAAAAAGCGGGTCAATCCGATAAAAATCAGAATGGCATTTTTTGGCGGCAGAACTGCGTAGATCACTATCTTGAGGTCTATTTTCCCCGGGTTTCCTTCTTTGCAAACACTTACCGGTGCGATATCTAGGTGGATTAGCGTATCGTTCAGCAGGACTCGGCGGTGAAGCTCGGGCCATGCTCCGATATCGAGGTGAAGACGGCGATCGATTGTCTTGAGCCAACAAATGCTCTGTCTGAAACAGGAGTGTTAAAACTGAAATGGAAACTTATTGATAGGGTAAATTGTCTAGGAACAACTACACAGAAATTTTAGTTTTCAAAAATGTTGAGTTTCATCAGTTTGAAAAATCATGTAAAACCATGCAGATGAAATGTTGAAGAAAATGATTTTGGAATTCTATTCTAAAACTATCGAAATCGTAATGCTGTCTTGTTCAAAACTGAAGTTCAAAAAATAATATTTTTCATGCTAGAAACTCCTTTTTTGTATAACTGTCCCTTGAAAGCATGCTGGAGTAAGGAAAAATGAAAATAACAACCAATACAAGCAGGAAAAGCATGCAGGAAATGAGAAAAATCGGAAGTTTCTAGAAGCAAATGCCTAAAAAACCGTGCAAAACTACTTGTAGCATCAAAAACAAACTCAATCCGAAAAATCAGACTTTTTGGGTAAGATATGTATAATGCACACAGGTTAAGGTAACTTATCAAAAACATTGAAATACGCGCATTATGACAATAGGGTAGAATAAAAAATATACTCAAGCTTGGGCTGGGCGTTTGATTTTCTACAAACCTCATCATATCGAGAACCTCTATTGCGACTGTAACCGAAGCGGTGCGAATAGTTCTACAAAGAGGTTTGACGTGGATTAGACAGGGAGAAATATGTTAGAATCTATATTTTTAAGGGTTTCAACGTGTTCTCTGAATAAGTATTTTTGATTTAGAATAGGAACAGTGGACAGTGTTGGCGAGAAGAGAACATATAGCACAGTGTTACCTTTGAATAAGACGTGTTCAGAGTTATTACAAAGACTGGTAACCAAAACGTTCACCGAAGGGAACCGGACCCAAAAAGAAAGAGAGAAAGTAGGAAATCACACGAAAAGAAAAATTTAGAACATTGAAAAAATGGAACTCTAAAAGGTGACTGTGCACTGTGCAAGATTTCTAAAAGGGACAGAACTGAAACCGTTTTGTTTGATTTGATCTGTGGAAAATGCTGAAATAGTGAGGTTTCGGCATACCTGGTGTGGATTGTGATCGGCTGAGGTGCCCCGGCGGATCTTCGAGAACATATCCGACAAGCGCCTGCCTGTGGAGTTCATTTTGTCGCTGAAATGAGAAGTGATATTCATAGTTTAGCATGTTTTGGGAACTATTGGGTTATTTTCATTTTCTAAAACTAAGACAGAGAAATTTTGCGTGTTTCAAAAGTAGCTCACAGCAAATGCTTGAATGTGATCAAATGTGCTTACTGTTGTGGATCAACACTCTGATATTGCACAGGTGTGATGTCTCCGTCGGCTTTTCCAGACTTGATGGTGTCGACAAAGCTGTTGAACAGTGAATACGGGCGCTGAATAATTCCAGGCTCTTTATCAAGCTCCATCTGAAGCATTACTTGACCACCACCGCTACTAGTTCCTTGTCCTTGTTGTGAAGATCCTTGGACACTCATCGTCGGCGCTGTCGCATATTGTTGTGGATGTGAAATAATTGGAGTTGTTTCCTCTGGGGGTTGCGGGGTATGAGAGGAATGTTGGGATTCCGCAGCTTTTGCAGCTGCGACCAATGAACGTAAACCTCCACCAAACAATCCCTGACCTCCGACCTAAAATTTCAAATTCAAAACTGTCCAGTGAAATCATTGACACTAAAGTGGTATGATACATGCTAACCTCTCAATCAGGGAAACAAACTTTTCAAAACCAGTGCTAGAAAAACTCTAGAGAAAAAAGCAAAACGGTTTTTATGGATTCATTTTCTAGTTGGGAATTTGAACCTGTGATTCATTGGAATCTTTCGAAAACCAGTGGAACAGCGCATTTCGTCGTTTGCGAAGCAGCTCGGCGGCACGCTGTCGTTTGACTGCCTCTAGCTAATTTCACCTCATTTCAAGCTCATCCTACACTTCAGATAAAAGTTCTAATTACACCTCAAAACTAATAGAAAAATGAATAAAACTCATAAAAATTCTATGAAAAGCATCTAAACCACACGGAAAAATTTTGAAAGGCGGCTTAACGCCTTATCTTACACTTAAACAAAAATCTGTAAGTGAGCAGGAATTGAAAGCTTGAGTAAATTAACGATGACCTCACATACCTCCGTCCCGCTTTTTCGAGCTCGATAGTTTTCCAGGATGAGAAGACCGGCATAAATTTTTCCAACAGTTAATTTTTGGAAACACAATTCTGAAAATAGAGAATTTTGAGAGTTTTACAGGAGATAAACACAATAATACCATGATTTGGGGGTACAACTAAATCGACCATATTTTTCTTTGCTTTCAGAGGCCAAATTTTCTTCAGAGTCAATCTCAATTCTTCATCAGCTTCATCCATCTCTTCTACTGGTCTCATTTTAATACTCAAACTTTCACGGATAAGTGCAAACAATGTAGTTGTGAAGTGTACAGTTCCATCTTCGGCTACCGGCATATTCATTCGAATCAAATGTTTGTAAGCTAATCGGTAAGGGCACTTTTTACCGAAACCGACAGGAGGTGCCATAATTCTAAGCATTTCGTACATTTCAGTATAATGAATACGACCCCTGGAAATGAGCATTATTGCTAACTTTTCTCATAATTTTTTCAACTCACGTGGCTGCTGGATCATAATCAGCCCAGACTCTAATAAACTCGTCGAGATGGTGAGGACCCAAAATAGAAGAATCTCTTGTAAGGTAGTCGAAGTTGTCCATAATGACGGCAACGAACAAGTTAAGCATTAAGAATGAAGAAAGAAAAACAAAACTGGTGAAATAAGCATAAGAGACGTTGCTTCCGCAAGTTTGACCTTTCTCGAAGTTGATTTCAGTGGATCCTGCTCTTGCACAATCTTTTCCTTGAACTGCAGCCATCATGATATCTTGCCATCCTTCTCCTGTAGCGCATCGGAAAAGGAGGATAACTGCATTGAAGAAAGATTGGAAGTTGTTATGTCTATTGATTTCTGTTGCAGCATTCAACCAGATGTTTCCGAACACTTGCATTCCAACGATAGCGTAAATGAAGAAGAGCATACCAATCAGAAGACATACGTATGGAAGGGCTTTGAAACTTTGAACGAATGTCCAGAGTAGAATTCTGATGGTATAACCTTGTTGGAGAAGACGAATGAGACGAGCTGCACGGAAGAGACGAAGAAATCCAAGAGAGACGAAGTGACCTCCGAATTCAGTGACAAGTGCATCAGTGATAGAACCGACCACAGTGACAAAATCGAAACGATTCCATCCATCACGAAAGTAGTTCTGAAAATGAAAATTTAAGATGAAAACTGTCAGCATAGTCAGAAAACTTACTCTAACACCAAACGCTAAGATCTTCAATATACTTTCCACTGTAAATACGGCTGTCAACGCAGTGTTGAATAATCTCAAAATTTCTTCATAGAAGAGAGGATTGTTGTAGTACTTCATCATCAATATGAGAGTGTTGCAACAAATCATTGTCATGATGAAGTATTCAAATGGAGGAGATGTTACCAGTCTCCATATCCTGTACTTAGTTGAATTCTTATCTTCTGGCATGAACAATGATCTTGGTCTGGCATTCAAAGCAAAGTCGATACACTGCTTCTGATTTTTATCCAAATCTCCTTCGCTCAACTCAGCTTCTCCTTGTTCTTGGAAGGTGATAATAATCAAGGCAACGAAAATGTTCACGAAGAAGAATGGGAACACAATGAAGAACATAACGTAGAAAAGTGCAACTTCAACCCGAAAAAATGGACTTGGACCTTGATCTTCGAATGTTGTGTCCATACTGTTTTGACGAATTCCAGGCCATCCTTCTCCAGTTGTGACAACAAATAAAGTGAGCATAGCATTGATTGTATTATCATAATTGAAAGGTCTGAGACGCCATTCGCGTTGTTCTACCCGTGGAGGATCATTTTGGTTATCATATACAAAGAATTGGCCATGGCAAGTATTGGCGAATTTTCTGTTTTTGTCGGTACAGAAGAAGAATTTTCCATTGAAAAGCTGCACAGCAATTACAGCAAAGATGAATTGAAACAGGAAATATACAATGAGGATATTGAAGACATTTTTCAAAGAGTTTACAACGCAGTCAAATACAGCCTGTGAAGAAAATATTCGTTATAACAAAGATGTGTGTTCACCTACTTTGAGTTTTGGAATTCTTTTGATGGTTTTGAGTGGACGCAACACTCTGAGTACTCTGAGCGACTTGATCGTGTTCAAATTTTTGCCCGCACTTCCTTCGGTACCCCTGAAAAAAGTGATACTTGATACGAAAGTCTCCTGTCAAATGATAACTCTCTTAAAAAGCTATCATCCAGCAGGAGTACACACAAAAATTTCTGTGCAAAATAATTGGATAAAAATGTGAGAAGGCGCTTATAGAATCAGAGGACTTATGTGTTATTTTGGAATGTGTTATTATCAATGAATTGGAGGAATGTGGGAGGAATGTGTAACTGGGGATCATTTTTGGAGGGGTTTTCAAAAATCAGTTGGGCCGTTGGGGACTATTTTCGGGTTGTTTTGGAAAGTGAGTGAAAGAGGCTGAGAAGAAATGAAAAAAACAAAAAAGCAACTATAAAGTTGAATGACTTTTCTCCTGAAAACTTACGTGTCTGTACTTCTAAAAATTAATAAAGATTAGATTATGAATATATAAAGGAATTCAAAATGTTAGTAAAGAAAAGCAAGACTCACGCAAAACCAAAGGCGAAAAGAGCACAAGTAACAACAATTCCGTCGAGAATGTTCCAGAAATCTCGACAATATGATCCAGGATGGAGTAATATTCCTTGATCAATTAACTAAAAATGTCAACTTTTGAAATCTATCAGTTTGGGAATTCACTTACTTTGAGAAGCATTTCGCAAGCAAATACACCCGTAAAACAGTAATCCATATACTGTAGCACTTTATTTCTTGGATTTTCTTCATCTACTGGATCTTCGGCAGCAAGTGATACCGAAGACAGGCAAATAACTGTCATAACCATCATCTCAAAGTATTTGGTACATACAATACTGTGAATAAGGACTCGGAATGGGTTAGTTGGTGACAAGAAAAACATTGAACTGTATGGAACCATTGGTTTGGGACCACCAAATGGAGATTCTTCTTCTTCACATTCCTCGTCCATTTCATCCATTGCTCTTGCAACTGCACACAGATCTCCTGCTGTTTTTCCCTCCATATCAATTGTGCAGTGGTCTCCTTCTTGGTATTGTTCATCAACTTCTTCGGATTCTTCCTCGATTTCGTTAGCTTTTTCATCTGCTTCTTCTGCTGCTGTGAGTTCTTGTGCGTTGGCCAAGTTGTCGACGGCAATAGCCAAGAACACATTTAGCAAGGTGTCTGAAGAAATCATGTTATTATTTGAAGTCGTTGAATTTAGATTAACTTACAGTTACCGAAGAGTACCAGAACAATGAAATAAATTGAATACGGCCATCCACCACTGTAAATACCTCCTTGGGACTCTATGGCCAGGTACATAACTTCATTCCAATCTTCTCCAGTGAGAATCTGAAATAGTTTTTCTGATATGTAATTCTTCTTTCATTGAACTCTTACTTGAAACACAGTGATAAGAGCAACAGGGAATGTATCAAAGTGAGTGTATGGATGCATTGTTGGAAAGTTGAATCTTCCTCCAAACAGCTGCATACCAAGTAAAGCGAAGATAAGAATGAATAAGAAGAGAAGGAACAGAAGTGAGATAATACTTCTCATGGAGTTCATGAGAGATCGTACCAAGTTACGTAAAGATACCCAGTAAGAAGTAAGTTTGAAGATTCGAAGAAGTCTCAGAGCTCTCATCACAGAAATACCAAATGATCCACCGTATACTTCTGCCCAAATAACTTCAGCGGCTGATCCAACAATAACAACACAGTCGAACCGATTGAATTTGGAGGCAAAGTATGTGCGTGATCCCATCGCAAAAAGTTTGAGGAGCATTTCTACGACGAAAATTCCGAGAAAGACGAATTCAGCATATTCTGAAATTTGGAATTTTCAACATGAAAAAGACAAATGTGATGTAATAACAACTCACTAAGAAAGTCAGTGAACCATTGTGGCTGACCATAATGCTCACTAGCAACGCAACACGTATTTAGAAATACCAACGTAATGACAGACCAGTAGAATATTTGAGTTTTTACCATGATACGAATTTGAATTCTTAAAATTGAATTTTCTTGAAAGTTTTGTTTTCTTAGTGATACCTTAATTGTTTGATAAATTTTCCTAGCGAATGACAGCATCCTCTTTTCTTTCGTTCGGCTGAAAATCCATTGTTGTTTCACTATTCAAACAAAAAATTGTCTATTCGAATCAAAATTCGAATAAACAAGTGAGAAAAGGTTAAAAACAGCTTGAAACACTTCACCTCAAACGACATGCCTTGAATAAAGAAAAAGTTAGAAAATCACTGAATCGCACTGCAAGAACCAGTTGAAAAAGTGAAAAAATCTCGAAGAGCGAG
>GL379786.1:621212-726997 GCA_000143925.2 Caenorhabditis brenneri | reverse complement strand
TGAGATAGGACCATTTTTAGCAGGGGTGTTCTAAGGTTTGATCGTATTGGGCTTTCTTCAGCCTCTAGGTAAACTTCTTATTCCACGGCGTGTATCTTTTGAGCCGTAAAAGATATCAAAAAGTTGTCAACTGATAATCTGAAGAGCATCAATTTTCACACATTTTTTTAGTTGACAACTTTTTTCTATCTCATTTGGCTCCTAAGTTATGCTCTCTCAAAGTGGCGCTTCTAAATTTTGAGCCTATCTTTTGAGCCGTGAAAGATATCAAAAAGTCGTCAACTGGTGATCTGAAGAGCATCAATTTTCAAACATTTTTTTAATTGACAACTTTTTCATATCTCATCTGGCTTTAGAGTTATGGTCTTTCAAAGTAGACCTTCCAGTACAATTGTTGAAAATTTGTAGTGTTTTATTCTCTTTCACGCGTGCACCCTCTGTGAATTTTCCCATTGAAAAAATAATGAATCTGCACCCTCTACGTTCATTTTTTCTGCGTGTTTTTGACCCATAACTTGTGAACGAGTCATTTTCAGATCATCCTCCAAGAGACTTTTCTTCCCGAAATCAAATTCTACATCGACCCATATATAAAAAGTATTTTTTCAGAAATACATTAGTACCCCTTTAAGCCGCACTGTTCCTAAGAATACGACCTCAGATTGGAAAATGTTCTGAAGCTCTTATCAAAATATCAATGCTGGAGTTTTAGTGCAAGTTGTGATATCAATCGGACATATACTAAAAACTTCAAAAAAGAAATGAAAGTTGAACTCTTGTTAATGACAGAAACGCGTTTGACTTATATAAAATGTCTTACTAAGAATTAAATATTCCCAAATCACCGTTTGCTAATATTTCACTTTTTCCAGGTACAGTAACAATGGTCAATCCAACTCCGAATCTCAAATGGCATTTTTTTGTTACAAAAAACAATCGTTACTCATTTCAATAACAACCTATTGTTCTCGAGCCACCTTTGACTTTTCAAGCCTAGAAAATTACTACGGAAAAATACATATTTTTTCGTGAAAAGCTTTGTTTACTCTAAAATTAGGACAGACCTCTTGTATCACGGTTCACTGGTTTGAAACGAGCTTTTTTTGGCTCTCAACAAAAGATGTACATTGTATGAAAAGAGATGAACTACAATAGCTCAAGTCGTGTCAAAAATGAGCTATATGGGAATGTACATAGATGAAAAATGAAGCAGAAACCAGATTCAAAAAGCTACAAAAAATGGATCAAAATTTGGTCTCAATTGTTTTTAGGATTGATCTGAAGTCCCAGAAATGTGAACAACAATTTCTGGGCTGCTATAATAATTTGAAGTACAACATAATTTTTTTGTGATAAAAGTAAGATGAAACCTATAATGATATATCAAAATCGCAATTGAATACAACAAGAAAAACCAGTTCACGTTATTAGGAAGATAGAACAGTACTCCATTTTATTCTGAAAGTTCGTATTTTTAGAAGAGGGGAGAGGGACTTAGAATGAATTTCCTCTTAATTTTCAATTTTATGTACCTATTGTGGGTTTGAACCGGGATTTGTCTGTTAGATCAGCAACATTCCTACCGACTGAACTATGCGGCCGGGAAAATGTGTCAGCCCTACTTGTCTTCGAAAACCAAGGTTTTACTTTCTTTAGATTTCTCCTAAAGATTAAATACCCCCTGAAGAAAGAAACACGCGACTTGACCATCGACCGTGAATTTTGAAAAATGTTGAACGAAAAATGTCATCAGAATCTTAATAAACCCGGTAAAAACAAAGATAGTGTTAGAGCTCTGTCAAATTTTCTATGAAATAAATTTGAAAAATATCCCTAAAATTGTTGTCAGTTAAAAAATCTGTTCAGAAAAAGAATTTTACTACTGATATAAAACTTCAAGGTGCATAAAGGATAACTCGTATGGTGAATTCTGTAGGCATCCTGTGTATTTTTTTATCAGAACAATCGTCCCTAATCAGTGAATGTTTTATGAGTTACTATTCATCAATGTTACGAAATAGTTATCGAAGTTTCAATTGACACACTGAGAAAGTAAAAATACATGGTTGTGAATTGACAGCAACTCAAATTTTAGCTGCTTCGTTCTACTTTTGAATACCCTATTCTTACCTATCCCTCCTTTTCCACATATAACTGTAGTACAGTAATGTGAAAGTATCGGGTTTCCGATAAGCTTTCTTGTAATCTGGAGCCATTATTCGTTCTAAATAGTAAAATAAAGTGTAAAATAGGAAGTTCGGACCACTTAGTGGGTCACCCAATAAAATGGGTTTGCGGTGCCAAAATGTGGGATAGGAAATTGGAAGAGCCGGGCAAGAGCAAGTGTCAAAAACAATCATCCAATTGTATAATTTGACGCGATTTGCTGCATTTTCAGTCAGTTGAGAAAAGGGTCCGTTTTTCTCTATCTCTCACGAAATCCTAATGCACTCCTGCTTACTACAGTAGTAAATGAGAGAGGATTTTTTCCAGAAATGGGACAAAAGGCTCGTCAAACAGCACGACAATAATCGTTTTTCTGGTGTATACGTGTTCACAAGCTCAATCTTATATTCATGTGTCGTCTTTTTTAAATACAGAATTGTGAATTGCTATGGTATCACTAATAAAAAGAATATTTTGAAAATGCACGAAAACGAGTACGACATAAAAACAATAAAAGAGCAACATGCAAATTGAAAACGCAAACAACGAAAGTACATATAAAACTTTACGATTACACTTTGTACAAAACTAAAAGTAACGTTGGGATAAACTTGCAACTTTTGTTATAAAACGAGCACCGAACTAAAAGGGAACAAAAATCACTACTAAAATACAAGATGCAAATGAAACTGTCTATAAATTTTCAAAGGGTTTGCAACTGAAATAGAAGAATGCTCAAGTTATTTTTTGAGGTTCTCTCATAAAAACCGGAAGGGATTATTGAGAAACTTGGAAGTTGGACTTTGGAAACGAGGTATATGAAAGCAAAGGATAATTTCCTCTACTACAGAACAGTTTGAACTTGTAATTTTTCAAATGTTTTTCCATGAAGCACCAAACTTTCTTCCATTCATCAGTTTTGAATCAAACTTCAGCATACCTTGGTAAAGCTGGCCACACAGCCATCTGAACTGCTTCTTTTATCATTTCGCCCGGTCTTGGAGTGCGAATTTCAAAAAGGCGGTCATTAATTGAGATTTTCCTAGGTTGTATCGGTGATGGTATAATTTCTGATGCAGCAATAGGTATCATCCATGGTTGTAAACGATCAAGCGATGGTAAAAGTCTAGTGACGGAGCCATTCGGCTTGGAGCTACTGGCGCCGATGGCACCATCGCCGTCGTGTCCCATGCAGGAGTCAGAATGCTCCACAGCTCCTGCTCCAACTCAAGGCCATATGGCGTAAGTTGGCATTTAGATGGAGAGGGTAAATGACAACGGTTTGAAGATCTGAATTTCAAATTGATAGTGAAAACACAGGAGGAAAAGAAGTTGAAGTTTACTGAAATGAGAAAATGTGAGTGGAATAAAAATGAGAAGTACTAGAAGCAAAAATGATTACATCCTCCACAAGACATCTGGTCATTTGCTAGTGATGGTCGGAGAAAAAAATTATGAAGAAGCTCTCAGACGACAAGAATTTGTGGCTCGGACTTTTTTTTGTTACATGACCCTCCAAGTTGGTACCCTCACGAAAAACTGATATCAGAAAAAATAGAATTAGTTTGAAAAAGGAGAAGACAAAAAAACACGAAGTTCTCTTTTTTTTTCTACAAATTCAATGTAGTTGCTTCAGCTCAGTTCAGTTCAATGTGCTCGAAAAGGCGTGAATTTCTTTCTGCCGTGAGAGCAGAGCACTCATCAGATGAGTTTAAAATGCATACATTTTTTATATTGAACATACACACAAAATTGTTCACATCTTTGAAACACGAGCACAAAAGTTAAAGTTTATATTATTCTATATTCAGTTTTTTTTAAAGAAACATGAAAAAGAACAATGGGCTCTACGCAACGGCTAATTGGTTATGGACCCCTCATCTTTTCCCATTTTTTCTTCTGTCCACGAGAAACGATTATCCTTTTCTTTTATTCATTTCAGTGTTGCAAGAACATACCCACTACAGTTCAAATGAACCAATCTTTTTTATACTTTCAAAGACAACAAACAGGAGAGAGTCCCAAAAAAACTATCTGACAAAACGACGGAAGTGTAGAGGGGACAAGTCTCAGAACATTTGATTGGCTCAAACAAAGACAACTTTTTGTGTTTGGGGTTGAGGGAACTTTGCATAATCGATGAATAATAGAAACTTGGCATTTAAAACGAGTTAAGTGCGGAGTAAATGTTTTTCTTTTTGTTCAAAAACTAAATAATTGATGTTCAGCTTGAAAATATAAAATTTTAGATTAAATGATTGGATGAGATTTATCACCCTCTCAGTTTTCGTTTCAAAGACTTTTGAAGCCAGGAACAATTCAATTCTTCAAAAATGCATGTTTTCCGTGGAGTGAAGAAAATGTGTATGTGCCGCTCCAGAAAAAAATGGGACCACACAGCAAAAACAATACAAGAATCGAGAGCTGAGTTCTAATGAAAAGTTTGGAAACGATGAAAATGAGAAATGAAGTTTGATGGTCGACACTGGAAAGTTTGTGTTTTATTTATTCAACAAGGGTGTCAGATCAAAGGATCAGATATTTTTTCATGGAAGACTGGAAACAAATTTCTGAACTTGTAAGATTCTGACGGAACACTCACAATCAATGCGCCGTAACAAATTTTCTGGATCAAAATTTCAAATCACCGTTTTTTGATAGTTTTATAATTTCAAAATTTCCCAGAATTTCTCAAGATTAAAGTATCGCAAAAGTTCAACATCTCACAAAAACTCAGCTGTACCTTTCAAAGTCAAGAATTCAACAAAGTTGCTTCTCAAAATTTTACTTCGGTCTTTCATAATCAGAAATGATGAAATGCTATTTTTTGTGAAAAAGTTTTAGGTATTTAGAAATACAGAAAACAAGATTTGAACTAGTAACTACAGATTTTCTCACAGTAGAATTGAAGAAAACCCCTCGAATAGGTTTTGCTTCCTTTCTTTTCAAAATCCAATCAACTTTTGGAAGATGACCCATCTAAATGTTGCAGAAAAAGGCTTGATGTGTCTATCATTGCGGCTTCATTGAAATTAAAATCTTAGAAAAGCGTGACATATGGCGATGCTCCTTTGCCGCCTCCATCATCTACCACCTACGGGATTTGAAATGAAAATGAGATTGGAAAGAAATGAAACAAAATTGAAAGGACGTGGTAGTATTGGAGAATCATGTTTCCCTTTTCTTATTTTCTATGAGCCCCTTTTTCAAGAAGAAACATTCACTACCAGAAACGACCGCGCAAAGAGAAAAAAGGAGAAAAAAGAAGAAAGGAGGAAAAATAAAACACTTCGTAGACACTGCAAACGGGGCATTGACAATTAGGCACACATAATTGGTGGTGAATGCCTGTCGAATGATTGTCAGAATGATATATCACAGCACAGATGCGGTCGGAGTCCGGGTAAAGATCGGAAACTGCTCGTCAAATTTATTTATTCGTATTTTACCCGCCTACTTCCATAGAGAAGAATTTGAGAATGCTGCACTTATCGAGCTATTCAAGTACCGCATTCTTCAGATAAGGGTCCCTAAATCTATAATGCGTTTGCTTTCAAAAACTGAATTGTCTTGAGAAATTCAATGGGTTTAGAACTGAAAATACAATCTTCTTAGCTGTTAATTTTCTCTTGAAAAGGTGTTCAAATTTTTTATTTGGAAGTCAGTTCTCAGTTCTCAAATTTTTCAATTTTTTTTTCAAAAATCAAAATACTATTTTCAAAAAAATAACAAAATTCAACAAAAATATGGAAAACCACTATTCGAATAACCGATCAGCATTTCAGACTCCAATTTGTTCACTAACTAACATTATATAGTTCTCCTATAATTTAATTTTGGCTAATCTGGGTATTTATAATTAGTTTCCTACAACCTAATTGGAAAACTATGACAAACTATGATTTTCAGGTGCATGATATGATTTGGATCAAACGACATGTTAACCTGATAGGTCAGAGACTTGCTTCGTAGGCTTAAAAGAGTCTAGACTACCAAAAAATTCCAAATTCGAAAAAAACGTTGTCTGAACTCGATTCCTAAACAGAAGAAGAAAACAACAAACTGGATCAGTGCAAATGTTTGATGCCGGAAACGAAAACATAAAAAAAGAGAACGAAACTGCTTATCGTAAGATTAAAAAGAAAAGCAAGAACTAATTTGGTTTGGAAGAGGAGGACAGAGAAACAGACATAGCAAAAGTTTCGGAGAGAATTCCAAAAATGCGTAGTATCTTGTTTCGGGAGGGCTCAAAAAGTGGCAGGAAGTCCTAGATGATACTTCTTTCCCACACGCTATGCACTAACTAATTGAGACCATGAATGATATAAGCCACCAACTAAGACTGGTATCTTCAGGTGAGCTATGACAAAAAATAGAGGATCCAGGTGAGATGTGAATTGCAGGGTGTTCAGATGAATAGACACGCAACAGTTATTCACTGAAGGAAGAAAAGACAAAAGCTTCCGTTTTCGTTGGAGTCGTTACAAATGATTAAGTACACCTAGACTTCCTTCAATTTGAAATCACAAAAGGTTTCTTGATTGGTTTCTTTAACATCAGTGAACAAAAAAGTAATTGCTTTCATTTCACTGATTTCGTTCAGTTCATTTTCTTTTTTAGTTCACAAAGAAATGGAACACAATCGATGTTTTGAAAAAGCCTCCCCAAGGGTTTACCTATCAGGGCACTCTCATCTTATTTTCTTTTATTTATCTTCTTGGATTTCCTTTTATTTCGTTCACGCATTTTGCACAAACCAAGGAAATGTGAGCAAAGAAATAATCTGAATTCTAGCTACGAAATGTAACGAAATTAGTTAAGACAAGTGAAAAAAGAGACCACTAACTCGGTTATGAACTGGTGCGCAGATGAAAAAGAAAGATGGCCCCCACGGAAGTGTAGGAGGAGATGAAACGAAGAGTCAGAAACGGGGGAGCTATGAAAAGGTCTGAGAAAAAGGGTCCCTGAACTGAAGGAAATGAAGACAAATAGCAATAATAACTTGTGAGTATGGAAAAGGAAGATGAGACAGTGAAAGTATTTTCAAAAAGTAGAAATTTGAGAACTTCTATGGAATATCAAATACTCCAAAGAGAAAAGTTTTATACTTTCCTTGTTTCTTAATTTTGTAAATAAAAATCGGAGTTTGTGGCTATATTTGAGAATTATTCGATGAAGTTTTCAATGAATGATTCCAAATCTATTTTTCTTCTATTGTTTAGTTGCGTTTGTCAATTATCACAACCCTAGACCAGCCACAGTTTTTCCTGAAACTTTCGCTCTAAAGTTAGTTCAACCATAAATCAGATGATCTATCGTAAATACTTTTCAAGTTGTAAAACACGAAAAAAAAGGTTCCACTAATTGTTTTTGAGATATTGGATGAGAAATATGAATATTGCGTGAAAAAGAGGAGGCAAGGATAAGTGGTTCGTATGAAGATTGCCGGAAAAAGAAACGGAAGAAAACGTATTCGTCGTCGTCGTTGTGCTGTGCTCTGCAGCAGCTTCTGCTGACGATGAAAAAGACCATATCTTTCAACAAATAGATGCAAAATTATTATCTTCTGATTAAAAACCGAATTCGAGCCAAGTTTTGCAAAAGAAAACTTGAAATTTTTTCAGCTTCTAGTTCTCTTCAAAAAAAATAAAATCTAAAGAGATATTGAACGTATTTGTGTGGAAGTTATTTGTTGACTGAGACTGCTTTTCAATTTTTGATGAATACTGGATATTCAGAAGCTGGAAAAACAACTTCTTGAAAATGGGCACACAAAATTCAGGTCGGAACAAAAATTGAGAAACGTATTCAGTTAGAGAACAAAAAAGGAAAAGTGGGTCCGTAAATGGCTAGGAATGAAGAATGACCAATGGGGTTTGGACATTCTGGAAGGAAGTCCTGATTTCTCTATTTTCAAAAATTATGAGGAACGGAAACTAGTGGTTGTTGCCCAAAAATGTAATAGGGGTGTTCAACTTAGAAATGAGACATACTACAGATCGTTTTCAATTGCTTCTAAAAATAAGTTTCTAACCAATTCCTTCTATACTTCCGTTGTTATGGTCTAGAAAGGAAATTAGTGGAATAGTATCAAAACAACCCAGACAAAATCAAGATTTATGTCACATACTCTCACAGAAAAAACTCACTGCTGTTGAGAAAAAAAGTTGTTTCTGAAATTCAGAATCTCTAAAAGAGATAGAACACACATACATACACACACCAAATCAGATGTAGAAGCACCCATACACAGACACAACAAAACCGCATTCAACAATGGTTAGCGTTTCACAAGGCCAGACAACAAATATAGCTCATGAGAGCAAAACGAGACTATGATATGCTGACTCCTATACATCTCTAGTTCTTTTTTGAAAAGAAGAAAGAACACTATGGTCCCAAGACAAAATATATATTCCCTGAGTGTCCTCTGAGTGTGTCGTGAACTTTTGAATACTGTTTTGAAAAAGTGTCAAAGACTTACTGGCTAGGCGACGGCAGCTGTCTACTTGCCTCCTTCATCCTCGTCATCAATAGTGCACATGTCTTGTGATCGCTGACATCGACTACTCTGAAATTTGAAATTGTTAAAATATGGTAGACAAAATCTGGTCTGAATGTGTGAGATAGTTCTGATGCTTCTTATACAGTTCCAGAATACAAAACTTTGTTTGGACCATGTGGAAGATAACTACGCTAAAGATCTGTTGACAACTTGGACCATATTTTGATCAAATGAAATGATCCAACACGTTTTTAAAAGGTTGAGGTGAGTCTCGTCACTGAAGAAACACAGTATAAACACCTTCAATCTGAAAAACCGTTCCAGACAAAGACTTTCTTTCCAATTATTGAATTGTCTCGCGATTTCATGAATCACAAGTCGAGAAGTATGAAAATCAGTGTATTTAGAGTTTTTTTCAAAACTGTCTCGAAAAATTTTCTGAATCAAAATAACTGAAGTTAGGGAGTTTATCAACAAAAACACAGGAAATAGAAAATTTTTCCTCTGTAGTAGTCATTCTGCATTCTGCTCAGAACGAAAAATGACTGCATTAAAAAATGACTAACATTGATTACAGTTCTAACAATTATTTTTTTGAACGAGGTGAATTGAGAAAAACGCAAGATGAACAATGCAAATATGTTAAATGAATTAACATGAAACAAATGTGTGTTAAACTATTTTTTTTACCTATTTCAACATACGAATTTCAAAACAATCTTATCACTGATAGGGTTACGAAATCGATATCAAGAATACAACTCAAATGTCTTGTTTCGAGAAATTAGTGTTATCCGTATTCACTTATTCTTTAAGACTCATAATCTATGACATCCTACTCGTGCGAACAGAATAGAAACGTTGAATAATTCATTCAAATTCCCGTCCGAATCTATTTCCATCCGTCTATCCCCGTTCCATCCACCCACAAATACCAAAATAAATTGAATCATTTCTTAACCTTCTGGGTGTTTCAAAGAACAGAGCTGGGCCGATCAGTCCGAGAAGAGGTGCACCAGGTAACCGTTCCTCTTCTTTCCGAGGAAGCAGTGGGTGACTCTCGTCTTCCATGACTCTACGTTTTTGATGAACAAGGAATAAAAACAACTAGAAATAATATGAATGTCATGACTGACAAAAGTTTAGAGGGTAAGAATAGTGTGTGGAAGAAGGGTATAATAGGAAGTAAGAACACGACAATCAATGGTCGAGGGTTTTGCGGTCGTCGCCCCAAAACGGGTCGACGCGGGATTACCGCGCGCCACTTGCTCTTCTTTCCCATTTCTTGCTTCCAATTTGTCAATGCAAAATCGTTGAGTAGGTTTAGTAACTGGCCCTTTTCAAAATTCAATGATACTCAACTACCCCAACTAGTAACCATTTTCAGTACTGATCAGAAAATACTTTTTGTCTACGAAAATCTACTTAACGTTGTAAGTCCACCGGAGTAGTACTTCCGGGACAAAATAAGACAACGACTAAATCCCAAGAAGTAGAACCAAAAATCCAACTCCAGGAGAGAGTCTGTAAATACATCCGACCTAGGATCATCCTAATCTCTTCTAAATCTTTAGGGATAGTTTTATCAAGGATTGTACTGACCTCACATGACACTTTCTTCAAAATAAACTTCTATAGAGAAACAGGAAAAAATACCCGATAAACTGACTGCAAGATCGAGATGAACAAATACCAAGGAAGTATATTCCCTTCATTACCTATTTATACCAGAATAATATATAGTCTATATCAGAATTGCTAACTCATGGAATATTGCAAAATCGATTGTTTCAAACTAAAGACAGTAAAAATGTGAAAGTTAAAAGTATTAATGATCTCTAGAAATCAGCCAAAAAAATTAAATATGTCTGATGAATTACGAAATTTGATAAATCTCAAAAGTGAAGCTTGCATGTTTTCAAGCTTGAAAGACAATACGGCTCTATTCGACTTGAACGGTCCCTTGGAAGTTGAACGGTCCCTTCAGGTGCCTCAAAAAAATGAACGGTCCCTTCAAACTTGAGCGGTCCCTTCAGACCCCAGAAATAAAATAACGGTCCCTTGAAACTTGAACGGTCCTTTCAGAGCTCAGAAAAAAAATGACGGTCCCTTCAGAGTTGAACGGTCCCTTATGAAGAATATTCAGGAATACAAATTTTTCACTCGTTCTTCTCTCCCCTTCATTAGTGTTCAATGTATTTTGTAATGTATAACATTTTTATCTCCACATTTAGGAAAAAAAAATTATCACATTTTTTGTCAATTTTATGTCGGAGGAATACATTTTCGAGTTTTTGAGTTACAACGATGACAAGGAAGCTTTCAAAACATCACACCAAAAGCTGGGTCTCCTCCAAATACGGGAAATCGAGACAAAACTGAAGAATTTAGTTGAAAAAATTCTTCTACAACTTGTTCTGATAAAAAAAGTTATGGATTGTAATAATCGTCGAAAAACAATAAGAGGAAGAAAAGAAGTGGAAATTTTGTATTCCTAAATATTTTTCTCAGGGGACCGTTCAACTCTGAAGGGACCGTCATTTTTTTTCTGAAGTCTGAAGGGACCGTTCAAGTTTCAAGGGACCGTTATTTTATTTCTGGGGTCTGAAGGGACCGCTCAACTTTGAAGGGACCGTTCATTTTTTTGAGGCACCTGAAGGGACCGTTCAACTTCCAAGGGACCGTTCAAGTCGAATAGAGCCGACAATACAAATAAGGACAAAAAAAGCGATCGAAATGTTACCTTTTTGGAGGTCGCCGTGCATTTCTCGGAGACTTTTTAGCAGCCCGAGGTGACTTAGACGCTGTTCGAGCTCTAGAAGATGCTCGTGACCTCGCGGTCGATGGCGATTTAGACGATTTAGAGGTCACAGATGATTTAGATGCGGCTGGCGATTTTTTTCGATTTGGGCTTTTTGCAGTTGGACTTTTAGAAGAAGTCTTCTTCCTGACCGGGACCGGAGTTTTTGCCTTAGCCGGCCGCATGTGATAGCTACTTAGAAAGAATGATAACTTCTTAGGGAGCTCATATCAGTCTTAGACTGGTGTTTCATCATGCTTCGCTTCAAATTTCTGCCTGATTAGAACTGACAAACAATTTTTTTTTCTTAAAATGTGAGAAACAGTGCGGGTTAAAATTTCTCATGCATAACATTTACTTCTATTTCACGTCTTCCTCATTATTTCTAAGATATCTCAAAATGTTGGCTAATCGGGGTGGGTCGACGTCAAAGTGTGTTGATGTTTTCGAAGATAAGATTCCAAATTCATTGATGCTAGCGTATTTTTTCAAACCTTTTTTCACTTGTTCAATTTGGAACAACTAATCTTCTAGATTTTCCCCAGAAAAAAAAATGCATGATGAGAACGAATGATTGTTTGTAGGATAAAACAAGAAAAAAGGGCTTGGGGAACGTCTAATGGATAAAAAATGAAGCACATTGTGAGAAGAAATCACATAATAAATCTGAGAATTGGAGACGGCCGATGGGCCGGTTCAGAATTAATGGAGTCTTTTCACTCATTTCTTTTCTCATTTTCATTTCCTGGCAGAAATGTCAAGAAAGGCTCCTCAAAACCAATAATCCGTGAAAACTCCCCCCATTTTTCCATCTCCTTCTCAATGTTAAATTTGAAGGATGGGCTGAATGCTTTATAGGTTCAAATTCAAAATTTTATGAAAAAAGCTTCTTTACGATTAGAACATTGAACTCCGGATTTTGAAATATGAATCCTCGGTTGTTCAAATGTGGTGGATAAAGTAATATCAACAACGTGTCAAAGATTCACTTAAATTAATGAAAAATATGAAGTAGAACCCAAAAAGAAAGTTTCGAAAAATCCCCCAACTAACCTCCGGCGATGAGGACTTGAGAACTTTCGTTCGTCGTCGATGCAACTTGAATAACTGGTCGATGGGGAGCGACTGTTAGTGTGCTCTCCCCGTTCGCTGCTCGATGCCGCGTCGGGAGCAGATAATGATTCGGCAGCTGTTCGACCGAGTACAGAAGCCCGACGGGCAGCCTGAAATTTCAATATTAGAAATGTTTTTGAGAAAATTTTGATTGGGCTTTCGAACTAGACTAACGACGTCGAACATTCAAGGTGAAATGTCGTGAGAGTTTGCATAGTTCCAGATAATAGACTTGGTGCTGTCTAGGGAATATTCTTTTTATGAAACAGTTTTTATAATTATATGGCCGTTGGTACAAAAGCAGTCAGACTATTTTTGAGATCAATGATGAAAACAGAGTCAGTGTTCATTTGTTTCGCATGAAACAACGTGGCTTGACTGCTTACTATCAAAACTTTCTGAACTTTTGTTTCAAACGGCAAACAATTCTAGAAGGACTCAAATGAATTCGCACAGTCTTGATCATGTAAAGCGTAAAGCATTTTTCAAAGCCACGGGAAGCATAGGAGTAAAATCTCAACTAATAGTTTTGTATACATCAAACTGTTATTATTACTTTTATCTATACAGTTCCAGAATCTACTTGTGAGCATAAGTTACAAAAAACTTGGCCGTTTGCTTTGTGAAAAACAATTCGGCACTGTTCTAAAATCGAGGACCGATGTCATAAATCGAGGACCCAAAAATAAATCGAGGACCCGAAATTTTTATCGAGGACCCAAAAATTAAATCGAGGACCCAAGAAATAAATCGAGGACCCAAATATTAAATCGAGGACCCAACTAAATCGAGGACCCATAAAGACCTAAAAACATAGGCATTGTTCTAAAATCACGGTCCCAAATTCAAAATCACGGTCCAATCCTAATCTTGATTACGGCCTCACTAAAATCATGGTCCCATCTTTTGAACTGAATTTCTTACTTTTGTTGTCCTCGATTAAGCACATAATGAATTTTATTGGGCATTCAAACTCGACAGAAGAACCAACTCTCTTAAAAAGAAAATTTTGAGCATTAAAGGAGGTAGGAACTCTCGTGGTATTGAGACTCGTATTGAGACTGAAAAAGATGCCGGCGTTCATAGGCGAGCAGAGTCGGCGAGCTTTCCGGGCCGCGTATCGCAGCCGGTAACGCTTTTGGTGTTCTGCCAAATGGACCCTAGGTTCAAACCCACCTCTGCTGTCAAATTTTCAGTAATTTTTTTTTTGAGTTTATCCCTCCTTTAAAAAATACTTTGAGTACTGGAAACGTGTTTTCGTTTGTAAAATAGGCTCAGTGGATTTTCGGCCAAACTGACTACATCTCTTCCCCAAGCTTAGCGCCTTGGAAGCATATAGGATACTTTCAAAAATGACGGCCTAGAGCAGAACCAACGGGACCTTTCCCAATTTTTGTAAACATTGTAGGTAAATACGGCTTAGTAAAACCACTGCCAAAGTGACTCTACATTTCCCTAAGCTTCGGCCTTAAGCCTGATTAAGTAATCGGGTTTTTTGTTGTACTTGAATATGAGAAGGGGGACTATATTTGAATATACTCAAAAATACTATTCCAGTACTCAAATTATTTCTTAATGCTCAAGAATTTCTTTTCAAGAAAAATGGTTCTTCTATCGAATTTTCCCAATAAACTTCCTCATTTGTTTAATCGGAGACGACAAAAGTAAGAAATACAGTTCAGAAGATGGGACCGTGATTTCAAAAAAGAGACCGTGATTTTTCCTGGGACCGTGATTTTAGAACAGTGCCTATGTTTTTAGTATTTATGGGTCCTCGATTTAGATGGGTCCTCGATTTAATATTTGGGTCCTCGATTTATTTCTTGGGTCCTCGATTTAATTTTTGGGTCCTCGATAAAAATTTTGGGTCCTCGATTTATTTTTGGGTCCTCGATTTATGGCATCGGTCCTCGATTTTAGAACAGTGCCAACAATTCAAGGACCTTGCTTACTTATTCTATATACAAAAAGTTATGGACTTAATGAATATAAATTCATAAGTGATGCGAGAGAAGGTAGGCGTGTTTCTTCCCGTTTTGTGGAAGCGCACGCCTTTTCCGCTCTACAAGTTTTGAACAATGGTTAAGAGATTTCGGTTGGCCATCGAAATAAAGAGAATGAAAGAGCACTGCACGAAGTGCTTGCAAATATCGGCAGCCACCCCGACACAAAACTTTTTTCCTCCAATTCCCTATGTCCGCAAGGGTCCGCTTTCGTTTACCAAAGTTGATGTGCATTTTAAGTTGGAATGCACCTTTCCGTATTTGGTTACAAAAAGCTCAAAAATGCTATAAGGTTAAATGACGATGACAATCTAGGAATGCAAATCCACTAGCTGGTCGGACCAGGTCCAGTGTAAAAGAATAAGAAGAAGAAATCTAGTGAAAAAGAATCATGTTACGTCTAACCGGCATCAATCTGAAATGGAGTATGGAGGAAGAATAGAGTGAGAACTACGGTGCGATGCTGTTTCGAATTTTTGTTTGTTTTCATTCGACCTCTCAGTAAGGTGGGAATTTTGAAATCTAAGAGAAATCTAGAGGTCAGAGCAAAGCGTGAGGATAACATGAAAGAAGACATAGGAACTGGAAAAAAACGTACAGAATGAAGAGGATCTTCGTTCTGAACTCGGAACTTCTTCATCCGTAAAAATGAGTATCGTTTTTCAAGGATGGGCATATAAGCTCTAAACAACTCATATTCACAGACTTGCTCATGCTGAAAGTTGTATGCCTCAATCTATCTTCTTTCGATTAATGATTCAGTTTCATCTGAATAGAATGCTCTACTCGTTTTTAAACGATAGCAAAATATGACTGACTGAATTGGGAGAAAACGTTGGGCAGCTTGTCAGGAGGCTAGAAAAAAGTGGAAATGGAGGAAAACAAATGAAAGGTTTTGCGCTAGGTTGCGTGATATTCTGGTACCTAGTAATCAAGTACATAACGTTTTATGGGGTTTTGGTTTCTAAGATTAAAAAAGGCAATTCAAAACGGGATGTTGTTGTTTGCAAGTGTATTGACACCTAACCACAACGATTCTAAAATCAATTTCACCTGCGTAAGCAAGTAACACCTGCACGGTCGTACCTTCCTCAGATTACGCATTCTAATCAATATCTGACGTTGACGACGAATGTCGGGAGACGATAGTAGAAGCATGATTTATTCTTCTCTAATGAAGATTTCTCAAACACCGAGGGCTTTTAAATAGAAGCCAAGAAGTCGTTAAACTACAGTATGCTCTTAATGAGCCATTTTAGAACATGGTGCTTCGTCTTAGAGGCGGGGTTTTTTGTTCTAGTCCCCTTTTTTCTGATGACATTAAATGATTTTACTGTCCATTAAAACCAAGAAAAGGAGTGAAATGAGATGCAGGGATGTCTAATGGGCATAAAGGATTTGGAATCCAGAAATCTATTTCCAAAAATGGTGGAGAAGGATTACCGGAAATACAAGGTAATCCTTCGAGATTGATTTTCGTTTTGATTCAGCCAGTTTGGGAAACTCAGTTTCTGTTATCTAGAGTTTTTGAGGATAGCTCGAAAATTGAATTCGCACTATTTTTTTTTGTTCAATAAAACAATTATTTCCAAAGCCACACGTAACGAATTCAAAGAAAGAAAACTTTTGGAAATCCCATTTTTGGCACAATGTTAACTCTTCCAGTAAATCAAAATAATATTAACGGCCAAAAAAATCATATCATTTGTAAATTGTTTCTTAGGAATTTGTTTCATATACTAATAACCATTTCTCTTGATTTTTACCGTAATCTCTCGAAAATGTTCCTAATTAGAAAACTTCAGTCTGAACATGACTCCTACAAAAATAACTAGAACATGATCATCATGCATTCGCTAACGAAATCTGAGGAGCATCAAAAATTATAATATCAAATAACTAGACGAGACATGTTACGTGGGTTCTTCCTGGAGCTAGTTGAAGAACACTCTGATACCTACATAATCCCATGCATGAAGTTCTCTCCATTTTTTTCTCTGCTATTCACTTGAGGACAATTGAATAAGCTTATACATTGCAACTTTGCATTCGAACAGAAATAGAAACCGGGAATTTTTTTTGAGGAGGAAGAAACTCATGGGTAAAATTTTGTGGACTATAATTTTTTGGACTCAAATACATTGTGTTGGAGCTCAGTTTTTTGATTACCCAAACATAACCTTTCGAGCTTGACGGTATGTAGTTCTTTTCATCTATGTAGTAAGCTAGTGAATATTATGAGATGCTATACTGAATATGACTATTTCAACATCTAAATAAATAAGGAAAAAGGCAACAACGGGTTAGAAAAAGCAAGAGCGTTTGGACAGGAGAGGAGAATCTAGTTTTCTTTTCAACGATTAGAAAGGCACCGTCTAATTTGACCAATTAACCCTCTGTCCTCCTGGCCTTTCGGCTTTCGATAGCCAAAATTTTAGCAGTTGTCAAGAAAAGGGGAGAGCAATTAACAAACTGAAAAAGCACCAACGAATTTATTTCAATGACATGTAGAGTTGTGGCTTGGTGGACTGGTTTCAGATCGCAAAAAAAGGAAGATATGAAAATGAGAAAAATGGCGAAGAGAGGCGTTGAATGGAATTCATAACGAGTCAAGACCTAATCAATTTGAAAAATTAAAAATAGCTTTGCATCGCCTCTCTTACTTTAATAAGACTAGCTAACAATGCACATTATATGGATGTGCGTTCAATAAATTTAACTTCGTTTAGGCTTGTCCAAATCTAGGGGGGTAAAGAGTGGAAAGATTAACATTGTGAATGAACTCAATCTAGATTTCGAATATCAAAATTGAGTTTAAAAGAGTTGAATTTGATCCTTAATTCTTAGTCTACCGAAAAGTACAGGATAACCTAGTAATACTATCAAAACGAAGTTTTGCTGATTTTCGATGGTCTGCTACTTTTCACGTCTGCATAAATAAAATACGTTTTGTGGTTGTGGAAGCCACGGAAAAATTGAGGAAGTTTAATAAAACACGAATAGAAGACGAGTGGGGTAGGGGGGTGAGCACATACACGGGAAGAAAAAAAGGGACAAGGGGTTACGCTCTTCTGGTGACATAACAAGTATGAGCGGCGAAGAAGTAAATGCAACTTTTTCACTCGTATCTTCACATAAATTTGGAAGATTTTCTACTTATTCTCTTTTTATACTTTTGTGTTGTGCTGCTTTCGATATCGAAATTAGGGTGGACATGCTTCTGTCCTACCTAGAGTGAAAGTTCACGACCTTTTTTGCTAAATAATTGATGAGAAACGTCTGTGTAGGGTACGCCGTTAGGTGTCCTGTTTCGCAAAAAGCTAACCTAATCTTTTGTTAGTATGAACTTTTCGGTTAAGACGTGGAGTTTCAAAAATAGATCATTCAAGATACGAGATCAATATGAAGACGTCAAGCAGCAAAAAAAAACCAAGAAAAGCTGAAATATTAGCTCTCATTGTATGACAGGATTTGTGAAAAGAATCAAAAGGGTTTATTCTAGTATACGGGAAAAAACTTCATTTAAGCTATGCCTGTTGTGGATTTTGATAAAAATCACAGCCCAGAAAGCTATCAAATAAAGCATGGTAATTTAATATTGAAATTAGAAAAAAGTAACACATTTTTGGATAGTGTCATGAACTTTGCTACTGCACTTTTAACAGAAAGAACTCGATTCAATGAAAGAACTGGTTTCTTAATGTTTCATTTTGTTTCAGTTAGAAAAATAAACTCAGTTTCCCTCCTAATGGTTTTTTTTTCATTTTTTGGAGAAACTGAAACTCATAACGATACTGAAATTTTGAGATGAAAAAGTTCCGATACATTAGAAACTTCTAACTAATTACTTGAAAACAGGATTTCGAAAACAGTGGAAAATTTTTTTTAAATTTTTTCTTCACATCTTTTACAGAGTAGCTGTAAAAACTTCCAAAAGAACTTGGCATCAAATGTTATGAAGACTTCGAACAAGTGCCCTAGACCACCACCCTCCAAAATTTATAATCCATTACAATGGCCCGGAAGGCGACAAGACTGATGATGTCCAATAGTATAATGTGGAAAAACTGACAGCTTTATTACTCAAAGGGTCTGGCTTATCGCTTTGGTCCTGACACTAGCGACAATGGGAGCGAGGGTTCACGACTCAAAGTGCGCAAGAATGTTAACTTTATACTAGACTGGTGGGTCACATTAGTGTAGTTTAGTGGTCTGGGATGTTGGAGTACAAAAAATAGATGAAGTACAGATATATTGTAGATTTGGTGGGTCTAAGACTAAAAATGAGAAGTTTTTGTTTACCTTTCTTATGAAATCCAACATGGTCAGACATGTTTCGAAACTTGCATGGACAGAATAGACTAACAGAATGTGTGAAAGAATGGCATAGCCGTTATGATGTGGAAAGTCGACCGACTTGAGGCGCTTTCATTGTTCACCAAAAACCTCATTTCCAACATTCCTACCTTCCGGTACCTAATCGTTCTTGCTTTCATATTTTCAACTCCTTACTATTTCTACTCTACCTTCCTCCTTCTAGATCCACAAACGTCAATTCACACGTGAAAAGTGAAAGGGGAGAACAAAAATTGAAAACTCAAAAATTGGGATATGTAATGGCACAACAAGTAGGCGGTTGTACACTTTTGTCGGTGCTCCAAAACTGCGCCCCTTTTTTCACAGAAAAAAAACGCGGGCGCCGTACACGTTTTGATAACCAGCGTTTTCTGGGTGGTGGTGTCAAAGGAGGAGAGGAAAAAGGAAAAGAAAACAAAAAGATTTGAAAACGCGGAAAAGGCAAGAATAAATACTTTTGCGGAAGAGTGAACACGTAATGTTTCTCATGGGATACTCGCCCTTGCTCCTCCAAAATAATTTGTGGTGACACCCATATTTTACCTGATAAGTAAACTAGAAAAATACAAGAAATGAACTCACTTCAATAACAGCAGTTGGAAAATCAATGGAAGCCCGCGGAGTAGCATCTTCATACCCCGAATAACCTGAAATTATCAATATAATTATTTCCAAAGTGAATTTCCAATGAAATTATAGGTTGAAAAATGATAGCACGGATTTTGATTATTGATTGTAATTGATTGAATTCAATGATATCCGTCATTTCAAAAGTTTTATTTTTATACTGAATATAGATTTACACACTCGGGGGTTTTGAAAAACTGGT
The DNA here is from genome assembly GCA_000143925.2 of Caenorhabditis brenneri. Lineage (NCBI taxonomy): Eukaryota > Metazoa > Nematoda > Chromadorea > Rhabditida > Rhabditidae > Caenorhabditis > Caenorhabditis brenneri. The sequence continues at coordinate 707,225 of GL379786.1, read as the reverse complement.
TGACCCAGATTTTCCAGAATGTTGCTTGGCTGGACCTTGGTTACACCATAGCTACCACTTCAAAATTCCAAAAAATCAATGATCTGCTTTGGTTAGGACTAATACACGTGATTTTGTATCGTGAATATCAACAGATTGATTCAAGTTTTCATGTTGTAGTTAGTATATCTGAGCATTTCGTAAACTGTTTTAACAAAACATTAGAAAATGATTGTACACAAAAGAATACTAGATGTTAAAATTGAACTATCAAGTCAAGAAATGGTAAGATCTGCTTATCTCAAAGACAGAGGAGATTGAATAGGCAAGCGCAAGACGCTCAGCTGAAATTCCAATAACAAATAATCTCAAGAAAAGATGTAGACTAGACAGGTATTGTACCCAGCACTGAGATAGACTCAAATTAAAATACGTTTGGAGCTCTCCTCGTAACAAACAACGCATAATGAAATTTAATCAATACTACGTGTAACATGTCATTTGTTCTGCACGCACGCATTGTTTAAGATGTTATTGCTCAAATTACGATGTTGGGGTAAATAACCTATTTTTCTATTGAAAAAAAAATTAAAACTCACTATTTGAATTGTCATCCCGGCTTGGTCGCTTCGATTTGGTTGGTTCTGCAAAGCGTACAAGTGAGTCTGTGAGGGGAAGAGAGAAGCTACTAGTCTGTCGTTGCTAGGGTACCACGTACTACAAATGTGACTCTTGAATTGGTATAAATCATTTGGACGACAACCACATTAGTTTTTGCCATACCAACTGAGCGGGCAGAGACGGCTGTGAGCCCGGCTAACGGAAAAATCAATGAACTACTACAAATGGCTCATTAGCGTCACTAATCATTCATCACAGAAAATAAGTGCACTTTTTATAAAAAAAAGGAAAACTATACTCATTAGTCATTTGAGTTTGCAAAAAACACCGCTGAATCAACAGTGTGTACAAAATTCAAAACTTCCCGATTTTACAGACGTTGAACAAAAATTCCTACTTTTCTGTTTAAAAGTGGCTGAGTTTCATGCAAACCCACAAAGAGAATAAATTCGTTTAATAGCCATATAAGGACAATGAATTGGATTTGGAATTTTCCCATAAAGATTGTCTACCCCCTCTCCCCACCCCGCTTTGACATGTTCGAAATGAGATTCTTGACATTAGATGGGAACACAATTGTTCTTTTTTCATTTCCTCCCATTTCCAATAACAAAATATCTGACTTCTGGAAGATACCAATGAAGACGACGTTGATGAATGAGTAATTGAAAAACTAGACAAATTGCGATTCAACTGAATAGAAGCTCTTGGTCTTGGTGGCCGTATCATATTGAATAAAATGTCCCAAGTTCAAGACATTATGGTGAATGATGTATTTGGATGGGAAGCGTTTCCAATTGCTTGTTTTCAAATGAAACCAAAAAGAGGCCTGTTGACATTACCTCTCAAGAATTCTTCACCAACCAATTGAGATCACAATAAGATGACACCACAACAAATGGTCACATAGCCTAAGTTTCAGCTATAGAGGACGTGGTTCAAAAATTCTAGAACTGAAGACAAAACAATTGTTCACAATCAAGTTTAGTGTTTGAAACAAAAAACGAACTAGCTGGTTATCAATGATGCGTTTTTGTCAATCACGGAAGTTTGCTTGGTAGTTTCATTTTGTGGTAAAAAATTGAAGTTGCATGTGCTTTTCTCAAAGTACCTCTGTGGCTACTGTTATTTTTTGTGTACATCGGTATACGTTGGCTATTTCAATGTTTTCCAGCTCATGTAATCTACGGGGTTAGCAAAAGCCAGAACGTTATTTATACATAACCTAGAAAAACACAAAAGAACGGAAGATGATCACACAGGAGAACTTCATCCGATGGGTACGTGCTCCTCTATGACATAACGAATTCAACCATAGATGATTGTTTGGAAAAACATTTCCTTCATATTCATAGAACTAGGTGTGCTGGACTATGAGCTGAACTTGAAACTCTACACTTCATTATCATCCTGAAAACTACTAAATTGTTCCCTAACTTCCAAAGAACTTTACTCGAAAAATAGAGAGTTATCAAGCCAAAAATTTCTTGACATCCAATCATATAATCACTATTGTATTGGATTATCGATCTAAGCAACGACGCGAGTGTTATCCCAATACAAAGCATTAAAAAAGATATTCAAAGTCAGAAAATACGATTCCAAAATCCTGCACATAGAATCACGCGCTAGAAAAGAAAAATCCCTCCGACTTATCTTCAAACGTTTGGAAGTTAATCCAAATTGACTTTTCGAAACATTCTGAGATGAAACCGATTAGGAAACACTTTCAAAGGACCTTCATCCATTTTTTCAGACATTAGAAATCTTAGATTGAACAAACTTACGGTAAGCATGTGCAGATGATGATCGCTTTTTAACGGCTACCGGCGCCATAGATTGGCGCCGCCTGGCAAAAGCCCTGCCCACCATCTACTACTTTATTCTTCCCATTTGGGCCGTGTCTGGCAAATTAAACAAAAATAGTTGAGAAAGTGTTGAAAATATTGAGAAGGAGTGAATATTATTGAACAGGAAATGAAATTGTTTAGAATTCAAAGGAAGAGACCAGAAGGATAAACATTTGATGACTGGAAGATTTGAGAGTTTTCAAATTTATTGAATGATTCGGGGTCATTCAACATATAAACAAAAAAATCATGACGACAATGATAAAAATTCTAGAAAAAAAAACCCGATATAGAACTTGCTTTTTTTCTCTTTCAAAGTGCCTACGCTTCATGCCAAACGGAAATTGGCTGTGACACCCCTACCCGTCCGGTGTTGATGGTGAGTGCAAAGCGTTTTTGAGTTGCGATTACTCTTTTTCGAAAATATCAAATCAGAAATCTCAAATGACATAAGTCAAAAAAAATAGAGAGACAGAACAGAAGACAAGAGAGTAAGAATTTTTGGAAGACTGGATAGGAATTTCGCTTCTCAAAAAAATTTGCAAATGATGGTCAGGCATGCAACCTTAGATTTTTTCGAAATTTTCCCATTATCGAAAAAACTCTCCTCCAAAGCTGTTCTCTAAGCGTTCATCGAGTTACCTACTCAACTTCCTTCTGCGTTTTCGATAACAAATTATGAGACCCGACCTGAGAAAACCCTGAAATGGTACCTAGGGATTTATTCCACGCACGATAACACCTTATTAACGCACCCGCCTTGTTTTCGGAAAACAAACTAACCGGTAATAACAATTCGAATATTTGATGCATTCGGGAATACCTCTACAGAAGTGTTCATATAAATTTATGTCCAATAGGAAGAAAATACCCAGAAAGGAGAACAAGTAACCTAGACAATTTACGTTTGTGAGACAGGTGATAAGTTTCTTTCCTCGGATACTCAAAAACTGACGAAATCTCCACAAGTTTTAATACTCTCTCGTTTTATTTTAGTTTTTTTGCACCGTTAATGTGTCAAAACCAGAACTTACAGCAGGTGAGATTAAATTTTTTGCTCGGGTATCGTTTAGATATCTAAAAATGAGAAGTTGAGGAGAAATGGAAAAATCAACCTTTGATTGGGTAAGGGAGATATCTGGATAGAACTTTTTGGAATCGAAACAGGAAAAGTTGAACAATATGTAAAACATCGGCTGAGAACAGCCTTGTCAATTGCAGTGAAGGATTGAAAAACTTGAAAAGAAGAGAAAAGATGAAGAGCATCGGAATGAAGTGAGGATGACTAGAAGACAAGAGTATGAAGGAGCCTATCGAATTACATCTACATATTAGTAGACACTGGATTTTTGCAATAAAACAGCAAGTTCTGTTGTTTCTATTGCCCCTTTTTTGAGCTCCTCGCTTTTAATAGTGCTTTTTCGAGGTGGCCATGGTAGCAAATTGCGTCCGAAAAAAGCGGGATTAGCTCGGCTACATTTTTTTTTGTTTTCAAATCTCTATATAGAATTTTTGATCTGGATCATAAAAACTCAGTTGCAGAAGACATTTCACTTTAAAAAACGGTTCGATCAAAAAATATCATTCAAGAATGCAGAATGTTAGAATATACTCACTAATTATCACAATCGTCTCAGAAAACTTCTCATGGTGGTTTCAAAAATCAAAAACCACATATTTCGTGCATTTGAAATTTTTCGAATTTCATAAATTTTAAAGTTTGGGTCAGAAGACATTGGTAACCTTCTACATAATACTTTTGGTGAAGTAAAAGTACAAATGTTGGATTTCGAGATTTCGATCGTTATCATGTTTTGAATGTTTCTATTTTCCCACAATGATTTTCAGCACGTTCTATATTGGTAATCACCACTATTCAGAAAAAAAATTGTGAGATTCATTTATTTTGATCTCGGAAGTGGTTTTGCTCCACGGATACTATTAATCTCTGATTCTAAGAATGTTTCAATCTTAGAATGAATTCAAAAAGAAGAAAAGAGCGCACTTGCAAAGATGCGATATCGTGTAGTGTTGTGCTTGTCTTGTTCTGTTTTACTAGAAACAAGTGAAGCGACACAATTAAATTCAGATGCCAAACCTCAACCAGAATAATGAGTATCGCCACACAAGCCAAGAAAGGATGAGCCAGCCGGCAGGGGGCAGTGTGAAGAAGATATAAAGTTGGGTGGCGGAAGAAGAGTTTCAAAACAAACTTGGAAGTAGAATAGCAATATAAAACTAACATACTCGAAATTCAATTCAGTTTCTCCCATGTTTAGTATTCGAAGAGATATACCTATAGCTCTTCTGGATCTATTTGACTACAAAAGTCGAAACGAAAAAAATTCTTCCTCACGGAGCGTGCTACGAGAGTGGAGCATCCGCTGTGCTAGAAATGGAATGGGAGATAAAAATCCAAAAAAATTTCTACACTAGTCGGATTAGTTGGCAATAGTAAGTACCTGTTTTACAACCAGAAGAACTTAGAGAAATTGAGGTTTTCCATTTTGAATTTCGTGAGAAGATTTTTTCGAATAATTTGGTTAAAGGCATTGATTCTGGAAGGATCATTGGTTTGAAGTAAGCAGGTCAAGAAAACTTGATTCGTTTTATTGCCTCGATTCAAAAATAGAACTTCGTTGGTTTTCTTCACGGGAAAATATTCGCAAAATAAATTTGAGTAGATTGTGCTAGAAATGAAATAGTTCGTCAGCTATAAAGACTATTATCCATTTATCTAAAAGCCCATAACTTCGATTTCAAAAAGCAAAAGGTACTTTGATCGAATAAATGGTAAAGTTGTTTTGAGTGAGTTTTCGATTTTTTCATTTTATTAAGAAACATTCAATTATTAAAAATGACCAACACAAACCTTAACAAGAAACTTGGAAAAAAAATTGGCTTCATGTTAATATGCTTCTGATAAACTGATTTCACAAGTTTTTGTTATTTTGACTATAATAAATAATATAAAAAACGTTATTGTTTTTCAATAACACTAAATTTGAAACCGTGCTTCATCATAAACTGTCAGTACTACTTCAGCAATCATTTTTCAATACTTGAGCAGTAATGTTTCCATTGTAATATGGAAAATAAGTAACAAAAAAGAATGAGAAAGTTTCAATTCCTGAATAACTTATACCCTATTCGTATAGGAAGAAAATGAGAAGAGCATAATAAAAACGCATGATGAACACATAGGCTTGACAAAATATAATAATAGCATCAAAAAATACTGACGTGAATGAGAATGGAACGACGACAACGGAAAGAACGGAGAAGAATCACTCCAGAATATATGCCAGAGGTTTTGGCCGGAGTCGAGGAACACTATATTGTTACGCCAGATATCGAATTATGGATACAAGAAGATTTGCGCCGCTTCGCGGCTCAAATCTTCTTGCTCCACGCGGAACGGGTGAGTTCGCTTGGAAGTTGCCAATCACAAAAAATATATTTGTTGATTTTCTCACACGATTTGATCCCATCAGATACAATTCTGCCTGTAAGGGCTGCTTTGGTCTGATTAGGCCTGACTCTAGCTGGCTCGAAAATCGGATAAGCCCGATTCGGCCTGGTTGGTCTGCTTTCTCAAAAATGATGTGATAGTGAATTCATGAGTTTTTTTCGGAAAATGGTTTTGGTTAGTGAACCTCGAGCTTCTCAATGATTTCATTGAAATCAGGATTTTCCAATCAGAAACGGTATCTTTTCGCAAACAAAACCAATGATTTTATCTTTGTGCTTGTTCCTATGCGGATTTCCCATATCACTGAGCCTTGATTCATACTTAATGAATTCAAATTTCCATTCAAAACATTTTGGAAAAGTTCTTTTCAGAGATGAAGCTTTTTCTTTGATAAACTACGCCTGAATGCAGCGCGCTTTGTTTCAAGACTATTTAGAGTTCTCAAACTTTTTCTTTTCCAAAATTTTGTTTTTTTCCTTCTCCCGATGTGAGAATCAAGAATGTGTGGTTTTCATCCCACATACTGCAACCCAACGCTGAGTTGAACTTAAACTCGAGCAATGCTGACGCGAAGGTCATTAAAATGCGCAGCCGACATCTCCCGGGTTCCGCCGCCCGCTATGTTTTGTGTGAGAGAAGACTCCGCCCTCTTTCTCTGCGTAGAGCCCTATCTTAGCACAGGGCTCCAGAGAGCTCCAAATCGAAAACGGAAAAAAACCTGCGTCTTCGCGGGGAAATTCTCTTTCGGAATATGAAAATTTCCTGAAAATCGGACCGATAAGAGCGGCGCTATCATCGCGGACATACATACAGACACACAGAAAGCGGTGATTGTTAATAGTAAAGATTTGGGAGTAATGTTCGGTTGACAAAAATAACAAAACATGATAGAATTTATGTAATTGATGGAATTAACTTTGTCTGGATGAAACTTTAAGCAGGAGTTTCATTACGACAAGAAGATTCATCGAGACGTACTTTTAAATGCGGTCACGTGAGACTTAATTGGCGAGTTGCAAATGAAATATGACTTCCAAAAGTTATGAATGAGGTAATTATCATTTTGAAACCACTTATTCACAAACTCAATTTTTGAACCAGATGACCCTGTCACATTTGTCAACTCACCTTGAAACAAAACTGTTGAATCATTTGGAATACTAGTACTTGGAATAGTCACAAACATTCCGCGGAGTGAAAAGGAATCACGATTTCCAGGGACATTTGTAAAAAAGCACGAAAAAGTGCTACATAATGAGTTATGGGATGTGCATAGCTAGAACGACGAGTTCTGCGACAACTTTTCGTGTCGCTGCTCATTCACTAATCTACAAAAAACTCCGCGGAAGTGTTTCCACCAGCCCCTTTGGCCTAACTCCAGCGACAGACGCAGTACTTTTGTTGGCGTCGAGGGAGAAAAAAGAAAAAAGAGCACTCATGAATAATTGAGGTTTACCTGAAGGTTTCCTGTTCTTTTGAAGACTTGACGTCCCAGATGACTGAGATGGGTAGGAAAGCTCGATATTGATAGTCACCGATTCATCTGATTGAGAAGGTGTCGATGGGAAGAACAATAGTTGCTTACCTCCAGATCTTTCAGCCGAATGTGTCGAGTTGACACTTGGCTTGGGACGACGGTGTGATGCTGAAACATTTGATTGTATAAAGCTGCCCAAAATCTCAAAGGTTTGAACAATGATTTTGAGAATTCAAGGCGTACTTTGCCACCATTCAGCTTGATTTCGTATTTGAATCAAGTTTCCGAATAAATTGGAACTAGAAGTTGTTTTTAAATATCATTCAAGAACTGCGAAATACCAGTGCCATAATCGTTTTCATGTTAAAACTTGGAAAGTTTTCAGAAAACAAAAGTTGCAGAAACAAGCAATTACCTATATATGATTCTGATAAAAATTGGTTTCTTTTCAGTGGTCATTAGTTTTCAAAACAAGTGAAAAAAGAATAATAACTTTCAAGAGATCAAGTTTTCTTACCACCATAAGTTTCTTTAGGAACTTGAAGGTATTGCATTAACTAGCAGTTTGGAATCTCAACACCTAGTTGGACATTTTCTAGTCATACTAGGTCTTTTAGACTACTGACTTAAAGAGAAAAAAAATACAAAACACCATATCTAAGGAAGTCAGAGCCTTTCCAATAACGGAAACTTGAAATGTTATGCAAGTGAATGAGGAGCACTTTCACCAAATCTGGCAAAGGTAATAACCCCAATAGACCTGGGTTTTATTGCTCAATTGGCTATAGCCGGCCTTGTCGACCATAACTTTATCTCAGTCTACACGAATATGAACAATTACGAGTAATGGGTAACCGAACAAACCGAAACGACCGCCTCCAGAATACTATACAAGTCTATAAAAACTTACGGGTCCTGGATAAAGGTAGATACTTGGTTGTACGATTTGCAGGTCGATATGATGATCGATGAAGAGGATTCATCTGATTGTTTGCGAGTTTGCAAACAAATTAAAAAGTGGCAAAGTTTAGAGAATGGGTTACTTGGGACATCTGGTTGCAATAAAGGATGTCGACTTGAACATTGTGGACGCAAGATTTACGACTATCGTGTCCTGTTGCAATAGTGAGCACTGATCAGGCAACATGGAAATGGACTATTGGAAATATTTGATGAAGAAATGATACTGAAGTAATATAGTTCAGGTAAAGCAAATGAAAAAACTTTTTTTTTCTAAAGCTAGTCAATAAAGTTGTGAGAAACTAAAGAAAATCGAAACGTTTTCTATTGAAGACTTGTACCGGTTTTGATGTTATGTGTATTGTCATATACATTTTCAGATACTAATTGAATTTTACTCCACTGTGAAGAAATTAATATTAAAACTCGGTGCTGGAACATCCATTCTTCATTTGAGAATTATTCATTGTTGTTATTGTGAAAAATTATTTTATTTTCGAACTATTTTCGTGAAAAAAGTGACTTGGAAACCTGAAAACAATATAATAATTATCATGCACTTTCTCACTTTGACATTTCATTCATTTTGAAATATTTTGTTATTTTCTCACTTTATGTCCTTATCAGTAGCAATTGCTCGTTCTTCCTTCCACTTTTTTAGTGTTTTGCTCAACCTACGAAGACGAGGAGACCCTCTGTTTTAATCGGAATTCAGTTTCTATTTCAAATTCAAAGTTTTTTCTGCGAGATGTCTCTTCTTTTACTCAAGCCAAGCTAACTCAATTTGGGTGTTTCCCGGGCATTGCATGGCGAGCTCGATTTCGAAATCTTCTCAACACTTCTGAGACGATTCTTCTTTTTTGTATTCAAAAGTAGTCTAAAATTTATTTTTTCACTAGCTGTTTTGTTGTGCTTTGTGCTTAGAACTGGAAACAAACTTTTTCACAAACTTTGTTTCGAAAAAATGGAATGCAGAAAATTTAATAATCTCAAGATTTTTGAATAATCCATCTCATTTTCCCATAATTATTATTTTACAACACGATTCAGTGAAATGCCGTTTTATGAACTTTCCAAAACCGGAACATTACTCAATCAGACGCTTTCATATTCATATCAATTACATTTTTACACCTTGCTCATCCTTTTTCGAAATTTTTCTCACATGTCAGATGAAAAAATGAACAAAAGCTGTTACTTCCCAAAGCCCTAACACAATTTTTATTTCGGCCAGCTGTTCCTTCTCTGTACTTTACTACAGTCCTTGAGTTCATAGCTATCGTGTTCGTCTACATTTCACGGTCATTGTTCTCTAAAACAAGACAGTGCGCAAATCGTGCAAGTTCATGCGGATGTTCGGAAGCAGTGATGTGCAAAACGATAGAACAAACACTAACTAAAAATACGGTTTTTGTGTGTTCCTATATTTGCGCAACCCCCGTCTTTTCACTTTTTTCCCCTGACCGTTATCCTGGGGCTAACTCTGAATCAAATTTTGTTTATTCGATCCCTCGGACAACTTTTTATATCCCGGCTATTTTTCTATTTCCGTTTCTTTTCTTGCCAGAGGCTTGTTCCAACTTTTATGGCTTGTTGTTTTTGTTGACTGGACAAGCAGAAGAGTGTGGAAAACGTACATTGGAGGTCTTGGAAATGCATTAAACTGGTAATGTGCACACTCGAAATAGGTGAAATTGTTTTGTTTTCATCTATTTCTGTTCAAGAATTGTGGGTAATCGTTGCGAAATTCTCATTCCTTTGCTCATCATAGCTCACATGATTCTAAATTAGGAAAACAAAAGCAAGAAACAAACCGAAAAAATGAATTTTCTTCTTCTTTTCGCCTATCAAATAAATTTTGTTCTCTAAGAATCAGAGTGTGTAAGAGAGAAGACCAAAAGAGGAGCTCAGACATCTTTCTATTCTTTTCTCCGGGTTTCTTGACCAGTCTGGTTTGCTATTCTTCTCGTTTTAGAAAGAATCAAGGAAAAGAAACAAACTTTTATTCTTTTTCTTCTTTTTTAAAAGCAAAACCCAAAATCAGATAATAATTGGTCATCTTCTGCCCTCAATATCCCTTTTTTGAAACTTTCTTATTTTCAAATTTCCTTAGAATGAAGAGGGAAAACGGTGAATGAAGGTCATGCGGCAGCTTTTTTTGGTAGGGTAGGAATTCATCCGGAATAAATAAGATTTGAGAATTTCCTCGCACTATTTACCGCTATAAGCTAGATGTTTGGATTTTGAAGTACACAATATGACTTATGCATTATGAGAATGCCAAACGTTTCTCAAAGAAGTCTAAGAAAGCCTTTCAACTCCGTTATATTTTGATATTTCCGTTTTTGAATTTCAACCAAACATGAATGTTTTCCACGTATCACCTTACAAATAACATTTCTTCAACTGACTATACAGACTTGATAAACTATTCATGTATTTTGGTTATTGTGAAGATTTATGATTCCCCCACAGATCATATTTCATCCTAAATCATATGTCACCACACCCTTTTTTCCGAAGTGATAAGTGTATCTTACTTCCAGTTTTGTGTTCTTCTGAAACAAAATGTTCCCTTCAGAGAGTCTATTACACATTCATGGAAAAACTAAAACTAAGACCATCGAAAACCATATTTGTTCCTATTTCCCTTCTAACCTCATCTGAAGTTTCCTTTCATCATTATTTACTTTTCAAAACTTTCGATTTGCAATTATAAAACTTTCTTCTATTTCTTCCATTTTCCATCTATTTGGGGGTGAATGAAGATCTTATCTTTTGTCTGGCGCATGCTGCTATTGAGCTACGAACTCTATGCTAATTGCTCATCAAAGCCCTCTCAGAAAATTGCATTTCAATTCTTGCTGTGTTCGCAATTGTCATCATCCCATTTCTTGATTTCTCAGATTGAAGCTTCAAACACAGCTTTTATTGCGACCTTATTTCTCAACTTTACACTTTCAAATTTCTGTTTCTCATATTGTTCGATAACAATCTATACCAATTTCTGAAAAATTCAGTTTTTTTAATCAAAAGAGTTTGTTTTAAAGAAATTCCACCACAATCTAATATCAATTTCCAAAATGACATGTTTTCAAATTCCATTTATGGAGTCAAAAGTATTTTCAAACAAAATACATTAATTTTTTTTGTCCCATGAACACTCATTTTTTCTTGAGCATTTGAGATGAAGTTTGAACCAGTTTATCAAACTTAAAAATTTTGAAAAATTGCAAAACGGATGTTCCGTTTTAATGGGGCCGAAGCACACCTACTTGGGATATATGATGCCCACGCTCATCAGGTTTTCGGGGCCGAAGCACACCTCACAGCACGATTCGAAGAGGTTAGGGCCGAGGCGCAACATTCGAATCGCTGCGAGGATCGAACCGTAGAGTACGAGGACCGAAGTACCGCACCACTACCACTCTACCAAGCAGCCGTTGAAAGGAACCGAGTGAGAGGGGAAAGATGTCTTGAGGGAAGGGGAGACGGGTAATTAGTGAAGAAGGTGAAGAAGGAGGTCAGAAAAGAAATGGGAGAAAAGGAAAGGTATGAGAGAACGGAAGAAAAAAAAAGGAGACATGGTTTTGAAGGTTTGCTTTTTGAAAGAAATTCTATTTTTTTGAATATAAAGGAGAAATTAGTGTTCAAAAACTGTTTGTTGATGTTGGTAATAAAATGTATTTGTCCATTTCGCTGTTCAGGAAATGGTTTTTCAGTTCCGTCTATCTGAACTTTTTTGAAAATTATATTTCTAATAGCCAACTTCAACCCTGCATGTATTTTCAGTGTGTGGTTAGTGTTATTTTCACAATTTTTATTGTTTTTTTAATTGCGAATAATGCATATTTATAGCTGAATCAAAAGACTCATTCTGATCATTTTGAAAATACCCGTTTTTTACTCCTGTTGAGTTCCGAGATTAAGTGAAGCTAACGGTGGTCACCACCCAAAGATCACTTTTCTTAACGCTGATCCTTTGTACTCATTCTTTATTCGAACCTGTTTATTCTACGGTATTGCTGAATCACTTGTTCTTTCAATACGTGAATGGCAACGGTAGGACTCCTTTGTGAGCCATGTTTTTGTGTGTACCCTTTTGCCTATCTACACCAACTCCTTTCTAATACCCATGTTTCCCCAAATATAAGCTTATACCCGTGATGTTCACTCGTTTCTTTTTCTTTTCTTCTTTACCGCCGCAATCATTCATTCGCATCCCTCAGTTTTTGAGCCATTTTTGGGAGGAAGGCGCTAGGCATACGGATGGGATTCGAACTGACGAGAAACCGAACTGCTGCCAACACACCGAGACTCGGGTGAAATGTTTGTGCAAATCGCAAAACAATCGCTTTTCCGGGCGGCGCCCCTTCTCCCTTTTCGCGCTTGTTTTTCCGCGAGCGCTCCGCATCCGAATCGGGTCTATGTGCCCGTCGCGTCAAAACGGAAACATGCAACCATGCATTTTTGACATTGTTGTATGGTACCTATTGTGCATCTGTTAACTATTTCCACTTGTCGTTTCCGCCTACTCAATCCAAATGAGAAACCAGAAACTATCCGTTTTTTGTAGGCAGTCGTGAATTGAGAGATACTACTTTTTCGGCTAGGGGAACTTGGGTGGTTTTTTGATTAATGACATTACTGTTCACATCAAAATGATAAGAACTGTTAACACCTTTTCGTTGAAGTAATTCTTAATTTCTGACCTTCAAAGTTTTCGAAGAATTTTGATTCAGTGGTTCGAAAACATCATTATGATATATCAATTTATTATTCATTTCAAATTTTTTTTACTGTTCAACTTTCTTGAAAAATATTCATCAAAAATAATTTCACGTCGCAATTTTTGTCATGTATCCCAGGTTCTATAAATCTCCTTTTTTAATTTTGTTCGCTTCAACTTCTCCAATTTTTTTGAAAATATCTGATTAATTTTTTGCAGTTCCAAGATTCTCATGAAAGTACTCGCTTGATTATTGTTCTTTCAATGTTCCTTCACTCAAAATTTTCCATTCGAACATGCGGTTTTATTTAGACCTTTTTTTACTCTCTATGAAACTCTCGAATTTATCCGTCTACAATCCTATTTCTCTTCCTAATTCCTCCTTTTTTGTCAATCCATATCATTTATTGTTTTATTTTATGATGATTGTTCTAAACCAAATCTCCCTAACATAGTCATTCTCGTTATGCCAAGTGTAACACTCTCCCATCGAAATTACTTTTCTCAGTTGAAAAACATCTGCAATGAAAACCATTCTAATTTCCGTGATGAGAACTGCATCTCAATTCCTCCTCATCCATTTTATTCATTTACGTCATCTGGGACTTTTGACCCTTCTTGACTCCCGAAATAGTACACTTATGTAGTCATGTTGTCTAACTCCTTCTAGGCCCAATAAATTAACAGGGTTTTTTTTTCGTTTGATGCTATTTTTGTTCTCCTAGAGAACGAAAAAAAGAAAAAATATATATGCATAAACTAGAAGAAAACAAATCTTCATATTTCTAGTCTTCTTGATGATTATTAGTCGGCTAATCCCATATCCCTTCATCACGCTGTTTTTTTTTGTTGGAGTTGTTCTGAAGCTATTCCTGACAAAAAAAAACAGAAAATGAGCATGGAACTTGGCTCAAAGTGCTATCGAGGAAATGCTAATTAGTGTTTTATTATTTTTTTGTGGCAGTTTTCCTTCTTTTTGTTCTGTTATTCTTGTTTTTTCTTTTTCCCGAGATAATTAGTTCTCAATTACGTGTAGAACGCAAAGTTTCTGTTTTCAAGAGTCAGTAGTGTGAGGGCATTATTCATTGAAAAAGTCAGCAAATTGATAAGAGGAGAGCAATCCATAATAAAAAAGGCAAAATATTATGAAAAAAAATTAAGTCTTCATTTTCTCGTAACTACTTACAAGAAAGGAATTTTGCTTGGTATATTTTCTGAAAAATGATAACTCTCAATATTTATCAGAAAGATCATACACCAAATGCTTTTTTGCATTTTGGGTCCCTTTTGGTAATTTCTTCCTACTTTTTCCATTGAGAACATATTGAATGGGAAAAAGGCCTTTGCTCTTTTATTCAGCTTTTTGAAACTCTTTACAATTTGTTTCTCTCCATCCGATTATATTAATGAGTACCAAAGTCACATTGGTCTATTTTCAAAGGTTCTGTCACGCGGGGGGCTCCGGCAATAAAAAAAGCTAAATTAATTCTGATGGGAAGCGAACTGATGCCACCCCAAGTTAGAAGAATTGCGAAATACATGAAATAAATGTTTCGGATTCCAATTCTTCCAATGTTTTCGTTTGAATTTTCCGTTTTCAAGCGTTTTCTCTCATTCGGTGGCTTGAAAAAGGAGTAGTGTGTCCGTAATGTTGCTCTTTTGGGCACTCTTCCTTCTTATTGGAGCATTCTCCTCATTTCTTCAGAGAAAAAGGGAGAGAAGAGGAAAACCTCTCTGGTTGGGCGTTTTCGTCTAGGGGTCCTTCCCAACAACGAGTGCTCTTCCTTTTTGCCGTTGCGCCTCTTAATTATTCGGCGGCTTCATTCATTTTGGCTCCCAACTCATCAGTGCTCTACATGATACTAGCTTGAGCTCTTAATAAATATTGTATAGTGGACAAACTGGTTTTGATGATCCTCCTTGTCTTGTCGTTTTTTCCTATTCCTATATATTATTCTTCTGTTCCAGACTTGTGCATCAGATGTTATTTTTCACGTCTCCCACATGTCTTCTACAGCGTCTGGGGCAGGAAAGAAGAAACGTTCATTCATTCTGGTTTTTGCCTCTGGCACCAAGCCTTTTCATCCAAGAATTCTTTTTTTTTCTTTTCTAGTAGTCTTCAGTTTTTGACACTTGATATTTTTTCTTTGGTTTTTTCCTCGTCATTTTGCATTTTCATCTAAACTGTGGCTTCTGTTTACTCTTTTTCCCATCCATCAAAAATGCTTAAGCGATTTGATGAAATTTTTTTTATTCTCTCTGTCTTCTACTCTCAAATTTCACACCTTTTCTTTTTTCTAGTTTTCTTTTCTCAGCTCCAGAAAGTTTCAACTATACTAAATAGAAACCAATCCTACTTACTTTTTGTCCTCCAATATATATATTTCTTTCTTTTTGACCCACATGCATGACATGTTCTCGTCATGTATATAATTGACTAGGAGCCCTTGAAGACCGCCGACAGTGATTGGTGGATGGATATGAAGAAAACAAAAGAGATGTCTTTTGCCCGAACTATTAGACGAATCCAATCAAATCGGCCCCTTTCGTTTCTATTCGACCAGTTTTTCAACTGCAATAACTCTGTGGGCGGTAGAATTGTAGAAGTTCACATCAATAGGAAATCATCTTTTGCTTAGTTAACGATTTTCGTCCCGCTTATCGGAAATTGGTTCTGTTTTACAATCAAGATTCAGAATTCATCTTGGTTCACATATATCCTCTAATAGAACGTCATGTTGTACCAACGTCCAGTTATTAACTAAATTGCTGACCATATTGGAAAATTATAAAAAAATCGTTATTTTTTGCATAATCTTGTACACAATTCCATCAGCTTCTCGAGGAAAGTAGTTTCCTATCTACAAAAACTTGTTTCAATTTTGTAATTAATTCTAGGCTACTTCTTTGAATATGGAGATATTGGTTCCAAAAAGTGAAACCATACCTTCGATCTTTATACTTGGTACTAGTTTTTTTGGGTGGTCCCTCGAAAAAAAAAACTAGACTATTTTATACGAGTTTTATGAGCCTCCCGTTTTTTCCTTTTTCTTGACAGCATGGTAAAAGATGATTCATCTGCAGAAATTCTTGCATAAATTAAAATTTGGTTATAAAACTGATGTTATTCTTCATTTTTCCCTGTTTTCCCTCTAAAACGAAGCAAATATTCCGATTCTTCATTTTCAAACGTGCCATTTCTTTTTGTTTCTTTCGCTTCATTTTTCTTCATCCACTTCACTTTTCCGACTGTTCTGGTTTCATACTTTGTCTCTTCTTCGTCACTAAATGTCCTTTTTATTTTGCTCCTATTGATGAATTAATCCAATCAGTCACGCGCGAATGT
Source organism: Caenorhabditis brenneri (assembly GCA_000143925.2). Lineage (NCBI taxonomy): Eukaryota > Metazoa > Nematoda > Chromadorea > Rhabditida > Rhabditidae > Caenorhabditis > Caenorhabditis brenneri. The sequence goes on along the minus strand of GL379786.1, from coordinate 690,791 downwards.
CACTCGCAGATGCCCTTTGATGCAAACGTTCAGAGCATCTGCCCTCTGTGGCACTTTTGACTCTTAGCAGTATTCTCATTTACTCTTTTGCTCCACAGAATCCTAAAGGTTGTCCAAAAAAAAACGAAATTGAATTTGAAAGTCTCCCTGAACTCTGTCTAACTTAACTTGATAGAATTGGAATTTTACGTTTTTTCTCCGTGTCTTTTCACTATTATCGAGTTCAATTTTATTGTGTTCTCCGCTTTTTTTCTTCAATATTTTGCGAAACGAATCTATTCAATTTCATTCAAGTTTCATTCAATTTTCAGAGGGTGGAGGGCCTCACGAACCGAGTCTTTGAAATGCAGGCGGCACCGTCTTGCTACGGCAGCATGGTTGCTAGCACATCAGATGAAGTAACAACATCAACATCCTCATCGAGAGGACCAATGACCATGTGAGTTTTGAAAAAGAGACCCCCCGTAATCAGGTCCCACTATCTCGGTCTAAATTTGGAGGGTCCAAAAAGCGGCAAAAAACCAAATTTGTTTATATCTTTTTTCACAAAATGATCTTGACGCACGTTGTGACCAACTCAAAATACATACAACACCCCTCACATCATGTTTTTCAAATCCACTCTACTTCCACACCAAAATCTCCAGGGACAATACTCGTCCATCACTTCGGGCAAAGTTCGGTTCGCAAAAAAAAGTTAGTGAAAAAAGTGGCGAAAGTAGAGCATTTTTATTTGCAACTAGCAGCTTGTTGAACTAACAATTCACAATTTCTGAGAAAATATTTTGGAACGATGAACATTCTTCTAGCAGTGAATCCAAGAATGTAGGTGCTGGTTTAGGGTTCTGCAAGCCTTTTGTTTTATTACAACTGAGTTTTAGTCCTCGCGTTTATTTGCACAAACGTGATCCGTAAAAGGGGAATTGAGTCAGGACAAAAAATGAGAGAAGAATTGGGATAGATATTGGTAGTGAGCCTGCTTTCACATTGAACTTTTAGTATTGGATTTCACATAAACTTGGTTCAGCAAGAACATGGTGAGGTTACTTCTATTCGTTGCAAAAAAACTAGAATGAGAGGGGGTTTTTTGTTCTCACGGGTTATAGCTCTTGAAAATGGCTTGGTTTTTTCCGAAAATCGGTCATTTTTACTTTATATTTTCACTTTTCCCCATTTTTCCCAAGAAAATTGTTTTAAGAAATCAATAGTTTGCTTTTTTTGAAATTCTGGATTAATCAAACCGTTTCTCCCCTGTTCAAAACTTTATAACAGAAAGACACTATATCCGACGATAACTAATCCAAACCTCTGTCTCTAAAGTTTCCCAACTTTTCTTATTCTATTTACTGAAAAAAAACAAAACATTGAAAAAAGTCCTACCAACGGAAGTTGGTTTCCCCGACTACGGAAATTGTGTTCGTGGCAAGAAACAAAGTCATTCTTCACCTTCTCCGTCCGTCCGTTTCCACTTCAACTTTACGTTTGCCAAAAGCGAACACCCTTTAGTCAAAAACTTCATGAATAAATCTGAAACATGTTCATAATCGATTCCGTCACCTGTTGAAGTCCCCTCCAAACATATCCACCTCGTCAAAAGTCGAGTCAACACCAAGTAATTACTAACTGACTACACACTTTTCCTGTCGGGCCGCTAAGAAACTAAGAAAACACTTTATTTGTTTGACGGAGTAGGACAAGAAACGGTTTAGCAATTGTAATTTGGAGATTTTTATGTAATAAAAACGCAATTATTCTTGGATTAATGCATGTTTTTACAGGTCTGTTTCCAAAACTAACAGTCAGTTCATTGAAGCTCCCGCATTTTTCTATGACATGGACAGCGATCTCAAGGAATTAAAAGTAGGTTGTAAAAAATGATGAAAAGTATGAGATGTCTTAACCTAGAAACGTTATTTTTAAAAAAATTTGATTTAATGAACTTGAAAATGATCTTACATTTCAAATTCAAGTGTTCCATTATGAATACATTTCATTTTTCAAAAAACATTCAAATTTGAGAAATTTTTCAGACAGCACTAAAAGATGTAGATCTACTGAACGACTCTGGCTACCGATCGGTAATGGAACGATCTAGTCATCCATTTTCGACCAGTCTAGTTTTCCACGAAGACAATGGCTTCGATTCTGAAGACGACGCCTCGGACGAGCATTGGGGTTCGTTGCTTTCGATTAGTTTTCACTATTGCGCAACTTAACGCATTGTAAAATAATGACTATTGCGGACTAACTGTTCCTCCAGCATTCGTTCGGGTGACCAATCATCCGCTCTACGAATCGGTTATGGACAAAATAGGCGCAGTACGGTATTGCGGGATTCCGATGCACGTCTAACTTTTAATAGTGCCGGTATTATACAACTAGCCAGGCCGGCTTGGCCCATCGCGCAGGTAAAGTTGGTCGCAACACAGTCACTGCTACTTTCGGTTCTGTTGCTTCATTCATATTCTTACTTTACTTCTGACCAACACTAGTTTATGGTACCTCCAATATTAGCATGGAGAAATTGGAGACGACACGGTTCTTAATTTCATAGAATCAATAAACTTAATCGATTTGTTTTTCAGATGGATATCTCACAGTCGGCGGTGACAGAATCAAAATTCGAGACATGTCCGACATTCTTGCCACACGATATGCTTTTATTTCTGGTGAGTGCACATGGAGGGGGTGCAATTCTTGAAAAGAAACGGGGAGAAGGGGTAATAAAATGTGGCGAAAAATGCTACTAAAATGCTCGAGCTAAGGCTTGAGCCCAACAATTTTCATGTCGACGCTGTTCTCATACAACTCATACATTTGCAATATCGCCCTTTCATTTTTTACATCCCTTTTTTGTCTTTTCTAGGAGCTCGCACATCGGAAGGATTGACAATAGTCACATTCCCGGATTCAAGATCGACACTTCCCTTTGAAGACTACTCACTTCTTGTCAAGTATCTTTTGCAAGTTCCTCCGTGAGTTGAATTTTATTATGTTTTTTATTAGACTGGCTTCGGGTTAATCAGCACTTGCAATTGGATTTTTGATGTTTCAGCCTGGAGGACAGCCATAAGGGTTTCGTGATTATTATCGATCGCCGGAGTGATAAGTGGTCATCCGTTCGAACACTGCTTCTACAGATTTCAGTGAGTTTCTTTTTTTCTAGGATTCCAGTTTTTGTATTTGTTTCATTCTCTCTCAGAAAAACACATCATAAATCTTTTGTCTTATTATATCCTCTTGTGTTGTTCTACTGTCATGAACATATTATTCATATTTAGCTAGTTGGTTAGTAGTAAAGACCTATAAATCTTTTTCACTTTCTCACTGTTTCCAATGGCAGAACGCCCTCCAAGTGTGTCCACTTTCTTAAATCTGTTGACATAATCGGCACTAGATTTGCCGATTTTTCGATGCTTTTCGGTTTCACTTTTATGTTTACGTGAGACGCGTGGAGAATGTCAACGGCATGCGCAATTGAAACGGCCCATGGGCTACATATCAGTGAGACCGGATATCTTTTTCTCTTCCTACAGTGTGCACACGAATGATGTTTACCATGCGCCTCCGAATTTTGATGGGTAGTATCACTTTACTTGCCAGACACACATACACTTGGTCATTTTTTATTTATTTTTGATTAGCTATTTCATGAGAAAAATTCCGATTTTTAAAAGTTTTATCATGTAACACTGTTCATTCCATCAGTTTCCCAGTTGTGAGATCATTAATGTTCGAAAAGTGTCTCATATTCTTATTTTTACATACCTAAAAATATTAAATTGAAGGAACAAAAAAAATGCAGTTTTGTTTAACTTGAACTTTTTTAGCTGTTATCTCTTCCAGAATTTGTTTTACGATCAGAATGCATTTTTTATTTTTTGGATTTCTTTGAAACGATGAATATTTATTACACAAAAATGAACTTATTAAGAATCGGGACTTGCGGTGGTCCCTTATTATCATGGACAAGTTTTTGTGTCCATGTATTATTCTGGAAACATTTTAAAACGATTTTTTAAATTTTTCCTCATTGACGTTGTTTTGGCTATTGTGCACACTTGTATACAGACCATAATGAGGGTGGTCCCACTCTGCCAGTACTTCCGGTGTTTTGAAACCGGAGCGTCCACTTCATTTCTGAAGACATCCGTACATTTTCTTCTTTCCATCTTTTTCCAAAATTTCTATTCACTAAGTACTTGCTCTCTCACTTCAATTTTTATGCATGACAGACTGAAAAACGTAATTTTGAAATTTCGAACCTCAACTCCACGAAACTTTTTTCTATTTATTTCGACTCTTGCATTTTACCCTCTACCCTTTGCACTCACTCATCTAGTCCATCCACCATCAAACTGTCATTTATTCATGCGCGCTCAGCTTTTCCGTTGATTTCCATGTTTCATTTTATGCCAACTAGTAGATACTGAGTACTTTGAAATTTCAAGTTGAGCAACTCATTTCATGCAGGTCTTTGCCTTTTCTGCTCCGTGTTTCGGTCCTGAGGTCGAAAAAAAAGAAGAATTTGTGCTGATCCTAACGTAATTAGGACTTGTGTGTTGTTGCTTTAAAAACGGAAATAAATTGAAAAGAGAGAGTGCAAAAACTGGTGCTGCTTCTTCAGTCTTATTTCTTATTTTTCTAGTTGTAAAAAACGTTTTTCCTCTTTCCATTTCACAGATGTGCTTGTTTTTCTGTTTTTATAACAATTAAATCCATTTTTTCAGTCATTCTTCCCTGGGAAAGTCTGCGTGACATTTGTCATCAAGCCGGAAGGCGTTCTTCAACGAGCTCTAGAAGTTGGATATCGTGGAGCTGCAGATACCTGCTCGTTCAAGGCAAGTCCTTCCAAATAATTTCTTTTCAATTTATTATATGTTGGTTTTGCAATTCATATATTATTATTATTCATACAAATTCACAATTAGGATGATCTACTATGCGATGCGCATTGGGATGGAAATTATAGGCGTATACAGCTAATTGAGGGATGTGGAGAAAAAATGAAATCACACATACCGTAAAAGGATTATAAATGAATGCAAGTAGACATAGAAAAATATAGCTTGTCGCATAAATAATTGAATATGAAAAATTCAATTTTCCAAACATAATTTCTGTCAGCAAGAGTGACACATATAAATATCTGATTAGTGACTGGAAGAAACATTGTGAATAATATTGGAACTAAACTTTGAGTGAAAAGTTCTTCTTTTGATTCGGAAAAATTGAGGATCTTGGTGGGAAATTTTGTGGAATATTTGAAAGCAATATACTAAATTTGAGCCGAAAATTTTAGGATCTTGCTGCAAATGTTTAGTTTCTCAAGAAATTAATCTTAACTCAAACCGTTCCTAGTTTGCAAACTTTGATGTTGCTTTGGTTCAAATTAAAAAAAAACTCAGAATTGCAGAACTAAGTTTTCAGAATTTAGCCAATTTCGAAATTAAGATCATATGATATCAACAAGTTTATTCTGTTTCATCAGTAAAATGAAGAGTGGATATAACAAATTCCAACATCTAGCAATTTCAGGTAATACAACTCGAGTCATCAGCAGAACTTCGGAAATACATCCATCACGAACATCTGACCATGGATGTCGGCGGACTTATCAAATACAATCACCTGGAATGGGTGCAGCATAGAATGGTAAGAAAGTTTATCGCAGGTGTTTATGAATGACATTGAGAACCCTTCTCATTCATCTTTCTTTTGTGAAAAGGGCGGCAAAAGGCAAAAAAGACAAAAAAAGATGCATAAGAAGCCCGGCGGCAGGTGAGGTGCGAATAGGAATAGGTGTGGCTGGCGTTAGCCCAGGTGACCAGTCCCTCTTCTCAATCGACGTATGCCACCATTTTCCTCTCACCGAAACCTCGCATCGGTCACCACCTTCTCATAAGGGCCCGTTTTCTGCCGTGTTCAGTGCACAATGAGCTCATACGCACACATGCATTCGCATTAATTCTCGGGAGCGTTCACTTATACTCACTCTACCTTTCCGCAATTTTTCTTTCATACGCAACCCCCCAATTCAAGTGTTCTGGTATTTACGTCGCCGGTCTGTCTTCTGGCGTTTCGACAATTTGGGGCGTACCCTGGTACTACTCTGTACCGCGTCTTTGTTCCCTTTTCTTAGCTTTTTCTACCCATTCGAACATCAAAATTGCACTAACGCGCTTTGAAAGGGGGGCCTAGCTCATTCGCTTTTTCTCTACATTTCTGCCACAAAGACGCTCATCCGCCCATCCAAAATCAGTTGACCATAGCAACAAAGCATTGGGGAGTAGTCGCTCTTTCTCTCTTCCCATTATTCTTACTCTATACTCATTTCCATTTTTCTTCACAGTATTTTCCTTGAAGAATGTTACGAACATTTCAAGGATATTGGAATTCTTATTCCACTCTTATCAATGAGAGAGATTATACCGAGGTGAGTCCTGAAAAATCAATCTGAAAAATTGAAAAAGAGAAAAAAAACTATTGGGGAAATAGATATATTTCCCAACCATTCAAGTGCAGGTCTAATTGGCACTTCTCACTACTCTCTTTTTTTATTCCAAACCTTTTCTTTCATTGTTTGCAGGACATCGAAAGAATGAAGGCGTCAGCTACAGCAATTGCTGCTTCTCTTACTGAATTTGGAAAAACTCTTCGAGAAACAGAACTTCCAAATGATGCAGACAGTACTGCTCGGATACTGGAGTTACAGACAGCTGAGAAAATGGCAATCAAGGTGAGTACGACTCGTTTTTCTGAATCTGGGAGGTCTTTTTCTCATAATCGTTGGTTCTATTTCACTCAATTCACTTTCGAAAAACATTTTTCCATCTTTTGACGTTCATCCGGCTATTCTTCCTTAATGGGATTTGTATGAACGTTTTACAAAATGATGGAAAGAAAAAACACAGCTGTGACGGTGAACGGCTGTCCAACCAACCTAGGCAAACAATTAAAAAACCGGGAGTCTCATATTCTCCAATGTCCATTTCCGAATTGTTTATTCATATTATTAAGCAAAACAAAAATTAGCCACGGAAGTTGCTTATTTGACTTGATGATTAGTGCCGTTTTCCAAAATACCCTTGAGAATTCATGAAATTTGCAGGAAGAATTCAAAATTGCCGTCCGCAAAGGCTTTACGCTGCTCAAATCCGTCCGGCAGCTGGACAAGAAGCCAACACCTGAACAACTATCCCCGACAAGGCTCCATAATGTCACTGCAATTGAGAGAATGCTGGTCCAATTGGGTACGTATTGCCGAATGAGTGTCATTAGTAGATCGTAAAAAATGAGGAAAGGAAATGGGTTTTGGGTGGAATTGGGCACGAGATGAGATAAGAAGGAACAGAAGCCGGCAATTCGAGAGTAGGATTTAGGGAAGGAGGATGACCACTCAAAAAATTAAGATGACCATTCTGGTGAAATCTAGTTTGCCTCAAAGCCAATAATTGAAGTAATTAGAATAGATTTTCAAAATAAATATATTCAATTTTTCTTTTAATAGAAAGAGTCGCAGATAAACTGATGTGCCAAAATATCTCTACTAGTTTTTGCAACAATTGTTTGGTAAAAAAATGTTTCAAAACTTTGGATCTGTTCAGTTCCCCCGACGATTAGAAAGAACAGAAGCCAGCAATTCACAGAAAATGGGTAGAGATGATTCATTGTCATAGAACTGAACATTGGAGTCTTTATTTTAACATTTTCAAGTAGTTTCGAAGTTGATTTCAACTGAAACCGATAATGTTTCGGTAGTATAGTAAACTTTGCATGGTGCATTCATATCATTGGTTTTCCACCACTGAAACAATTAGAACAAGCTAGGGCCTTGAGAATTGATAATCCCCAAAAGAAATGCCAATTGTTTTTTTACAGAGGCCCCTTCTTTAAATATATTTAACGATAAGAATTTCCACGCACTTGGCCAGCCTTTATCTGATTTTTAATGTTTTATGAAGGTTCTTTTTTTGCAGAGGAAACGGAACGCAGCTTTGATTCCTTTTGGACAAAACATGAACGCCGCCTGAGATATTGCCTTGAACTCCGACAATTCGAGGACAGCTTTAGGAAGGTTAGTTTTTTCTGCCTCCATATGTTTTCCATCTTTCCTCATTTCTCATTTTTATTCAAAAAATGCATAATTCTCTCCTCTTTCCCCTCCTTTCATATCAAATCTGACAAGGTCAAGAATAGACATCCCTCTCGTTTTTTTGCCTCCATAGTCAATAGACCTATTGAAAACAGTACATTCACACATATACAATAGAATGCGGAATATATTCACTGATGTTTTTCTTCATGTTATTCTTGCGGTTAGTACAACACCGTAGTAGCCTGGTGGAAAAGAGACGTTGAAAGCAACAAAAATGTCATCCTGTGTCACATATATCATTGGAAATGAGAAGAGCGGTTTTCGTTTTCTGCGTTTTTTTTTTGTATCGTCTATTTTTCATTTGGCTCCTCAATTTGACAGCGTTTCTTTACAGGTTTTTTGTGTTACAATTCCTTCTTCACCTTTCGAAAGTACCCACCTTTTTCAAATCACTTTTAATTACACTTCTCGTGAAATTCTGTACTGTAGGTAACAAAAAAACCTAATTGACCTCTCTTTCCACCATCCATTACCTCAATTCTAATCTTATCCTGCCATCTTCCATTGCGGGTCACTTAGCCTTCTCAAGTTTTTTCCTCCGTTCCCAGTCTTTCCAATCTTTCCATTCATTCAACAGAAAACTTGCAAATTTCAAGATTTTCTTCTTTTTTCTGAAAAACCTCTCACGGCCTTCATATTCGAAGATCTTTTGTGTTGTCATGATCTAGTTTGTAAATAGGTGTTAACATGAAAGATAGCATAGTTATCAACAATGTATGGTCAGAAATTTGTTAAAACAAAGAATGAGGTTGACCTCGAAATATGTGAGTGAATGCTTCAACTTATTCTTCCTTCTCTCCTATTTTTATATTTCAACATTTTTTGTCTTCATACTTTTCTCATCTTTCTCAAGTTCTCAGGTTCTCAACTTCTCTGGAGGAGAGGACAACTCGTTTTTTATGAACTTTGTAACAAAGTTTTTTCCCAAATTCTCAGGAGAAGAGGAAAAAACAGAAGATTCTAACTCTTTTCTCATTTTTATGACTCTGAAGAAAGATAGAAGCGTTGAAACTGATAAATGTTCTGTGTCATCTTTTTTATCTTTTTTTTTGACATTTGTGAAATAGCAATCATATCTATCTCTCTTTTTATCAAGTTTTTCTGTTCCACTTCTTTTCGGATTTTCTCACCTACAATGATAAATATGAAAAAGAAAGGAACCAGAAGATCTTTTCGTTGACTTTTTCCCGAAGTTTTTTGTTGGCTAGGATAATTTATTGGATGTTCGTCGACCAGCTTTTCCGCCACCTATTTCAATGACTTTAGTCGTTCTGGGCCCTTCCCTTTTCACATTAATTTTGAAAATAGATCTTGGTCACTCTGGTGAGACTTCTAAGAGTACTGGGAACATATTTCGTACTAAGTGATTCGAGTGACAGGAGAGAATTGGTTCATGTCAAGTTTTCAGACATGATTTATTATAATAGCTCGAAGCCATCAAAACTTCAGAAAACACAATTTGTTCGGTTCAAGAAATCTATACTAACCACTTACTAGTAGTAGTACTAGTACTACTCTTATTTATTGTCGGTTCAAAAAAACAGGAAGGTGTCAAATTTCGAGCTGACCCTTTCCGCCCTCTCAGCTTCACACATCCAATGGTCAAAATCTCTTAGACTAGTCCTCGCGTAAATAAACACAACACTTTGAACCTTTTATTTGCTGTCGTTTCAGTTTCTGTAATCTATACATTCCTATATGATCGTTTAGTTGTTCATCAGTTCTAGTTCCTGTTCCATCTTGCCATGATAGTCACCATCAATCTTTTCTTGCCATTTTTCTTATAATCTTACTTCCCTTTTCTCTTATAATTTTTCTCCAATTATTATTACTTATTGCCATAAAAAGACTTTCTTCAAGAAAAATGAGAGGGGCACTCAATGAGTTAATGATGCATGAACTAATTGTTTTGTTGAATCTATTCAACTATATAATAATTTATTGTTTTCTTTTTTTTTCAGCTACAAGCCGCATTTGCACGCCACATGCTGTATTTGGAGGAGCATCGAGAAGTCGGCAATTGCACCGAAAAAGCTTTACATCTTGCCGAGCAGCACAGACAATACGCCGAAGGAGCCATGGTGAGTTGAAAAACGGTTTATCGGACACTTGATCCTTATTTCTACAGCAGCAGAAGCTATTTTTAATATCCGTCTATACTTTGGTGTGTGTTTACAACTTGAATTGATAGGTAATCAAAGATCTATCCTTCAACTTCACACATTGGAGGATCCCTTTTCTCTCTTCTTCCGCATTTTCCTTTTATTTTTCTATCACTTTTTTCTCATCCTTGATTTTTTGAAGTTCGGGAGAATCTCTTTGCGCAGAGCATCAAATCCATTTACCTAAATGACCCGACACAATGACGAAAATCGTTGTGTTTATGTATACTCGAAACCTCTCAAGCGCATCTTTTTATCTGTTTGGAAAAGATAGACGTAAAAAAAGACGAACACAGTCCAAGGACTAGCCGCTCCCCAATACGGGAAACTGAGACAACATCACTCAAAATAAGAACATCAAAGAGAATCAAATGCCGCATTTACAGGAAGAAGTCGAGGCTTCGCGGAATCTTAAAAAAGCCGGAGAAGATCTCATCAACTCGAACGAGGCAGAGGTAAACAACAATATATGACACTTTTTGACGAGTAGTTCGTTTTTTTTACAGCTTTCGGGAAGTCTAGAGCCAAAGTGTGAAGAGTTAGAGAGGATGGCTGCAGCATTGACATCAGCATTGGAACGGAGAGGAGATTGTCTAAAGAGAAGTGCTACAATGCACGAACAGATTGCACAGGTAATAGAAACGAAACATGAGGGTTTGTAAAAAATGGACCGTTTAGGCAAATGCATGGTGCAGTCGAGGAGCAGAATTGCTGACTTCTGGAATGTCAGATTTCACAAGCCCCAGCCCAGCAACTTCGTTATCGGCACTTGATTCATTCATTGAGGAAGGAAACCATCTGAATGTAAGAGAAACGGCAACAGTTCGGATAGCTTGTGGTTTTAAAAAAATGAGGGAACGTGATGGAAAATGAAAGAAAAGTTTTACTTACAAATCGTTGAGCTAGAGTGGCCTAAAAAAGGAAGTCGTGAATGTGATACCTAAAGAATCATTTTTTGGAGATTTTATCACTGGCAACACTTCTAGTTCTTGAGATTTGTTTACCACGACTCGATCCTTCATTAAAATTTCATTACATAACAGTTCAACCTTTGAACTTCTGAGTTAACAGTATCTTTGATCAAACCACACCAAACAGTTTATTTTATCGGTCATTGATAAAGTGTCAAGTGTTTATTGGGCGGGATTTATGGATACCTTTTCATCTCTATACTATTTTTTATCTCTTGAAACAAATCTGAGTTGACAGTTCTAGTTTTCTGTTATCTTTTCTGTTCAACTGGGGTTGCAAGAAAACATGATACAAAATTCGAGTGTTTCACCGAACATTGAAATAATACTTGACTTTACTAAATTTTTATGTTAAGATATATATATATATATTTTTTTTTTTCAGATCGAATTTTTGAAAGACACAACATCCCCAATGAATCAACTACTACTTCTTACAACAATTGAGACGTCTACTCTTTTGAACTTGGTAAGTTGGAACTTCAATGAAACATTCTTTTCATTATTCCGTAAATTTTTTGCTCCGCGACTTAAGAAAAAAAATCGGCTTAGTAAATGATAGTGGTGTGCCCCTGCCACCTGATGATGATCCGGAAGAATCAGTAGAAAAAGAGCAAACAATGCAACTTGCCCGGTTCGCCAACCGATTATCCGGTGTCATTATATTGAATTCCGATTTTTCCACCGGTAGAACCGAACTCCTCTTTCCCCATTCCAACTTTATTCCTCAGCAAATTTTCTGTGAACTCTCAATAAAAAGTTTGACGAGGTTGCATGAAATGTGCATCTGAAGTGTCTGTGAAAACGATATTCTGATCTATTCCCTGCTTTCTTCAATTTCGTCATCGTCCGAGAAGAAAACAAAAAAAAAACGATTTTCGATTCGATTCGTGTTAGGAATCATAAAACTCCGCAATGATATTCGCAGATGTCTTGGTGCGTTTTCGATTTTACAATTTTACTTTTCTCTTCCTTTTCTCTTTTTATGACTAGCTAGGGGTAAATGAAGATGCTCCTCCAGGTGGCCTATTTTATGGGTTGAGATGGGCAACCGACCCTTCCCGAATGTGGATGCTGTCGACTTTCTACCCTAAAGATTTTGTTTTGCTCATGACTATTTCTCATTTGAGTAACGATTTCCTGCAATTTATTCCAAAATCCTGAAACAGAAACACATATCCTTCCCTTTGTCCACCTCATTTAACCCCTTTTCTCAAATTCATTACTCTTTGTACTTTGCCGCAAAGTGTTTGTCCTAGTGTTTGCATCAAAAATGACACGTCGGTTAGAATAATTCAGTGGATGAGATATGAACACCAGAAGCTAGAGTCACTAGTCATAAACCATTTTCGGCATCAGTTCTAGCTGCCGACAAATAGCACTGTCAAATGCGGTTATGCTAATTCAATCAAATTCTGCGAAGAGAAACAAAACGCAACGGCAATCGGTTCCCAAGATAATATATGCTTGTATAGATGATGTTTTTGTTTGATATTCTACGGAGGAAACTTTGAAAAACATTTTACAACTTTTTTGAAAGTATTTCGATACACTCCATCACAAGTTTCCCAGTTGATCTATAGTTAGAAAGTCTAGTTTGCAAGCCTTATCAATTTTTGTTTGTTTGTGAACTATCCTAGTGCAAACCTTGATAGAACCTGAGAACGGTGCACTCTAATCAAATAATTACTCTCCCGATTGATAACCGATCAGTTTACTTGGAAGAAACAAAAGTGTCAAGTGATCTAGTTCAAATCTGAAAACTAGATCATCCAAATCCCTTTAATGATACTCTTTATGTTTGGATGACTAAGAAAATCACTTGAATGGCGGACCTTGTATGATCGAAGTTCGATCATGCATGTAAATGAGGAGAAGAAATGTTCGCGTTCAAAACGAAATCATCTCCTTCTTTTCCTCACTTACATCGTGTATAGCGATCTTATTGTTGTTTCGCAAAAAGTTGCGATCTGGGAATTGGAAAGAACTTCTTTCCCTTTTCCGACTTGAATAGAATACCTCCAGAATACCCTCCCGTTAGGATATGATACTGTAATCGGAAGTGGTGAAGCGTGACAGAAATAGAATCCAAACTTGTCAATCAAGTGAAGTGCAAATTCCACACTTTACAAAAGCGAAAGACATGAAAAAAAACCTTTTTTTCAGATTGAGGAGCGAATTGGAGATATTCGAAGAATGTCCCTTGCAAAACGTGATCAACTTACCAAGCTTCACCTTCAAAAACCGCCACCGGTGCAAGTTGTCACTCCAGAGAAAAAGAGCAAGAAAAATAGCAAAGTTGAGGTGAGGATTAATCATCATACAGGAGAAAAACGGAAAAGTACCGCCTTGTACAGGACCCCGATCATGATTCATTACTGGTTGCGCGTGATGAAGTAGGCTGCAAAGGGCAGCATATGTTTTAGAACTTGCGCTTTTTTTTCAGGGTTCAGACAAATCATAATTGTTGAGCAATGACCCGGAAAAAATTGTCTATTTGGTTTATTATTTCTTCACATGAATCTTTATTTGAAAAATTGGAATTGAAACCTTCCCGAGGTTTTGAGCATCTAGGGTATAATTAATTGTTGTTGTCTTGGGTTGGCTCAAAAACAAAATTTCATTCCTGAGCGTCTCTATTTCTTTTTTTGTGTTTCCGAATTTGAATAAGCTATATGAATAACAATGACGTCATGAAAGTGGTAGAAACAGCTGGTTGGTTGTGAAGGTCGCACCACGGGACACAGTTATCCGGTATGAGAAAGTTGCTTTGTAGGATTGCTTTTGCTTTTCATTTCTCAATTCATTTAGTTTTCTTCCAATACTTCCACATCTTCATTTTTCTTCAGATTGGTCAGCAAAGTTTTTTCTATCCTACCGCATGCCACCCAACCACTTTTACCCCCCGGGGGCAAAAATAGGGCACTCACGTTACACTATATATTTTCATTTGTTTCCGAATTCCCACGCTCCGGACTCAGATCAAGGTTTGAGCATATGAGCCGAAAGTCATCGTTTTGTGGGTGAGACGGAGGATATTATCTTCCATTATTTGAACAAATTACATACGCGAGAAGCTGCTCTCGGAGACATCGGAAACTCGTCAGTGTAGGGCACTGTGCAACCAAAAAGTCTCATCCGTCCATGATATGCTCCAATCGGTTGTTCTCACGCGAACACACTCGAAAAACACTCAAAACCTCCCCACCCATCCTAGTCTAATGTCTTTTGATGATACTGGACTGACGACTACGGCTTCAACCTTTTTTGTTCGTTTCTTCTTTCTACTGGTCAACAAGTTTCGTTTACTTTTTTGGAAACTGTACAATTTCAATCGTTTTGTCGCAAGTTCTCCGATGATTTTTTTTCCGTTTAGGTGGTACTGTACTTCTGCAATTTTCCCTGCTTGACGATCAACCTATGGTGTTCGAAAACCGAAAGTAAACACTTCGAAATTCAAATCTCATGGATCTTTCAAATTAGTACTCTTTTCTCTTCATTTTGAAATTAACCTACCAGACCGACTCCCTACTGTGAAAACACATTTATATCTCTACCCATCCTTTTATCTCTGCTCCATCGTACAATAGTCAGTCAGTACATAACATTTCGAAATATTCAATTATCAGACTGGCACAGAGCTGGTACCGTCTCTCTGTTTTCAACTTTCGTTCTGTAGTGCAATATCGTTATGATTGAAATCCCGTCTCTTTCTATCATCTGCCTCAAAAACAATTCGCGATGACCCGTACCCTGTCACCAGTTATAATGTGAAAAGAGCAATAGCCTATGGAGTTTTTGAATGAACACAAAACATGTGGAAGCACTTTTGACCAATCTGTGACAAAAAGTCGGGTCGGTTAAAAATTTGCGTAGGAGCGTCCGATGGGCCCATCTGTCTTCCCCCACTTTTCTTTCATTCCCTCCATCTGCATTCAATTTGTTATCAGCGGTTTGGATATTTTCGAATATTTCGCTCGATGCCTCGTGGTATTGAAAGGAACAATTTCATATTAATAACTGAGTAGAATAAGTGATAATCATTGTGGTTGAATGTTATGCATATATTGTGGCTGTTTATGAATCTGAGAGGAGGAGTCAATACTACATTAATACCAACAGACTTTGCTGCCTGTTTTCCGTTCACCATTCTCGGTTTTCCGTTCTCAATTTAACAAAAAAGAGGAAAGCAGAAGCTTCCGTCTCATTTTTTACCGCCAAATTAAAGCAGATCATTCTCGTTAATTCCTCTTTCTCTTTCCTACAGCCGCCTCGTTTCTTTTTTAGATTGTTTTTGTTTCTCTGTGCTTTTTGCTGGCTTTTCGTATCTTTTTTAGGAAGGAAAAATTGCCTCTTTTCCTTTTATTTTTGCCTCTCCAAGAAAAATAAGAAAAATTGGAAGAAGTGGAATGAAGAATACAAAACGCGAAGAAGCGGAAAAAAGAGGAAAAGAAGCATTTGCCCTTTTTTTCTTCTCTTTTTGAGGTGACTGCTCCATAATTATACGATGGTGCTCCCGTTCTTCACTTTTTAGCCGCCAAAAGGTTCATTTAGTGTCAATCTGTAGTACGTTTCCACTCCGTTTCTCCGTTCATCCAGAAGCAAAACAATTTACTTCGAAGACTCCTAAAGGATAAATCAAACGGAACGCAGTTTACTGCTACCAGATGAGTTATATAAACATATCGGATTTCGTTTTTCCCTTTCTCGGTCTATCATATTGAATCATCATCATGCAGACGGTCAACCGTTCAAGGAGGGCGACAGGCCTTTTACCTAATCCGTCACTCAAACCATAACACAAAGACAAACACTCATCAACACATACACTCTCTCTCTCACACACACACAAACGGGGAAAACACCTCAGAGGGACCTCTTACGTCGGCCTCTCCCGCCAACCTGGGTCATTTGGCGTACTGTTTATGTCTGTGTCTCTCCCTCTCACTCTGTCTTTTCGTCGGCCTCGTCAGTCTTGCGCGCGCGTTCGGCAGTGTTGCGTCGTCTCCTCCTCCACAACATTACTCTGCTCCGCCTTCTCTCACACCATTTTCCATTTTTGCGTTGATTCAGTCTTCTTCTGTTATTAATTTGTTGTTTCTTTATTCTTTACCTCGTTATCCTTCCTAACTCTTACTACTTTTGTTTTTCTATCAGCCAACCTGGAGCAACCAACCGCCTTCATGAAGCGATCACTCCCCAGATTCTTGTCGTTCAGACGCTCAAAGCGTAGACTCATTACATCCGTGTCCGCGCCACTTATTGTGATGAATTATAACGAACATCAGTACGAGGTAAGTATCACCAAATGGGGAAAACTACAGTTCGGGTGAAAAATAACTTGTAAACTTCAAATCTAGCATGTTTTCTTGCAACTAGCATGTAATTGAGTTTTGTTGCGCTAAGCAATATGAATAGGCAAAAAATTAGAGTGCTCTTCACGTGGAAAACTTGTATTCTTCTTTCTAATTTGTTGCTTCCGGCATTTCTTCTTTTTGAATCTTGTCAAAAAATTCCGAGCAACATAAATATCACATCATTGCTCTCAGGTTAATCCAACTCCTCATTACTTTTTGTTGACGACCTCCTTGTTTACTCTTTATCAAAATCTGCTCCTCTCTCGACATTTTTTTGCGCAACAGTTAGGTTTAATTTTGCGGCGGCACAAACAGTATTGCAAAGCATAGAACTGGTTCGTTTACTGTGATACCTGTCATTGAGTCCAAGTATCAAGTCTTTTAATCAGATAGTTTGGGTCGTTCTGCGCGTGAGTTGGCATCGAGATAACACAGTACACAATAATCGAGGAGGTATCTATGACACAAAAGAAAAGTGCCGCCGATTGTATAGCCAATTCTGTTAGTTTGCCTAGAATAGTGTACGATAAGGGGATGGCTTGTTTGGCCGTACTGTTGTGAACACCCAAAACGAGATGATGGACATTGAATATAATTCGAATTGTATAGAGAATCTTGAGTTACTTCCGGGGCTAATTGCCATTATCACATAGGTGTTACCACGTAGTTAATATTGATCGATCGTCACCCATGTCTTTGTTTATAACCGAAGATGTGTATCTGGAGGCTGCTCATCTTGTTTATTTGCCCTGTAACTGCCACGCTACATCTATTCATTCATTTACACCCTGTTTTGGCATAATCAAATAGTGTAATCTATCATTAAGGAAGGGCAGAGTTGAGTAGAAGACTGATTTTATCACTCCCGCTATTAGTGTTGATTGATAGTGAAGAAATTAGATGAGGGATATCAGTTGATGATAGAAATAGTAATAAAAAGTATTGAAGATTATCACGGGTATGGTGACAGATGGTGGTGAAAACCCACATGAGAGATATGAAAGAACTCGCAAACAGTAAAGTAAAGATAATTGACCCTTGGTCGAATTGTTTCTTTCTTGCGTGTTTCTCATTGCGGTGCCAACGATTTGCGTAGCTCATCTCGAGTACCACACGTACGTACAATATGTGAACAACCACTCAGCTAGCCCCAATGTGTCTTTTCCCATTCTTCCAGTAGTGCCCATGTAACATTTGGGCCAAGTTATAAAAATGAGGGAAATTGATAGGAAGGTGATGAATAGACGGAAGCAAAGAAGAATCCATACGGTTGGCGCCTTTGGCAAATGGCCCGAATCGTTTTCATTTCCCATTGTTGAACCACTTTCCTTTTCGCGCTTTTGATAGCCTATCGTTTTCTTTTCTCTCCTTTGACGCCGCAGTTGTAAACGTTTCGAACCGACTTAGGTAACAGGTGGCTATAAAAACATTTTCTGTACTAAGATTGACAGAAGACTAGCCAACCCTTCCAATAAACAAAAAAGACAATCCAACTTATATCGCCATGAATCAGTTTCAAATGGAGTACTGAACACGTTTTGTTTGAAATATGATGGACGATGAAGTCGTTCAGTTGTGGCAAGCGATAAAAATCTGTCCACAAACATGCGAAGCTGTTTGTTTTAGTACACAAAAACTTGGAAACTTAGGATGCCGTTTTTTCCGCGTTTCTGCCATTCGAGTTGAAATAAAAAATGGAGAAATGGAGGCTAAAAAGCCCATCGTCTTGTCGCCTTGAAGCCCATCTAAACCAAACTCTGACTAATTGCGGGTTGTCGTTTGGGATCTTGAAGGGAATGGGCATCAAGATGAAGAAAAATATATAGGTGCCATACATTTACCCATCCGAATGCTGCCGTATACGTCGTGTTAATTACACTGACATCTGAATATGTCCTTTCGTTTTCAAGGTCCCCATCTCCATCTTGGCGCTTTCCCTCAAAGGTTCTTTTGCGTGATGACATGAAGAGCAGAAAGAAAGGAAAAGGATCGTCAGTAGCAGATTTGGGTGTTTCGCTAATTGTTTGCGTTTAGAATTGGTGATGCTTTTTTGTTGCGCAAACGGCAAAGTTTGAACAGTTATTCTTTTCTTGTTCTTCTCCATCTTCTTCTGTTTCACCGTCTTCCTTAACTACCTTATCACAACCTCTATGTCTCTACCTGTACTTCCTAAAAAGTATGGATTCTGGGGTTCATTATTCTCAAGATATTGCTTTTTGTGGACAATGATCAAAAAGCGGAAAGATAAGGAAGGCGTCAGGATTCAGAAGAAGGTACCAGTTGTTGTCTGACACTCCGGCCATCGCATCTGCTTCTCGCGCGTTCAATCTCAACACCCAATCAAATAATTGTTGTCAAACTACGCATGACAGATCAATTTAGAGATAACGTTCCCTAAAATTGCAAACATTGTGTACTATTGTTGCACTCACCATAATGAGCGGGAAGCCTCTTCTATGACGGCTGCTCGAAATGTGTTAAAAAGGCCCATGGGACGCGTATGGCGCACTTCATTTACGCGATTATTAGCCGCCATTGGCGGAAATCCCCGGACGCGTTTTGTAAAGCTGTTGCTGCTTTACAAGAGCCAGTAGTGAATCATTTGAAGGTCCAGGGAGAATACATACGGCATCATGAGAACTAATAATAAAACCAAATTTCCAGGTTCATCATCAAGACGCCAAAGATGTCCCTAGCTGTTCTGGAGAGTCCACTCCAGCCGGAGCTCTCAGTCCGAGGCGTGACACCAGAGAAGTGACTAACGCATACGATGAAATGGTAAACCTCTAAAAATCTGGTCAAATTTTTATTTACCGTTTTTTCCAGATCGCAACGGAGATCAGTTATGTAGCGGACTTGAAAGAAGTGATCATTCACTACTTGGAGCCATTCGAGGCCGTCGAAAACCAAAACAGTCTTCCGGAAGCGCTTCGTGGAAAACCCGACTGCCTCTTCGGAAATATCCGTGAACTCTACAAATTCCATCATCGAGTTGTTCTGGAAGATTTGGTCGCCGCTCGCTCCACTGCCGAAATGTGTCGTGTCCTCATGCAGCATCGCAATCAGTGAGTTTTAATTTCCTAATAGTTCCATTTCTTCATCTATTAACTTTGCAGGATCTACATCACGTACCGCACTTACTGCCAAATCCATGGATCCAATCAAAAAGTGCGCGACTCCGTAAAAAACCATCCGTTTTTCAAGGATTGCCAGAGAAAAGCTAACCACAACATGGACATGAGCTCTTATCTCCTGAAGCCAATCCAACGCATCATGAAGTATCAATTGCTTCTTGGAAACATCATGGATGACTGCCCAGCAGATGTCAGAGATGAGGTCGCCATGACTCGTGACAGTATGGTCGAGTTGCTCAATCAGATTGATGCCTCCATGCAACAGCTCCACATTTCTGGGTACAATGGTGATTTGAAATCGCTTGGATTGCTCCGTCTTCAAACAGAGTGTGATGTGTACACGTACAACAGAAAGAAGAAGGCCAAGTTGTCACGTGCCCAGAAAAGATTCATCTTCTTCTTCGATGGAGCCGTAATGTTCTGCAAAAAGCGTGTCAGCAATCCGGGAACCGGTCTGAACTCCGAGCCAGAGTATTTTGAGCACAAGTTCTGCATTCCAGTAAGTTTTGCAATATCAATAACGGATTTTAAAATCATGAATTTCAGATCATCTCCCTTGGACACGAAGCAGCTTCACGCACCGGAGCAGGGAGATTCGAAGTCTGGGACGAGGCTAAAACCGACGCTTATGTCATCGAAACCATCGACCCAAGTGCTCGTACCAAATGGATTCAGCGTCTCGGCAAAAGCGACACGTCACAGGACACTTGGTTGGAAAACAGACAGAGACCAAAGAGCTGGGCCAGCACCGTGTCAAACGAGAGTTCATGCTCATCGAGCACTCGTGAATCGGACAGTGCGGAAAGCACCATGGATACCAATGGTAACACTCAAACCACCCAAGTCAATGTGCCATACTCGCCCACTCTGGATGGCCATTTGGACCTCACCGTAAGTTGACAAGAGTTTCGATTCGAAAATAACTTTTTGTTTAGTTGCAGATGGACACCACTCCACTCAGAACAGCTGAGATTAACAATGAGGTCGAACTTGTCGATAGCTGTTAAACTGTGAATATAGCCAAGCTAAAAGCTCTCGATGCCTGTCAAAAGACTGATAATTATTTGTATTTTATTCTTGTGAAGTTCAAAGTCATCCTTCCCCTCCACAGTTGTCAAACATCATTCTTTCATCCCCCAGTTATTATTAGACATATATTATCTATACTTTCTCAAAGCCAGTTCAATACTATACTAACGCATGATTCATTTACGCCCTCTCCCATGGTTCGCGGGTATCGTTTCAAACAACACCATCACTAGTTAGAATTTTCTCTCCCTGTTACCATAACACCCGATTCACTAAATGCTCTGTTTAATGCGATTGTTGTCAGCCCCATTTTCCCCGGTTATCAGCCGGTTTGTGAATCTGTACGTGTTCTTTCTCCTAGTTTCACCATCTGCTCCATTCTGAGTATTCATCAAAAATTAAACAAATTATTGTGAATGTCTTGATTCCTGTATTTTAACTATCCAAATGAATTTTATTTCATTAATTCCATTTTTACTTGATATTCAAAAAATTGACTTGTGCCTAAAAACATGAGAAAGAAATTTTCAGGGCTGATGATTTGCAAGATGTTGAAAAGAAAGGATGATTTGTCAATCAAAAAAAGCTTCAGGAACAGTTCCTGGAAAAACATGTCAAAGTATCCTCTGCAAATAAATGATCGCTGCTAGATATAAATATAGTGATTCATGCTATGTTCTCAGAGTATTGATATTTTTGATGAGCTTACGAAGGACTACATTTCTAATCCCTTCAGTAATAGAAGCCAATCCTCTCAATCTTCAAACTGAAGCGATATAGAATTTGGTCGTCGAATAAAAAACTACACTTTCATTTTCTTGAAAGTAATATCTATAGCTTTTTTTGACCTAGGGAACTTATATATGTTGCTGTATTAGATTGATTTTGCGGTTTTGAGATTTCGTGATACAAATTGTTAGAAAGTTCTTCATTCTTGTTTCAGACTATTTGTAATTGTCCGGTTTCTTTGAAGGTTTCTTTCTTTTTGACTTTTTTGGAGTTATTCAGTAAGTTTCTTTTTTTTATCAACGTTTGAAAAAAATAAAAATCTCACTCCTAGCTCTTGATACTGTTTCTATCCTGAAGATGTCATCTGCCAAAACATTGATAAGAAAATAAGGAAAAGTGCTGAATGACTCCAAAATTGGGTCAAAAATACGGAAACCTTCAAAGACACCAGGTAAACTAAACAAAAAGCACCAAAAATGATGGTCGATAGATCTAAAATTTTTGTAATAAGTCAATTTGATTTTGAAAGATACCATACATTTTGATTAACTTCTCACAACCACTTTGCTGAATTACAGAGTCCGGAGCGTTAGATTTTTTGGAATAGAGAATGACAGTCAATTTTTGTGATGAGCTGTTTTCAAAATTGTCTTCGAATAACCTGCTCGATTTTGAAATATGGCAGTTAACTTTGAAAGTTTCAACAAGAGAAACTTCATTCCATTACACTAGGAGTTTTTTTTCGAAACCATTGGTAAACTAAAAATTCAGACACTATGTTACACTTTTGAGTACTCTTTTGCATTTTGAATGTTTAGTGAGCAAAACAATTATAAAACTCTCCATAGGTGGATAAAAAGTATGCAAAACTGAAATTTGTGAAATTGAACCGTTTCAGTTTTCGCATAGCCCTCATAGTAGGCTCATACTATCAAAATTTGGGGTACAAAACTTCGAAACGCTCACAATTCTAATTTTCATAGTTTTGAAAAAAAAATCAGCTTCCAGAACTTGTATCATATTTTGAGTAAAATATACAGAGTCCTGAACATACTGCTTCAGATTTTTTGTACTATTCTTTGGAAGCAAAGTATGTATTTCTTCTGACAGAAGAAAAGTGGTCTCAAAAGCTGTTAAAATAAGTTAACTCATCTAAACTTGAGAGAATGTGTTGATTCTTTATCGAATCCCTTTTCCGCATAAAAAAATATATTTTCAAGTTTTAAAGTCAAACATTTCGTTATAACTCGATGTTTCTCATGGCATTAAAGTCTAAAATTCAAACCACAGGCTTTGAAATCACACGAGTTTTTTCAGCCATTTACTCACACTTTTGTTGAGAGAAAAAGGAAAATCTTTTGAATCGTACATTCCCATCTGAAAGAGATGATTCAACAGTTCTCGACATTTTCCCATTATTTGAAAGCCCTCTTTTATATTTTCGATTTTCTTATTTTTTGTATATTGTTGTGTTATCGTCACAAATTCAACCACGAATGCACACTTTTTTGTGTTCGAAGATGGTCACAAAAAATGATTATTGATACTTTTTAATGAGAGCTCGTGCCATTTATTTTTGTTTTCAGACCAGCTCGCCTTGTTTACGTTTATAAAATTACTATAACTGGATTATATAATCCCAGAGGTCCAATGTTTTTGTTTTTCAGGGTTATGTTATGACTAGAAGTCAAGTATTTTGAAAATTTTTTCGAACATTGTTACTGATAGCCCGGATTGATTTGAAAAGGCAGTTTTTTCCTTCAAGACGTGATCAATGGTTCTCATAGGAAGTCATTTAAATTTCCGGTTTTCTTCCACACCACTAAACCCATATGACATCGATATATAATTCACATTAGGTTTCACTGTATGTGGGAGGCACTTTTATAGTACCGAATATCTGAAAATTACTAAAATGTCTAGGCAGAAATCACAAAATTCCAATTGATATCACTTTGAATTTCTCCATTTTCATTAATATCGCAGTGTAATCAAATGCGAAGAAGTGTTCAGTTTTACACTCTATTTCTCATCAGCCAAAAGTCTCCTCTCAATTCCTCGGTTTCTCGGTCAGAAAAGAAAGCGACAGCATTTGTGATGGTGCATCCATTAGAGCTAAAGTTTCTGATGACGAAACAACTCTTAATAGTTCTCTCTTTTATTTCAGCTCATCTGTAGCCTAAAGTTCATTTGAAACACTTTGAAGCTAGAAGAGTTTTATCTTGCGGAAAAAAAATGTAATGCTATTCTCTGTTTATCACAAAAACCCCTGACTAATCTCAAAAAGCTTCAACCTCCTTTCTCTGATATTATTTCAAAAATCATCCCTGGCAATCTGAAAGTCACTCGTTTTTTTTTAAGTTTTTAAAGTCTTCGAACACTGCCCTCCAATAAATTCTAATTGACGGACTGTAGTAGTCTATAGAGAATAACGACCACTGGAAACCAGAAACAGCCCTCCGCCGCAAGGTCATCTCACCCAACAAATTTGAATTGATGCGAAAGCCTGATTGTATCTTCATTCTCAGTTCTCCGTTCCAATATCTACCTATAAAATGGGCTTTCCACCTCGACAAAATATTCCCAATGCCCGAACTCCATTATGTCTTTCTTCTTCTTTTTTTTTCCCACCAATGTTCTCGACTAGCGGCTTTCTTTCCCCCATTCGAATCGTCGTCTCTCTTCCGCTCTGTTTCTCCCTCCCAGTTGCCACCTCCCATCTCTCGTTTCTTGCGCCCTTCTTGTTCGTATTGCCTTCACCCTTCTTCTCCCCCGTTTCCTTCCATTACACCACAAAATGTTTCACTGAACTACTTCTTTCCTCATCTATCCTGTAGCAGTAACGTCGGTTTCCTGATAGTATCGGTTCAAGGGCAACATACATCAATCTATCTCTCTCCACTTTTCTTGCTGTAGATACGACGTCTAATCAGTTAATTATCATAGGTGAATGACCAAAGAAATAAGGTAGTCCTTGTTTGTAGAAGACATCACAATAGAGTTGTCCTTACCCTGTACTCTAAACAATGGAAGCATTCGGTTTCCATCCTCATGATGGTCTCACGTGGACTACTTTCGTTATTCCGCCCTCCCGGGGTGTTTTCACTTTCCGACAGCTCATGTGATCTTTTTGGTGTATACTCAACCCATAGTCATTCACCCTCCCTTCCTCCCCTTTCCTCCAGAATACATCCTGACTTTCTCCCGAGTCTCTTTCGGATACTGTTGCGTCTGAACTGCAGTCTTTCAGTATTAGTTTTCAGGCAATCCAAAATTTTTTGTACCGGAAATTGCTACAATGGAAACATCCAATTTCCCACTGAAACGGAAGTCTAGCGATGAAGGCATGTTGTTCTATAGTTGTTTACAGTAACGAAAGGTGGTTTCAGAAGTACGAGATACTCTCCACCGGTTTATTGAAGCTCGGAAGAAAGCGAAAATTGAGGAGACACAAATCCCTGGAGCATATGGTGAATGCTCTTCTGGGCCTGCCTCAAAGGCACTTGAAGACCCAAACAAAAATAAAGCCTTCATTGTGAGAATAAGTCCACATAGCATAGAACTGCCAACTGCTCAATTTAACCATAAAGAATTGAATAATAGGTTGAATGATTATGAAATGAGGAAATCTGAAGATAATGACCGTCATCCATTCTTCCTCCAAAACATGTCATTCGATGATGACGACAATGAGCCACGAAGATTATTCACTTTGTACGACATAAAAAATGACGATACTTCAAAAAGTGCTCTAGATGTGAGTATTTCCGTTATTTATTGGCTTCATAGAGGATTAGTATATTCTCAGAAATAGAATCTCTAGGAATGAATCTTAACTCCAAAACAGAGATGAAATTTAGGCCAAACGTCGTCTCCGTTATACCAATGTGCATGGATTAATCTGCCCACAAGAGAAGATGTTTCTGACAACGGCATGTGATTATTTCCTTGCTGACTATGATGATTTGATAGATTATATAGATGCTATCGGGGAAATGGTAGGTTGAAAAGCACTTGTCTCAAACTCATCGAGCTTGTTATTCTAGCGAAATAAGCAAATAATCGTCGAGCACTGCTACTACAAGTTGTTTATGCACACTTTGAAAATGTTCTACTACACAGACAAGGGATGGCGTTTCAATCTTGAGTTTGATGAATTCTTCAGTGGATATTTGAGGAAATACAGAGAGCCCATCATTAATCAAATGAAAACAAACTATAACAATGGTACGTTATAAACAGTGGAATCAAATTTCCACGGCGCATAAACAAATTAAGATAATAAGGTGGCTAATTTTTTTTGCGTACAATTTGGCGTATGTAAAAAAATTTCAGCCTTCTGGTAAAAAATTGATTTTTCGGAATAAAATGCAACTCCAGAATATGAAATACATTCTCAGAACCCTAATTCACTAACATTCTATCCGATCTCCTGCTACATAAATAATCAATTCATGAAATAAAATTTTCAGCCAAAAAAGCAGCTGCACAAGCACGACAAGCCGCACTGGAGGCTCGACAGAGAAACCTGGAAGCACGAAACTCTGCTGCTGCTGCCACTGCTACTGCTCCATTGGAAATTGAAACTAGAGAGCTTTGATCTGTTTTGAATTTTTGATTTCTTCACAACTTTCGTCTCATTCCGCGTTGTATTTTGACAGCGACATTCAGAGCTTTTATGTATAAAAAATACGTTTGCTTAAAAACTGTAATCACGTTTTATTAGATTTTCGAGATCTTTGTCAAAATAAAAAATGATAAGAAACTCCCCACAAGAAATATTATTATCGACATCATCAGTATCACTGTTATTAGTTGAATTATTGCGTTTTTGAAAGTAATTTATATTGTTTGAGTATGGAATTTTCCAGCCTGATATCGAAGAAGCAGAGTATGTTCAAAATTGGCGTTCGGGAGGTACTCATATGGGACAAATCCAGAAATGATTTGTGCAATTGAAGGCGTCATATTCTCCAAAAAGTATGCGTACATGTCGACGTAGTAACCAGCTTGAATACTCTTAGACTGGAAATTAGGAAATGTAACTATTGTTTTCAAGCACTGAAAAAGCTTTGAGTATTCTCATGTTATTTTGAAAGCTCTGAGTAAAAAAAAAGGTTTTGCACTTTTAGAATCAAATCTAAAAAGTTTTCTCTGCGAAACATGGTTTTACAAGAATGTAACTCTGAGTTTTTTCTTACCTTTTTCCAGAGGGATAACTTCTTGATTACAAATGCTATTGCTTTATCATGCTGCTCACTATCAGTTAACGGTTTTTTTTCTAATTCTTCCAATTCCTCATTCAATTCACGAATTTGATCCATACATATTTTGTTATCTGAAAATTGATGTTACTTTTTTTAAGCAGCACATAACTGCTACTTACACTTTTCTTCAGCACTGTAAGATTCGTGAATATACGCTTTCAATATGTCTTTGTTTGCTTCATACTTTTCCATCACAGCTTTTTCTTTGCTTCCTTCTTCGAAAACTGTCTGACCACTTTTGTATATTTTGTGGTAAATCCCCAATTCTTCGGTTGTCATAGGTAAATCAGGACCTGGTTTATTATTGACTTTTATTGG
Organism: Caenorhabditis brenneri; assembly: GCA_000143925.2. Taxonomy (NCBI): domain Eukaryota; kingdom Metazoa; phylum Nematoda; class Chromadorea; order Rhabditida; family Rhabditidae; genus Caenorhabditis; species Caenorhabditis brenneri. Next base: position 663,666 of record GL379786.1, on the reverse strand, counting down.
TGGACCATTAGAAGAAAACTTACTTATTAATTCTGGCTTTTTTTCTTTTTCTTTTTCTGTTTTACTCTGGTCCCATATTTTCAACGCCTCCTTGGCCTTCATCACTTGATTTTGGTAATTCTTTTCCTTTTCAATCTTTTTTTGTTCCGCCTCCGCAATTGCAGCTGCTTTTTTAGCTGCCTTCTTTCTCCTCTTCTTAGCACCTTGGGATAACACGGTATTGTCGGTCTCATCATCGTTCACGACTCTGTTCACCTCACGGTTCACCTCCTCGTTCACCAAATAATCTACCACATTGATGAAAGCATTGCCTCCCAATGCCTTCTGAACCATTTTGTTAGCCGACTCAGTCAGTTTGCATTCCGAGAAATTCATTTTGGTCATGATAGTGGTTGAATTGTTACCGACCACATTAACATTTCCCAGTGCTTCTTTCATTTGTTGGACAGCCATTGCAAGTTTTTTCGAAAGAATATCGTTTCCCTCAGCACCAACAACAGATTCGTCTTCTTGGATTTCTTCACTGTCAACAGTTTCCGAAATGTTGGGCAAGCGTTTTTCAGAGACTACCATATTTTTTGTTTGGCTACCATCACTGAAATAGTAATTGTTTTCGACTAATTGAAGTGAAACTGAAAACACCTGGTTGATGGAGCATTGTCCTTGATTTCACTTGCGTTATTCTTCGTACTGTTCAAACTTGCTCGGCTTCTTGGGGCTCTTCCAATCGGTTTCTTGAACATCTTATCGTCATACTGTAAACAACAATATGTTTGAAAAATAAGGGACAGAATGATTCATACATCTTCGATTACAATCTTTGGAGTTACAATTTTTTCTTCGTTGATCAGTGGTTGGTATTCCACAGTTGGTGATGAAGAACCCGAATCCTCTCCATTTGAACTTTCAGAGCTCTCAGCTCCAAGATCAATCCTGGAAACAGTAGACTTTTCCTTGGACAAAACTAACACGAGTTGTTCTTTTTTTGAACCAGATTCAGGTTTATTCATGATTTATAATCAAGGTTCAAACAAATTCTTCTTGATTATCCATATTTTGCCCCATTAGGGTGATAACATTGATTAGGACCACTCTAATTCAGGAACAAAACGGTGTTTTGGAAAGAAACGCAGACCTTGAAGGAGATAGCTGAACATTTTGAAATGATTTTTCCGCTATGATTCACCATCGTAAAATGAAAATATCATTTCTGTAACATACCCTGAGTTCTACTTGACGACAATAAATAATTAGAGTAGAAATATAACAAACTTTATTATCGGAAATCATTTTGTGCTCTTTCTCCTCTCGAATGCCTAATTCAATGTTGAAAAGAAATCATTCAGTTGTTATCAGAGTTTTCTTTTGGAAGGACACAGGTAAAAAGGGCAGTCTTAATAGTCTCCCTCTTGTCAATAAAACTCATTTTCAGAGCTACGTTTTCATACACTTTTGATGTGCATTTACCAACAACACCGTAAATTCATGAGGCATGTTTGTATTTTCTATTCTATGAGGTTCCTACTTATTTTTATAATCAACGAGAAATTAGTAAAACTGGTATTAGCAGATGTCTCTTTTCCAGCAATCTGTATACGTATTTTCATTTATTTTTTGAAACTGAATGTGAGTTTCAAGTGAGTTGAAATTTCATCACAAGTAAATGAAGCTGAATTTCTAGACATCAGTCAAAAGTGTTAAAGAACTTGAAGTACAAATTGGATTTCAAACTGATTCAAAAGTACACTTTCCATCTCAATATATTTTCACAATTTCAATAGCACATATGCTAAAAATTCCTATGAAATTACTAATGAAAAAGCTTGTTGCCATGTATCGGCTTTTTTTTAGAAATGCCATATATAGGCTTTTTGGAAAAAACTAATCATCATAAACAGACTTATGTGTTTCAAAAATAAATCCAACTCACGATGATGTTGTAGACGAGCTGGTAGAACCCACATCAAGAACCTTTGCTGGTGCTGGCTTCTCTGGATCTCCTACTTTGTTAATTTCCAGTGCTGATGTCGTTGGCTCTTTGCCACTTTCTGAACCTCCTACGCTTCCCATTTCCAGGTCTGTTGGAGTGAATTTCTTGTTGTTGTTTTGAGCTCCTACAGTATTTTCCAATTCCATTTGCGATAGATTTGGTTCTTGCTCAGTTTTATGCGCAGTTCCAACATTCTTATTCTCTTTGGATGCATTTGGTTTGTTGCTAGTCTGTGGTGTCGATGTATTTCCCAAATTCACCTTTGTTGGCTTGGACTTTTTGTTTGTTTGTGGTCCTGAAACATTCTTTGGTTCCACCTCTGAAGGCTTCGATTTCTTGTTTGTTTGTGGTTCCAGTACATTCACCGATTCCACTTTTGTAAATTCCAACTCCTTGCTTGTCGTTGCTCCGGAAGCATTCTCCGATTCCACGATTGTGGGCTTAGATTCTTCAGTTGTTTGTGGTCCCGCAGCATTTTCTAATTCCACAATTTTGGGGAACAGTATACATTTTTCATAGTCATGAAGACCATCTTTGTTATCCGACATCAGCAGCAAATATAGTATACGGCTGTGGTCTTCTTTGACGTGTTTGAATGTTTTCCATCCATTGAGGATGGTCTCCAAGTACTTCACACGTTTTTCAATTTCAATGTCACACTTGGCTGAAAACGTTAAATGCACATAAATTTGATAAAAGAAAGGTTTATTATGAATTAATGCTTACCTGCTACAGTTGCAGTGTCCAACTTTTTCAGTCGTTTCACTAGGTCCTTTTGCACTTGTAGTGTTAACTTCATTGTTTAGGCTGAAACGTTCTCGTTTTTTTTCCAGTTCCAAAGTACAAGAAGTCAAGTGTGAAAAAGGAAAACAATCTTGTTTTCCGAAGCGAGAGCAGGGGGGCGCTCAAAAATGAAAACATGCAGACGCAGCGTGTTGAAGAAAATGTAAAGACGGAGCCAGCACACTCCTTTTTCTTCAGAATTCAGCTTCGCTTTATAAGGCCCGAAAACAGAAAATCGGTGAGCGAAAGAGAACGGGAATGGCAGAGAGCAGGACGGGGGAGTATATGTATGCTTCAACGAGAAGCAAGTGAGCACGTCGAGCTGCTGCTTGACGGGGTCCTATTCCGAATGCGTATTTGAAGAAAGACGACGTACGTTGAGGTGCAGTTTGGCTCCGCGCTTTTTCTTAGTGTCATTCAAAATAAGAATGAAAAATGAAGCCAAGAGGGTGAGTCGAAAAAAAAAAATGGAAATCGCGGATCTGAGATAAGAGCGGAGAATATGAGTTTTCGGGAGAAGAAAAACAAAGCTTATATGCGAATCTAAAAATTGAAAAGCCGGAGAGACGTAACATGTGAATACTTGAAAGTGCATTTATTTTAAGAGAATTTTTAATGTCGACTTAATACTCAAGGGATTGATACTTCAAAAACTCTAGTGCATTACGTTGGTGAGAATATGTGCAAAACAAATCCCATTGAATATGATTAGAATCGAATTATAACTTATCCACTAAAAGACGAAATGATAAAGTTTATAAAGTTGAGGAAGAAACGGACGAAAACGGAAAGGTGATTCATTTTTGTGTTCGCAACACGTTGCGGAAATCGTTAACAGCATTTTGTTTGCATGTTTTCCTCTCGGGGGTTTCAACGTGGTTCATATGCAATATTTTATCGAAATGTGTAAAAGGGGTTGTTGATTTGCGTACGGAAAGTAAAGAGTATGCAACATTTCTCTAATAAATCATAACGGAGTGTTATGGGTGGGTGTGTACTTTGCTCTTAAATTTGAGTTTCTTCTTGATTTCTTTTAACTTAAAATCAGACAAACTAAGGAATGATAAGGAAGGCAATGCATTGGTTGATATTTTTCAAACACCATACCTTATATGCGAGTAACATCAGTTTCTAAGAAATTCCAGAAACGTGACTTAGTTTAAAACATTATTTTTGGCATTCTCGTTGGGAACCGGTATCTGTTTTTTTCGGACTTCTACAACTATTCTTTTCTCAAAAATCAAGTTGTTCGATGAAATAGTTAGATTACCTAGTCATTTTGATTTCAAGAAATTGAGTTTTACGGCAATAGTGACGGAAAAGAAAAAAAATTATCTCAAAATTGGTCTATGAGTATAAGAAAAGATCATATTCTATTATATTTCAAGTGATTCGTAACATTTCCCCAGACAAGAGTAAGCTTCACTTTCTACTCTAAGTGATCAAAGCTGTCAACCATGAAAATTGGAGAGAATGATATTGTACCATAAAAAAGTGACAAAATTTAATGAAAGATCGCTTCAAAGACGTAATCCTGTCTAGAAAAACCTCGTCATTGAGGTTAGACAAAAACGCTTCGTCTAATTGGGATTTTGCAATTGAGACGGCCGTCTAACCTCGCCATATTTGAGCAGGTGTCCCTTGTCATGCTCGGCGTCTTTGTACGTTTCTAAAAAAAAAAGATCCTACTGGCCAGATGGTTAGAGAGGATTTGAAGCCATCTGCACGTTCCGAATTCGATTCTACGAAAAAAGGCAATTCTTCAAACTAACTACCGTTTAGTGGTCTTTTTCTCTTCGGAAAAGGTCACTTAAGGAGAAAACAGTTGAACAAAGGGGAATTAAGAAAACGACAAATTTTATGAAAATGTCAGTAGAAAATGGGATGTAAAGCGATAAAAAAGGCTTAAGTAGGACAAGAACATGGGAGATGTACACTGAGTTTCAAAAAACTGGCAAAAAGAATGGAACATGGGAAGATGCAGGAAATAAAAATGCGGAAAAGACTGTGTGGATATACAAAACTGATACATTTACATAATAATAAATACTGTGATATTGTGTAGACGGTTCTTCTTCTCACAGAATATGATTGTGGAGACAGGACGAGATGGTAGAAGCCAATGGTTAGCAATGTTATTCTCTGCAATCAACATTTTATCGTTATGCAAATGAACTGGAGTAGTACTATACGGTACCAGTTGTATACAACTTACCTATTTTATTTTATCACCGAGCGGAAGACAGGGATAAAACTTTGGAATGGATCACTAGTAAAATTGGTCATTAGAAGTGCCTGAAACTGTTGAAATTCAATACATTTCATTTCCCTTCCAAACTAACATTCTAGCGAGCATGATTCTCTCTGCTTCAGCTCTGATAGCTCCGTCCGGATCTGGATAAACCTCATGATCGTCATCATAGTCGCTGTCCTCATTGTGAGATTCTTCAGAACTACTACTACTCTCCTCATCTGTTCCAATTCCAGAACTATCAGTGTCAGAATCATCCGCAATCACAAACTCGGGCATTTCTCTCCACCCAGGATTCTCAGCTCGACGGCGAGCATGTAATTCGCCCCAGTTTATTTCTTGTAGAGGAACTTCAATTGGTACAATAGCTTCAGGAGGGTCATCTTGGAACTCGACTACTGAAAAATATGACATTTCGACACTCCGACTAATTCCCGATAAGCACAACTTTTGAATTTTTTTTCTTGACAAACAAATTGTGCCAAAACCATGATTTTTCTGGTTTCTGACAAATTGAACACTTACAAAATCCCTGTCTTGCCATCTGAGCCCTTCTCAGTTCATGAATTGCAAGTGCTTCAAAGTGTATATTGTATGCGTGGTAAGCTGCTTCCCGCATATGATCTGGTTGATAAATACGTCTTCCACGGCCGTCTCGAGGAACATCAAAAAACGGTCGTGGTAGTGGTCGGGGAGGTGGAAAATGTGCCAATTCCACAACATCATCGTCTTCCTCTGCTTCCTCTTGGGCCTGTTCAGCAGGACGTTCCTCATTTTCTACTGCTGCTGCCACTGGATCAATGAGTGGCTCTGCTGGTCCAGCCACTGGCTCCAGTATACCATCTGCTAAAACTACATCATCCAACGGTGGGGCTGCGGCGTTCTCACCCTCGTTCTCTTCTGACATTCAATCCTGAAAGTAAACTAAAACAGTTTAAAAGACACGAGCAAATACAAAGATACTGAAGTGTGCTTTTCAAGCATATACGAGAAAAAATTGATGAAAAACGGAAGAGAGTAAGAAATATTTTCTATTATAGAAAAGACAGATTAAGGGATAAAATATTATATTCGGTAAAATAGAAAAAAGTGTATTAAACAGGATGAAATGCTAGAAAAGGTTGATCAGATTTCGTGGAATGTGAGACTCGGAGATTGTGGAACTCGGAAAAAAGATAGAAAACCAAGAAAAAATGGAATGAAAAAAGAGAAATCCGGGTGTTTCGACATATGCGTTTGTAGTGGAGCAGAACGTCCGGGAAGGGAAGACGTTAAAATTGTTGGTTGAAATCGGCATCATCTGTCGAAGTTGCCATAGATCGTTGGAAAGGCATAATTTGCTCCGCCGAAATCGGAAGTTTTTGTTCGACAAGACTAGGGAACTCTCTGCAAATGAAAGGTTTTCTAAACTTAACAGAAGTTTTCGACATACCCAGTTGTTGTTGATGACGAAGATGAAGTAGTCGGAGAATCCGGAGAAGCGGATGTAGTTGCGGTTCCGTCAGTTCTGAAACGTTAAACATTGGTTGCTTGAAAGGGCGTGGTTTCTATAATCGCTGTTTGGAATCTGAGTTTTTTGTACAGTAAGAATGGGCGGGAGAAAGGACCGTTTTCTAACGGCAAGAATGCCAACAAGAATTATGAGAGAAGTAACGAATCAACAAATTCAAACAAGTAGCTCCTACTTGCCAATTTGAACAAACCCCGATACCGGATCGTTAGATCGGATACCGGAAATACCTAATAATTCTTTTCGAAATCAGATGGAAACTTCAATTATATGCGTTCAAAGTATTGCACAACCGATCGCTGAACGTCAAAAGAAAGAGCTCCCGTGTCTGATTAACTGTCAAAAACAAGAAATCGTTTTTTTGCGGAATGCCTTCTGAGTGAACGAGACTATCGAAAAACATGTATGTTGCCTTGAACCGATAGACATAGAAGTGGTTCTCAATATGTACTTTTCATAATTCAAAAATTTCAAAAATAAGAAACGTCCCACGTTTGCCGAAAAAGTTTATAGAAATCATAGGTCCAATAAATTGCACTGATTATGTTTCTCCACGTGGCGTTCAAATTTCTATTATTTTGATGCACTGGCTATATCAATTGTCATAAGACACGTACGGTTTGGATTGGTCCGAGTTTGCCTCGTTTGTCGATTCTGTTGTCTGCTGGTTGTTAGCTGATGAATCGTCAGGCGGAGGTCGAGTCCTCCGAGATTTCCGCGAAGTGAAATAACGGGGGCAGAAACGATATTCTTCGTCGTCCGAGTAGCTAGATCCAACTGAGTCAGAACTGGAATAAAGGAAAGTTTTCGCTACAAAACATTGTTAGAACTACCGTCTCCTTCTCTTCCGACGATCAACCTCAAGTCTGGCGAGGTTTTGTTCGAAGGATTGTCGCATGGCATTGGCACGGATCCGAATAAACTCCATATTGACCTCGTGAATTCGACGCCGCAACTCCATCCTTCGTGGATTCATGGAGTTTCTTAGCATTCCATGGATGACGGAAAAGTTATCTGAAAACGAAATAGGGGCTCGTTTCATTTGAAAACAAACGGAACTTACATTCCACCGCCTGTAACATGTCCTCCAGGTTGTCCTGGGCTCGTCGCAACGCTCGGCTCATTTTCCTGTAAAATACTGAATTCATTGAGTTGAGAAGCGTCAGAACGAAAACTTTTAACAAACAATCGAATTGTGGTTTTCAAGACATAAAAACGGTATAACAACATTTTATCGGTTTTTCTTTTATTAGATCTTGAAACGCGTCGGCATACAAAACGTGTGTCAACCAGCGCCCTGGCGCTTTTTGCGTTTGCCGCCAGAAAAAAAAAGAGAAAAAAGGGGAGAGAGAAAACCACATGACATGTTTAAAGACGAAACATTAAGAGAAGAAGACGGCAGAGTCATTTGAAAGGAAGGTTCAAGTGAACTTGTTTGCTACACATATAAACAATCAAATAAAAACGTATGGATTTTTTGCTGACTTATCGTCACTTCTTATTTCGGCCAAAGTGTTTTCGACCTGTCTCAAAAATGAAGACTGATACTATCTACTCTCGATGCCGGTGCCTGTGTTCTAATTTCGTGAAGATAAGGAAAAGAGAAAAATGTTACTCTTCAAAGGAATCACCAGAAACTGTGTCAAAGACTGAAATAGGGAACAGTGAGATACTTTGAAGATGATTGATTCAAAGGACACTCACAATAAAAGATTCAATAAATATACCTGACATTGTTGTTTTTGAACAATTCAACCTCAGAGATGAACGCAATTGTAATTCACTAGCGTTTCTCTGTCGTTTGCAACAAGTTTCCGCTATCTTCTTCTATTTTTTTTTCGTTTCATCACACCAAGTCATCGTCTTGATATTCAGTGTGATATCTTTGTGGCAGATTCATAAAGAAAACCATTTATCAAGCAATCCATACATTCCTAAATGTTTATCAACCAAGAAAATGACAAACTGAGTACCCAACAATTCAAAATGTCACGCGTAGAAATAAAAAATAAATAGGCAACTAATTTTCATCAAGGAAATAATCCTCATGAAAAAGGTTCAACATTAGTTCCTCCAATTCGTCAAAGTCACGATTCAAAGTACTTTGGAAATTGAGACAAGCGCATATGGCAGCCGTCGTTGAATTAATTTTTTCCAAGAAATATATATACATGTACGAAAATTGCATGAAATTTTGCGGCCGCATCTAAAAAAATCGTTTTGTTTGAAAATGAACTTCGGTTCAAGATACCTTCAAAAAATAATCCCTTCGTTTTGTACAAAAGGCGATGGCTAGTCTCAAACACATCAATTCATCCATTTTGTTCAGTGCTTCGTATGCTGAGACTAACTCCACTAATTTCAATATTTGATCATCTCGAAATTCAGTTTCTTCTGAATTTAATAATATTTTGACATTTCACTTCTTTGAAACTAACTTTGTTCTTCACGATCAAAATCTCTATACACAATTGATGCTTTCCTGATCTGTCCAATTTGTTTCTTGCTCAGCGGTTCTCCGGCAGATTTGATAGCAGCTCTGACTTCTCGTTCCACTTGATCATCTTGTTTACGTTTGGCTTTGAGGTCAATTTCATCGAGTGGAGTATCGTCATATGTCACTCTACAACTTTCTGTTTAGATATTGGTTGAAAACAAAGAATGGAATTTATCTTACCTAGCAAGACTTCTCCATTTGTTCGATTTAGGCCAAATGTCTTGCATCAACGAGTTGGAAATAGACTCAAGTGCATTTTCTGTTGGTAACTTCATCGATGTCAAAAATTTCTTAGTCTCAGCTTCAGCAATTTTCCTGACAGTCACAGCTTCTGTTTCTTTCAAAACTACATTAGCTCTTGAAATGAAGTCATCTAAAGTGCCGTTATCGACAGTATCGGATCCTCCCGAAGCAATTCTCTCCCGGATATTGTTTTCTTCATTTGTGATATCCGTTGCCAGTTTTTGCAAACTCGCCTTCAAATCATTTGATTCCTGACTCATATACTGACTTCCTAAAACATCAGGCACCTCATCTCGACTTTCTTCTTCCTTTCTGAAAATATTTGATGTTACTCTACTTTAAATTTGGCATGCGGTTAATACATGTTAGGAGTGCTGCTTAATAGTGGCTCGATAAACAAGTGCTCATTATCGAATGGATTTCTGAAAATGAAACCACCGTGATGATTCAAAAAACATTCCGAGAGCAACTTACTCTCTCTTTTTTGGTTTCACTTCTGGATTCGTTTGCTTGTTATTTTTGCCTGAAATGTAAGATGGTTTTCGAATCTCGTATTACTGAGGGAACAAGATCAAATTAACATCATTATGAGAGAAAAGGTCACGTTTTGTAGTTTATCAGGCGTTGACGGATTTATAGTACGAAATAATTCCATCATAACGTTGTAGGGTAAATGGAAACTAACATTCTTCCGATTTCACTACTGGGGCTGATTCTGGAAGCGACGGAGTTTCCTCTTCGTCACGTGAAGTCAAATCATCTTCAACGTGTTCAATTTTTACCAATGGAATTATCAGTTCTGATTTTGATATTGGCGTAGCTTCAATATCTTCACTGTCAGGTTCATTTGTCACATCCGGACTTTCAAGCTCAGACTTCTCCTCAATGTTCTCTAAGACTGTAGTTGAGTCTTCCTGCACAGTGCAATCTACATCTGACTTGGTTTCTTTTGTGTTACTAAAACTCCAAATTATTATAGGCCACTCGGAAAAAAAGGCATACCTTTCGGCTAACTTTTTCTTATTTTTGTTTTTCTTCTTGTTGTTTTTCTTTGCCGATTTTCCGGATATTACATTTTCTCCTGATTTCACTGGTCTGAATTGGAATATTTTATGAGAATGTTTGAAATCAGACTTGCTTACTCTGAATTCGTTTCTTCTATCCGTTTCAACTTTTTGGTTGCCAGTTCCAATTTAATTTCTTTGTCCTTGTCCCTCAGAAAATTGATTTCCTCGAACAATTGTATTTCTTGTTTCTCACATTGCTTGAATAAATTATGAAGATGTGTGATGTTTTCATCTGTCAATTCAATGTCTTGCCATCCCGATACCACCTAAAAATCAATCATTTGAATTGACGTGGGCCGAATGTTTACTACTTTTTCGTGCTCCGCTTTTATTCTCTCTATCTCCTTCTGTACGAAACCTGAAAAGTTTGAGAAAAAATTACATTTTTTGAAAGCTACAAAGTCCGACCTTTCATGTTTTCATCCACTGGTTCACTCATTCTGATCTGGAAAGAAAGATTAATTGAGTTCAAAAAGAAAAGGAGAGAAAGAAAAAGTAATGAAAAGATGGGAGGAGAGTATCCGCATGAATTCAAAAAAGAGAAGAGACACACGCAAACTAATTTATGAGCGAAGCGTCTAAGGTCCGTTTCAATGAAAAATGATGGCAATAAATGTTCCGATATTGTCGTCACTTGTAATAAACCCACTTTGCAATACTGATATTTCTTCGAGGGTTTGACGCTTGGAAAAAGAAAGGGACGGAAAGTTGGAGAAAGAAGTTTTTTGCCTAAAAATTGAATATTCCCAGGAAAATGCATTTTTTTGGGTTGTTCAACAATGAGACAACGCGGGAAATCAATAGACAACATTGGAGTAGCCACGCCAAGAAAAATAGACATGCCAAAAAAAAAAGAAGGAAACGAAGAAGATTGGGACACTCCGAGCTGTGTGTGGCTCATTTCCGGTTCATGTTCTTCAAGTGCGCACATCCAATGAATAGGAAGAAATATGACGCAGAATACATAGAAACTTATATTGAAAACATACACATTGTCAGAAACTATTTCTATATTTAGACATGATTACAGCTGTCGGCTGATTGAAAGGAAAGAAAGAAGTGAGATGTAATTGAAACGGGTCATATGGAAAAAAAGTATGAAGGAAAGGGGAACGGTACCGAGAATAGGTCATTTTCCATCGCGGATATTTCTTGATAACAATCACAAGAACTATCTCGTTTCTTATTGTGTCACTTGGAGAAGGACGTCCATCACACGCATCTAGTGTTTTACAAACTTTCTGATGTACGGGAAAAGATAAAAAGAAAGAATGCTGGCTAGAGAATCAGAAAAGAATTTCGGGAAATAAAAAACCGCTGAAGGATGTGAAAAGAAGGTGAATTCGGACAAACTACAAAGGGGACTAGCACTTTAAATTAGAACCCAACCGCCGAGGAAAGGGGAAGATTCGAATTCGGATATCAAAACATAAAAACATACAATGTACTATTTTTTTTTCTCAAATATCCAAAGCATTTAGTCAAATTGAAAACTGTGTTGAATTCGAAATGTTACTTCATTTCGCTATGAGGTGAAAATGGGCAGTTTCTTTCAATTTTCCCACGCAAAGAAGGAAAGTAATTGAAATGTTGGCAGAAATTGTGAATTTCAAAACGATGTGAAATTGGTGAATTTGAAAACGTAGAAACGATGTGTTTTCGATAGTAATATCACAATCATTACAGAAAATATCCGAGTCAATACGATACACCGAAACAGCCATTCTGAACGGCAAAGTCAACGGATGCATTACGACAATCTAATTAGCATAATCAGCATTTAGATTCCGTCAAACGTCTTCATAATGTCTGTGGATTGTTTACTCAGTGACACTTGCAAAAATAATGGAGTGGAATTATGATAGACATTGAATCAGTTCAGAAATAGTGTATTATGATTTAGCTATGATAACGTTATAGCCCTGAATCCAACTACAAACAAAGAGCATCGGGAATGATATTTGAAAAGTTTTGAAAAGTTGTGAGATTGAAGTGATATCATAAAAATAAATAAATTTCCTGTCTGAAAACGTTTAGATACAAATTTTCAAACTCTTTATTTTTCGAAACTCTCAATTTCCGATTATTCAATCTAAACCTCCAACGAAAACTCTGTTATACTTTTTCAATTATTTTTGTGAATAAATTCCGCACTATAGACAGAAGAACTTTCCAAAAATATCTGTCAAAATAAATCCACCGTTTCTCTTAAAAATACACATTCAGATTTTTTTCAGAATTTAATTATCGAACAAGCATAGAAAATAGAAGAATGTTTGAGGAACACTCTCAGTTCTTTTATTATTATTCAGAAATTCTCGGTTTCCGGTGAAATTGTAGCTCAACAAGAGTTACATTCCTGAATCCTTCCCTAATTTTTGAAAACAGCACAGTTTTCTTTCTTTTTCACATATTTTGTTTTATAATACAATTCAACTTTAGCAAAGATTCCTTATTTGACAAAACTTTACAGTTTTTCATTTCATTTGTTTTCTTTTCGGTTTTTCTGCTTAGTCAGAACCAACATTCCATACCTTTTTTGTCCAATTCTTACCGTTCTTAGTCATCGTTTTCATTTAAAATAACAACATGTCATATCAAAAACATCAAAATTGCTGTAAAAATAAGCTGGTAGCTGTGATATGTGCAAACTGATTCTTTCTGACTGATAGTAATTTTGACCGCCTTGTGCAAGCTTTTTCTTATCACTGTACTAGTTTCAAAACTGAAATACAGAAAGAAGAAAACAAAAATAACTGCTCTGCTCAAAGCAAGTCAAGACAACATGAGTCATATATTCAGCTGTCGTCATCTGATTTTCGTATTCTGTTCATTGGGTTCCCGTTAATTCTCACCTTTCGATGAGCACATGTCCCGTTTCATGGGATTGTTCACGTCGGTGTCAAGGTAACCAACGGACAACACACCGTTGTCTCTTATACCCTCGACTTCTGATGCGAGTCTCTTATTCGAGAAGCATGCGGGGTGTACATATCACCAAATGTCTGGCTTTTCCGTTTCCGCGAGCATGCGGGTGGGCGGCTGTTGTTATGGGAAACCGGAGGCCGCTGATAATGCCTCTAGCCATTCCAAGCGCACTTTTATTACTCCTTAGTACTGACTCAATTCTCTGTTTTTCTATTTTCTTTTGCAAATTTTTTCATTTCCTTGATCATATTGATCTCAATCTCCAAATTGTTGTTAGTATAGCAGCCACTTTTGATTTGAAATAGTACAAATAGCCTTACTAATCCTTAGACAAATTTTTGTCTTCAAAAGACAATTTATTGTTATTTTTCTCCTTTGTGAATTGTTATGAAACCGAGTTTGAGAATCTGGGAATCTGAGAATCGAATCCGCCCGCCCACTCCAGACTCTATAATTTCAATCACAAGCTTCAGATTCGAGTGAATAATCACGTACCACATCACTCTTTCTCATATTTTGACAAATATTTCATAACTTTCGAGTCGGCCAAAATACGAATCTCTAGTTCTCACACGGTAGTCAGTCATATCAGAAATCAAATTATCAGCCCGTGAGTTTTCATAACTTTTTTCTTTTTCCTTTTCTTTGGCCTATCAGTCTCCTGTTTTCATTCAAAACAGCAGATGTTTTGTGTCAAATGGTCATAAGTTAAATAAATCAGGAGGGCGGTCCGAAAAAAAACTCAATAAATAAAGCGTCTGAGTGTCAACTTGGATGCTTAGAGCCCCTGAATTCACATTCGTTCTTCTTTCTGACCGGCAAAAAGTTCCCACGAATTTGTGGCCACGAAGCCGCGGAAGGGGGTGGCGGGGCACATACTTGAGCAGTAAGATGGCCAATTAGCATTTCTCAATCTAGTCTTACTTGCTCAATATCGCTTTTCGGTTTTGCTTGTTTTCTTCTTGCTGCTTTTTTCACTTCTTCTTCTTTTTTGCTTTCTCTTGTTACTCTTCTTTTTCATATTCACACTCACATTTCCCGTTGTTCATCATTTCATTTTTATAACGTTGTCATCCGGCTTCTCTGTTTTTTCAACATTGCTTATTCAGCCTTCAACATGGTTCAAGGATGTGGTAATAAGTGTGTGAAATACTTCTTCTGGCTAATCAATCTACTGTTTTTCGTGAGTTTTCAAAATCAAATGTCTTGCTTTAATGATTCTTCTCAGATTCTGGGATGTGTCATCGTTGGCCTCTCCATTTGGATGCTGGTAGATAAAAACTCACTGGCTACGGTGGCAAGTACGGTTAAAGTGGATCTAAGTCAAATTCTCAGTCAAGTCAATATCCAACAGGTACGTCAACAAATTTATATTTTAGAGTTTAGAGTAAAATTCCAGCTGAACACCTTCTTGTACGTTGCTATTGTTATTGGTGGAGCTCTTCTCATTCTCGGATTCTTTGGATGCTGCGGTAGTTGTTGTGAAAGTGTCTGTGCCATCATCATCTACTTCATCTTGGTCCTCATCCTTTTCGTCGTTGAAATCGTCGCCATTGTTCTCTACTTCGTTAAAAAGAATGATGTAAGAAATTAGAAGAACAAATTTCGCACGCAACATGTACTTTTGTTTCAGCTTCAACAAGGATTTGTAACCGTCTGGCGTGACGAACTCGTGTCTAAGTACAACTCCCAACAGCAAATCCGCCAAGTTCTTGACCAGATTCAGACTAGCGTGAGTTGTAGTTTGTCTTATCACACGCTTCTTATAACCATAACACCTCATTAGCCTTGTTTACCATTTAAAAAAATTCTGAGAATTCTTTGATTTCAGCTGCAATGCTGTGGTGCCGCTGGCTGTAGTGACTATGTACAATTCGGAGCCTTCCCCGCCTCATGCCAATGTGCCACTCTCCAACAGGTGATTATTTATAGTCAGCGATCCTTAGAGGAAAAAAAAACAAGGAGGGAAATGGGATGAGTAGTAAACAAACCTAATTTTCAGCAAGGATGCGCTAACCTCCTCTGGACTGCCTTCCAAAACAACCTTATCTACGTTGCCTTCGTGGGAATCATCGTTTTGTTTGTTGAGGTTTTGGCAATGATCTTCGCTTGCATAATCCGAGGAGCTGTAAAGGAGAAACGTTCCCAGGCCTAATAATTGAAACTGTTTCTTGATTCCAACGTTCCATAACTTGTTTTCGAAACCAGAGCTCTCAAGTTTCGATAAGACTGAAAGTATGACAGTTTCAAGATACTGTTAAAATACCAATAATGAAAAAACCTAAAACTGATATATTTTTCGCTTCTCAGATATTCAGCCAAAAAGTAAAAACAATTTTTTGAAGCTGCTAGTATCAAAGTTATGCTTTATTTTCGATTAGAGTTTTGCGAAACGCATTAACTCAAAGCATAATTTCTTTATGACAATTTCGATAACTTTGAATCATTATTCTGCTTTACAATCCTCTTCCGAAATTAGAATTTTTAAAGCTGTTTCTGCCCATCTGTCACTTATACAAAATCAATATTTCATTCAATATTTTGATCCATTTATTTTATTTTTCAAGTTTCATTCTCTCACAGTATCCCAATTGCCTTCTCCTATTATCTGAATCGCGTAATTCTCGTCTTCCACTCCCGTTAACTTCACCTAACTCCGTTTTTTGACTATTTTCTGTCGTTCCTTATATACGATTTTTCACACTCTCCCACCCTGAACATTCTACTGAAAACATAATGTGAACTCCATACAGTACCATTCTTTATTCATTCATTAGAAAATACTACAAAATACAATCCCCAGATTCATCACGTAACATTTTTCATGATTTTTTTGCCAAATAAATGTTAATCGAAAGATGAAGTTAGTTCCCAAAGTAAATATCATTGATGAATTGTTTTGTGAAAAAAGAGAAAAATAAGATGGATGAGTGACAAGATAGAGTAAAATGCTATGAATATGGACGACGGTTATAAATTACTGGATTTTGCAATCACTCTCGTCAACAACTTCCTCGTTGTTGCTCTTCTCGCCATGACGACGCATTTTCAGTGAAAGATGTTTTGTTCTGCTGTAAAGTCACAAATGAACTTTTGAATTTCCCACAGTGCTTTTTATTTTCAATTACCAACCGGATGAGGCTGTTTCCGCGTGAAATTTTTGGCTCATCCGACAACTTTCTCTCCACTTGTTCTTTGTCACGACGCGGTGATTTCATCTGAATAAGAGTGCCATCACGTGTGTGAATATGCGAAAAGGGCTTTTTTGTTACACATAAGAATGGACATACCCTCAAAGAAAGGTTTCGCTTCAAGTCGCCAATGTGGAGAGGGACCGCGAGAACCGGGTGAGAAGCCTGCTTATCCAGTTGCGGCTGCTCACGGGGGGATTGTGAGCCGTTCGTTGAGGTGGACTTCTTGTCCCCCTGAAAAGGGTACTAATTTGGGTGTTGAATTTGTGAATAGAGAGGGTAAATGCATACCAAATGCGGATAAAGGTTATTTCGTAATACTGGAGGGATTAATTCGAGAATATCATATTTAATGTGACTCAAATGGACGATTTCTCATTGGGCATTGTATGAGGATTAGGAAATGGCTGGAGTTGAGCAATGATCTTTTGGGGACTAACCTTTTAGTTTATGTTATGAATACCAATGTTGTACAGAAAAACGCAAATTTGGTTATTACCATAGAAAAACCCGTAAATTTTGAAAGGCAGAAGGCAAGTGGGAAAGAATACAGGTCATGGATCTCAACTATTAGTAATATCTCTTGTTACCCTCAATAGTATCATTTTGCAGTATTGATCTTAATAATAAGTGCTGCAACATCGGGAGCTCTCATCTTTTTCTTTTTCTTTTAAGTACATCTGTGGGCTTGCAGTTTTTAGGGTAGGCTATATGATCAAAACACTGAATAGAATCTCTTCGAAAATCCATGACACAACGGATTAGTTTTTCCATTTTTTTTATGTGGTCTGACTTTTGAACGTATTGGCAATTAGAACCCCTATTTTCATATGTATAATGTTAGATTCTTTGGCTGTTTTTTTGAACTTTGCATCTATCGTTCGTGTCTTCCTATACCTCAATCAAAGCTTGACGTGGTTCACGTTTAGTTGTAGACTTGGCACGCACTGTTGCCGATCTTCTGATCGATGGGCTGCTCCGAGTCTCCTCGTCTTCGGCAACATCGTCCAAACGGCCACCTCCTGCCTGAAAAGCACACATTCACAAATGAGCAGGAATGTGTATATCTCACTTTGCATCGTGGGAATCCGGACATTTCAAGAAGTGTGCGGAATACATCAGTAATCCGGATATTATCCTTTGCAGAGACTTCAATGTAGCGAACATCCGAAGACAAGCGGCTGGTGAAAGCCTTGGCTGTTTCCTCGTAGATCTGAAGTTTAGAAGTTCTCAACTTGCGTCATTGAGCCTAAAATAGTAACCTTCTTGTTTTCGACATCACATTTGTTTCCCACAACCACTATTGGCAATTCGTTGAGATCATTGCGTCGAGAGCAAATTTCTTGCCATATATCCGACATCTGAAAATGGATCAAATCTTGTCGCATTAGTCCCTCTAATAAGCCCACGCGTGATTTCGGAACGAAGACTTAGTCTATTTATGTTATATAAGCGTGTTGCTAGTTCGGAAATGCGTCTTACGGTATCTCTGACTTGCCTCTTTGAAACTAGTGACATCATCAACAGAGAAAACGAGCAGAAACGCTGATGCTGATGCGATTGAAAGTCTTCTCATATCAGGAAAGTTGAAGTTGGTATCCAAAATGTCCAGTGGTAATGGGACACCCTGAAAGTCAAAGTTTCGTGAGTGAATCAAGAGAAGAGATGTTTTATTTGTTCTATCGAAGTTGAAAGTATATATTTCAACAAGTACACTTTGAACTTTATAGTTTGTTAGTCTAACTTTGAGTTTCCGAAACTATACAGATGGTATATTCGATCAAACGAATCTCAAAAACTATGCCCGCAAAAAATGCTGAGAATCCTAAAAAAAATTGAGAAGCCTCACCTGAATACGGAACTCTCGGGAGTGCAAATCTTCAATAGTTTCTTTGTATTTGCTGGAGAACTCATTGTACAAGTAGCGACGAATAATATTAGTTTTTCCGACTTTTGCGGATCCAAGTACCACCAGACGGTACCGTTCCTCGCACATTTCTTCTTCGGTGGTTTTCGGCTGCAAGCATTTAAACATGATGCCACAGGACCACGAATAGACAAATAAAGTCGGAGGGTTTGTTGAAAAATTTGGAAATGGAGAGGAAGTTTGACAATGGAAAGACGTTTTCTTCCTGCCTTTTTTATGGTCCGGGGGCCCTCTCCATAGCGATTTCAAGTTTAATGGACGGTGTCCAGGATATTTAGACAATAAAATATAAAATATCCTTTTTTCTTTTCTTTTTGATTGACGAATAATAAGGCAAGACTTGGATTACATCATAAAAAATATCGACTAGAATGAAATAGTGAATTTACAGGGAAGTCATGAACATTCGATTGTAAACGTTCCCCTAGAGAGTTTCACTTGTTAATTTAATCTAGACAGACTTCTCTTCAACTTTTTTCTAAACTTTCAATTTCCGTTTAGCAAAGCACATTGTCAACGTAAAACCAAGAAAAAAAACACTGAGGTAGGATGGGACATCCGGGTTTCTGAACCAACATCCTCAAAAAAAGGAGCTTAGCTGGGCCAGATCAAAGGGGTGTGTCTAGACCTGTCTATATCTTTTTAGGGATTTTTCACACGCTTTTTGTTCCTCTTCCAAGTAAACCTACTATTGTTGATGGAGGACTCGACGAGGAATGTGATGCCATGTTGGTCCGGAGTTAAAATTACTGACTGACAGAATATGAAATATAGATTTAGGCTGGTTTGAGCTGGCTGACAAAGAGAAGTGACACCTTCGGAACAAGGGATTGGGAGAATAAGTGTTGCGTCACTTGCCTTTCGGAAAAGCTGTGAATATAAACGTGACTTCTCCGCTCTTCTTTCTTTTTTCTCGGAAGATACTAACTGATAGAGGGAGAATATGAGGATGGATATGAGCCTTGAGAGGGAAAATAAGAGAGAAAACACTCCTTTTTTCTCTCACCGGAATTATATCTTTTTATCCTCACCCCTTTTATTTCTCACTTCTTCCTCTTCAGTGGGATCTAGATCATGAAAATGGAAAAGAAGAGTAGTTAGTGGTTGAAGGATTAGAACCACGGACTCGTAATCTACATATTACATGGCTCTAACATGCACATATATCTTCATCTTTCTTTTTAAATCCCTTCCAACAGGACAGTATCAGGCAGAAACCCTACATTTCGAAAGAAGAAAGCACTATTCGTGAGCAAAAAAGAGGACAAAAGAGGATGAGCAGATAGAAGATGCATAGGTGCAGTGTGTATGAATAACCAACCCAGAAAGAGCACTCTGGAAATTGATGCTTGCGAAAAAGAAGAATAATGGGATAACTACTATTCAAAATTTTGTGAAGAATAGATGCGTACTACTCAATGAATGGAGGGACGTCTGATCTTTTCTGGTTCTTTTCATTTAGAAAAGGAAGATTTTTTTATTTCAAAAGGTTTCGAATATTGAAGAAGTTCAAGTGATGGAACAATACAAATGAGGAACCTTTGCCTGACATTTAAAAAATTGGAACGGAATGTCGAGGGAAAAGATTTATGGTTTGACATTTTCAGAGAGGGGATTGGAAGCCTTTAAATCTTGAAAAGAAAATCAAACAGATTTAAACCTCGAAATTCCGGTACTATCAAAACAATTTGAAGATAGCTCTTGAGATGTTTCCTTCAGACTTACAGTAACCATCCTGGAAGAATCAGAAAAACATTGAAAGTTATCCACCCAGAATATCTCATAAACCTAGTTCCAGAGAAAGGAGCCATATCGTGTTTCACGCATAAAAAATGAAAGACAAAATTGCCAGGTAAACCCTGTTGATATACCTCCCAAAAAGAGCAGCCAACTGTATGAGCTCCAGAATAAGACCATAAAATTCTAATAAGGATTTTTGTCAACTCATCCACCTTGTTTTCATTTTCATAATCGGAGCATTCAAGAAGGACTGTACAAAGGCGGTGAGCACTAATTTTAGATGTTTCTAACAAAAGAATTAAGATTAGAACAAGATGATTTTTACAAAGATTTCAAAGTAGCTAAAAAACTGATTACAAGACTACAAAACGATTCTCTGAAAGAATTTCAGATTTCTTTTTACGTAAAAAGACAAAACTATCCAATTGTCAATTCAGTAGAATTCTTGTAATTGGAAAACTTATTTGATACAGTTTCAGAAGCACATTTCAAGGTTCTAGCCGTGTAAAATCAGTTTTCGAATTGAACCTTGGGGTTTCCCAAAAGTTCCTTCTTGGGAAACAGAACAACAGGAACTATCATCCCACAGAACACATGAAATCAGGAACTAGCAGAGGTGGAACATAATCTAACAGAATAATTATCCATGCATGATAATCTTCTGAACTTTTGTATGGACTGAAAAAAAAACAAAGAGAAGGACGACCGAACTCCTTCCGCATTTTTTAAACCGCGGTCTGGAGCCGACAAAAAACTGGCGATGGATAGATTAGGACTTGATGAGCATTGAAGCAAGAATAGCACTCTCTGTCGCAACAGAGCAAGTCTTGTTTGACACCATTAATGGTCGGATGGGACAAGGAGGAAAACTTGATAGCTTTGTTTTTTCGAAAAACGATGGATTTCTAGTAGGGAAAATAGTTTTGCAATCATCTTGAATTCAAAACTTCAACCAAAAAAGAGCTTGGTTGTGATGTCAGTCATTCGACAATGTAATGCATTTCAAAGCGGAAAAGAACTCTACACAGTTTGGTCATAAAGCCATAAACTTGCACTGGACTTTTGTCTTTCTATTCAAAAAAGAAGTTGCACATTTGAAAGAGCAATTTCAAGGAACACAGAATAGGCAAAGAAAGAAAAAAAATTGGTGAGAAAAAAGATGCTCCATTTGGAAGGATGATAGAAGGACACAAAATTGAAAGAGAATTGAATATTACACCCATTAAATAATCTTCGGGAATATATATATCTGCCTTTCGTGGAATTATAAACCTTCGTTGTGGGAATATGAAGCGGTTTTCCTACTATTTCTGAATTTTTGCATTCTATTCTAAATCTTTGTTTTTTCATTTCTTATTAGGCTTCTGCTACGGATGCGGTTCTCGTCTTATAAGGGAAAAAGGAAACTGGTGGAATGAAATGAGGATTTCAGTCAGACATCAACATGAAATAAAAGCTTCTCAATACCTCTAAAAGGTGATTTTGTCTCACGAAATCCTGGATTACGGGATTTGCACTTTGCGCATTCAATATCAATATGATAAGAGTGATCCTGTCACAAGACAAGAGGAGAGCCAATATCAAAACATCATCCACAAATTCATTTCATAGATGAAGTATAATTTTTTATGGTTTCAACAGAGAAAAGACGAAACAGAAGATTAAAAATGAAGACAAAGTCAGAATATGACGCGATGCCTACCGTACCCTTTTTATTTTCAGTTAGATACAATAAAGGAAGATTTGGGTCAACATCAACCTAAGCCTAGCAGCTTATGACGACAACCGAAAAATATTGGGCGATCAATTGAAAAAAGCTACTGGATGGCCATTCTCTTCCAATAATGAACCCAACCACCTCCCGGCAAATTTATGAATTATTCAGGTACATAGGGCCACAAGCACTCGCTAGGCCTGTCTAGAAAAGACGTAAAACAGACAAGTGGTAACAAAAGGCTACAGAGCTCAGGAAATCCACAACTTCAACGTGGCTTCTTGTGTTTTTTCTCTTTTTGGGTTGTCATTGCTCCGACAAGACGCCAGAATATTATTATTCTTTCTTTCTCATTTTTTCTGTGCTTGTCGAGGGAATCAAAAGTTAGGTAGAAGAAGAAGTCAGTTGGAGTAAATAGCAAAAAATGGATTACCCTAAATCCAATTTTTTCGGCCTACAAATTAATCATTGGAATGTAATTATTCCTATTTTTCATTTTCATGTCCGTTTAACCAAGACAAACAATGACTTTTTCGAAGGAGTTTTCCCAGGAGAGATGATGTGACAGGTGAAAAATCAAGTCGTCATTGGGTTTGTCTAGATCTTGATTATTCAAGTTTACCACCAATTTGTTTATTTCCAGAATAACGGTTTACCAAATAAGCATTTCAAAAAACATGGAGAAGTTTGCGATGAACTCTATACGAAATACAAGAACTGCTACTTTCAAAAGCTGAAAAAGCTATGGGGGGAATGAATTGAAAAAATTCAGTGAATGAAGTATAATGATGTTACACACGTTCGTGGTCGGTCTTCAAAAGAGAACAAGTTCAAAAATAAGGCTCAGGTTTGGAAGTGGGGAGAAGAATAGAAAAAAACGAATTGAATAGAATTCATGAAGGAAGAAGGGTACATTATGTGAGTTAAAGCAAGTCAATTAGAATTAGAAAAAAAAGAAAAAGCTGTGAATGAATGAAAAAAGCAAAAACGGCGCCTAGTTCAACGAGTTTAAGCGGTGTGATCGACGAATGCCGGTGCCGGAGTGACAACGTCTTGGTGTGGCTCCACAGAAATGTCTCCAGCGTTCGAAGATTCATCGCTGCCCGACTTGTTGCGTTCACGCTTCGGCGCCTGAAACACCTCAATATTTGCATGCCAAACTATTTTTCTGCAAACTAAAACTACCTCTCCGTCACTGCTGCTGCTGTTCGTTTGATCCTCATCTTCCTCTTCTTCGTGGCAGAATGTTTCCTGATCGTTCAATGTCTTCTTGTTCCATCCACGAACTTGTTGTCCAACACTTTGTTGACGTTCCAAAGTGTTTGATCGAGATCTTAGAGTGGAAGCATGATCGACAGTCAGCTCGTGTGGCATGCACTTCATTGGGGCGCGGAAGTAGTAGAACGATGGGTAGTGGACCAGGTTGTAGCATGAAGATGCGTAAACGTCAGCATATCTGAAAATAGCTTTGGTTTTTGCACTTGATCTCAAATTCTAGTTAAAATCAGCGTTCCGTAGTCATTTTTCATATGCCCCAGTGGATCTCAACAAAGTTTTTCAACACTGATTTCTGAAATATATTTAGAGTTCTTTGCCAACAAGAATTTCACGTGTTCAGGGTATGTAACATCCCTTACCTCTCAACTTGAGCAGCGAAGAAAGTGGTTCTTCCACCAGTTCTGAAAAGACTTCCCAAACATCCGTACTCTTCGTCCATTTGGTTTGTGAGTTTCTAGAAAAAACAAATCAGATTATCTTTGATTTAATCAGTTTCCGTTTCCGTTCGCGCCAACCGGAAACACTGCACTCACTCTAATCTGATCAACGATATCCTTGACAACGGGCTTGTGACGGGAAGCACCATCCAAGTTCTTGTAAATGTCAGCCAGTCGGCTTTCCATGCTTCCCATCTCATCGAACAATGGCTTGCTGTCGGTCCACACAGTCAATTCATTGACAAGTTCAGGGACCACCAGGAAAGTTCTCCATCCACGAGACTTCTTCGAGCGAAGAACATCTCCGAAGATGTGGTCTCCGACATAAAGAACTTCCTTTCCACGGCATTTCATCATTTTTTGGAATGAGTCACAGGATCCTCCAGAGTAAACAACGCCTTCTCTAAGTGGTCCCGTATGGATTCCAAGCTTGTATGCCCCAGTCTCAGTGTTGACCTCTCTGAAAACAGTTCCCTCTGCAAACCATCTTGGCTTGCATGAATCCACAACAATAATATTGAAGTAATCCTTCCAGTCATCACCAAGGATGTAGGTCATCATAACATTAGTATATGCCCAATCACTGTTTGTAAGAAGGAAAGTCTTCTTTCCATGCTCACGAAGTTGACGCAAGAAACGTGGTGCACGTTCATCACGGATGACATAAGTCTCCGGATCATCCATCACTTGTTTCTTCATGTTGCTCTAGAACGTTTCAAATGTAATCCCCTTGAGATATTCAAGATTCAG
Organism: Caenorhabditis brenneri; assembly: GCA_000143925.2. Taxonomy (NCBI): domain Eukaryota; kingdom Metazoa; phylum Nematoda; class Chromadorea; order Rhabditida; family Rhabditidae; genus Caenorhabditis; species Caenorhabditis brenneri. The sequence goes on along the minus strand of GL379786.1, from coordinate 639,360 downwards.
TCTCACCTCAACATGCACCCAGTCAATAACTCTTCTCAAATCTTGGAAGATGGACTTGTATGACATCATCACCTCTCCACCTTTCACTCCAGTCTTATCAGTTAGTCTGGAATTTTCGGGAAATGTTGCAACGGAAATTGTTCAAAGGAAGCTGTCTTCGAAACTTCACTTACTGGGAGTAATTATCGTGCTTGTCGAAGAAGTCAATGAGTTGACAGATAAGATGGGTTTCTGGCATGTTGAAAAGCGTGTTCAAAACATAGACGCGAGAGTCGGAGAGTGGAAGATACTTATTTGGATACATCTCCTCAATTTCATGGCTAAAAATAGAGAAAAAGTACAAATTGAGCTAATTATTATTGCATACTTCTTCAAGAACCGAAGTCCATGAATTCCTCCAAGAATATTACCGAATCCATCAACCTTGAGCAAGTTTCCATATTGGAACTCGAACCATAGACCTGAAAACGAAAAACTGAAACACTTAAGACGATTATTATGTAATACCCCGATTACAAGAGTATTATAGACACTTTGACATTCCAATGAACTTTCGTAATTCTTTTAGACTTTCCCTTAGACTATTCAGGGTATGAGGTCAGATTGATAGTTTCTTCTCCAACTTATCTGACGGAATCTCTGTTTTTAGGTGTCTTGTCAAGGAAAATGGGCAACTATGCGTTGTTCGCAGGGAAGATTTACGACTTTAAACATCGCGCAGGCTTTTTTTTGGTGAAGTTCACAATGTGATTTCAATCTTCTTGTCCTCAATCAGAATACAAAATGTTTATAGTTCTCGCATGACCTGTCATTCACTTTTGATCACATTGACAGCCTTCTGGTCAACTCAGGAATGCAAGGACACGTGAGCAGCAACAGTTAACATCTGCCACTTACCACGAACTGGGAAAATTGGATCGTATTTGAAGTTTTTGATCTCTTCTGGATAACCAGTGTCTACCAGTCTTTGGATTGCCATGTTGAATGCAAGATACTCCATATCAGGAGTTTTGTATTCTGAAAAAAAAACAGGATTCCTTTTGGCTATATGACAGATATGAACTGAAACTTACGAACGAGGGTGTAGTCCATGTCAAACCCGAAATGAGTGATTTTCTCCAAACGAAGAGAGCGGTTGACGAACACTCTGAAGAAAGGGATATTATGTTGTTATTGGAATTTTGTTCAGAACAAAAGCCTCTAATTGCTAAAATGCCAAGCAATATTGACAACACAATGCGCTATTGGTACCTTTCGTCCGCATTTGATGACCAGTTAACCATTTTTCACTTCAGGAATACTCGTAGTGAGACTTCAGTTCAGTTCGGGCAGCGCCAGAAAAATTAATTTTTATTGATAATTCTTTTAAACGGAAAGAGCAGTAAAACTAAAAAGTGCAGAATAAAGTATCAATGAGATAAAGCCACAAAGAAAAAGTACTCTCAACCCCGACTCCAAACCAAAAAATGATAAGGAATGATAACGAAAAATTGACACCTGAGACCTTTGGTTGAAAATGGGCAGACCGAGGAACAAAACCCATTAAAGAAGTTATCAACTTTGTCGCTAGGGCGATAAAAACACGTCAAGCATCTGCATCTTGGAATCGAAATGATTCCGCCTACTGCAAACTTCCACCATGGAAGGAGGAGGAATGGAAATAGTCAGCAATCAAAAAAAAGAATCTCAACCGGCAAGAAAGGAACTGATGCGCAACAAAAAGTGATGGATAAATTGACAATGCACTTTTATTTTCTTGTTCTGAGTTTTGAAAGAATTCAAATTTGATAGTCAAATCTATTGACATTTGAAAAACGTAACCTTGAATTCCCATTGGTGCGCAACGAATCTTCATAACTCGACATAATTCCACATATCTCGAATAAACTAATACCCGACTGTCACCACAAATTTCAATAATTCACCTGAGATTTTTGTCTATGTTTCTTTTTTCTATCCCTTCTCACTCAGAGATTCACGCATGGTAGAGCAATGTTCTTGCAAGAATTGAAACGAAAAATGAAGGGGTGGATGGGGGCTGTGAAGTGAGTGAGAGAAAGAGAATGAATAAATACATGGGGAGGTAACAAGTTCGAGCAGTTTAGTTGAGAGCAAGCACCCTTTTTTGCTCTCATGCTCCTGTGAGCATTTCTTGTTAAATTTCTTTTTTCTTTTTTTGTTGTCTTTTTCGCCAACGTTTCTTCTACTCATCAATTCTCAAAAGGCGCGTTCAAGAATGGAACAGAAGTGACGTTATTTACAATTTCACTGGTCAACACAGAGTAATGGCTTTTTGCATTCTTTAACCAAAACTTTGAAAGACTCAAAAAGTAAAAAATGACAATTTTCTCATAGATCGCCATTGTTGCGAAACAAGGAATTTATATTCGATAACAAAATGCATACGACCACTTTTATACATTGCAACATTACTCACCTCTCCGAAGGATTTCTTTTGTAGAACGCACGATCGGCCGACATTCTTCAACCCTGCCTGAAAATTATGAAATGAAAAACTGAAATAATGAAAAAGACGAAAAAGCTCGTAAAGAAACAGAAAGAAAATAACAAAAAATGAGGAGAATACATTCAAAAACAATTTCTCTTCGCAAACCCTGTTCTGGAAAAATGAGAGAATCAGCTGCAAGGAAAATGGAAAAAACAGAAGACGGAAGGAGCAGAAACAAACCAAGTTCTCCCAATCTCCTGGTTTTATTGGCACACAAAGAGAAGGGACAAACTGGAAGTCATAAGAACTACGAGGAATCACATGTTTTTGAGATGAGATCGGCAAAGAGGACGAGGAATGATTTCGATTATCAAAAATGAAGAAGTGTTTATAAACAACATCTCCATCCTCTTAAAATATAGACAACGTCATCTGGCCTTAATCAAGTTGGTCATCGGAAGGCTTTTCTTTTTTCTCTCACGTCAGTTCATATCTTCAGAAGAATATTCTAGAAAATAGGATGAACCTTTTAGTGACGTAAAATGAATTTTAGTGACCGGCCGAGATAATCATTCTGAAAACTTTTGCAAGCTGAAAACTAACTAAATAAAACAGAACATGTTGCGAAGCGGGGTGAAGTGCCTAAGCGCATTGAAAAATCAATACTGCTAGTAAGAGGGAATGAATGCACAACCAACAACGTCCCGTCCTTCTCCCCCTCTTTCGTTCGTTAGAAATATCACCCGGCCAAACCTCGCTGAGCAAACGTTGCCTATTTCAAAAATACTTTGAATTTTGAATCACGTAACACAAACTTTGGACATTTCTTCAAATTTGAAACTTTCGAGTTGACTATCGCACGATTATCACCTCCAACCGTTACCTGAAGACAATAATGCGTTGACAAGTGCAGTGAAATGATAGCAAAAAGGAGGGCAGAAGAACAAAAAGATAAAATAGCATGCCATAAGATAAGAACACGTTGGAGTGGTCTTGATGAAGAAAGGAGTTGGTTTGGATTAAAAGAGTGCAAAGTGGTTTGATTTTTGTTCCTCCCTTCATTCATTGACACCAAGAACATTGAATAATACGACAAAGTACACCCAACTGCTGTTTTCTTCAAACTTTTGGTCCGCCAAAGCTTCATCTCATCAATTTTTTGCTGCAGAGAGTCTTCAAGAAAAGAGAGAGGAATGAAATTGAACTCTCATCGGAAACTGCTGACGGAGGGACAAAAAAACTGCGGAATGTGTTACACTCTGCCAGTCGACTAAGAGACCAGCTGTGAAAGGGATAAAGATAAAGGAAATTTAATAAAAATTGTGTATTGCAAAAAACTTGTTCAAACATTATTATTAAAAGAAAACGAAAGTGTTGGACAGAAATAATAAAGTTTTATGAAACTTTCAATGAAGGAAGCAAAAAAGTTATGGAGGAAGTAAAATAAATCTGAGAGAACAAGAACTTATCGGAAGATTTTGAAATGCGATAGGGTGGTGCGCACCAGCTGCAGCAGTAGACTATTGGAAAAATAAACCGTCTGTTAAGCTTACCATTCCACAAACACAAGGCTTTTCGGTACATAGAGCTGGAGTTATTTTTAAAGATTAAAAAAAAAGATCAGTCCCTTCAGGTCAACTTGCGCAAAGTTCGTTCATTGATGTCAAGATTAAAAAACCATTCTAGAAAAAATCAACTAAAATATACTTTCTTCGTCTTAATATCAAATTCATTGCGTATTTGAGTGTGTTTCAGACCAAGTATCTTCCACAGAAACAAACTTGATTTGTATGAATCAAAAATCTGATATGACGCTTATTATTGTTTGTTTTTCTCAAAGAACAATCATCAGCTGCACAGCACCTGTTGCAGTTTGCTAAATTTCTCTGTTTTCCACAAGGTTGGTTGCATGCACATTTGTACTGTAAACGTTTGTAGAAATTTCATAAATTTTTATAAACAGGAAAGGAAGGTCGTTTTCGAGGAAGTCACAACATTGAAAAAGGAATATCACGAGACAGAAAAACACTAGAAGTACAAGTAATGACAATTCAAATGTGGAGGGTTGACTTAGAATTCAAGGACGGAACTAGAAAAAAATGACTTTAAAAATTTGGCAAAATAGTGAAATACAATATGAACAAAGTACAAATATCAAAAAGGAAATGTTGAAAAAATGTTACAGGGAATCGGGACACACAAAGTAAGACAATAAGTGAAAAGAAAGACACTAGCGGATGGATCATCGGTTTCTTATCAGAATTTGTACACGCAAAACAATAGGGATGATGGTTCTAAATCTTGCGAGCTGCTCAATAAAAAATTTAGCTTGCCTGAGGGAAAACTGATAGAACTCGCGATAGACAGGAATATCAAGGGTTGAAAAAGCTGACAATTGGTAAGCATGTACATACAAAAGTGAAAAATGAAAAGGATTACCGTAAATCCTGTAATTTACGCACACCCAGTACTTCATGTTCAGAGCGACACAACTCGATTGCCTTTGAAGCCATCAGAAAACTGTTAACTAGTAAAATGTTTGAAATGTTTTGCTCAACATTTCTTTAGTTGACCACTTTTTGTTAACTTTAAAGGCAACTGAGATATGCTGCTCGGAACATGCAGTACTGGGTGTGCGTAAATTACAGGATTTACGGTATATGTGTTTCTGATAATATCTAGCAAGTTTGACTAACCTATTTTCAAAAATGAAATAACTAATTGAGGCAATCTCATATTGTTGGTGCTTGGTAGATCGGAAGTCTAACCAACAATTTCATGAAATTTCCTTTGGAAAACAAAATAATACTGGAGAATAATGGCAAACACCCAAAAAGTTTAATATTAAACACGTCTTGTAGAATCAATGAAGTAGAATTTCGCTAAATCAGACAACACAAAAAATAACTACGGGTCGGTTTCTAAGTAGGAATAAGGAATGATAAAAACAAAGATTTCTGTGAGATTTGAAGAACATGTAAAATCAAAAAGCTCGCAATTTTACTCCGAGCTCCAATTTGGATCAACCATTCGCAGTCGACAAATCAACTGATCACACAATAATTCCGACGTTGGCGAGTCAGTGTTAATAATTGCAAATTCCACATGGGCTTTGTGTTCTGGTGGTAACACTGCTACACCAATTTCAACGCCAGATGGCAATGAAAGACGTCTCATTTCGGTTGCTAAAATGTTAATTTTGCATGAATTGGAAGAAGAAAAATATAGATCTAGGGAAAAACATACCTTGTGGTTCAAAAACCATTTCTTGAGTTTCCTGAAAAGGAATCTTCAAAATGTTGAGACTTGATTTGAGTTCTTCAATGACTTCAGCAAAAGGAATCGTGCAGACAATACTCTGGAATGAAATGGGAATTATTACGAGTTGAATTATCTTATTTCTGGAATAATAAGTTTTCATTGTATGTGACGATGTTCCATTCATAAGATGTTCCACTTGCCATAATTCCCTAAAATTTTTCATTCCGTATCTCAAAAAACTTCTTCTCAAAACCCCTTCCTTGTTATCTTATACAATGCCTTTGACAAAACTACTCGATGTTTTGGCACTCGTATATTTTCCATCATTATGCAGTCGAAACATAAATGGCTTAAATTATGAGTTTCATTGTAGCCAATTAGATGTTAGAAAACGCGTTACGAAAATTGCTCTATTTCTTTTTTTCAGCACCAAAGATCAAATTTACCCTGACTCTTTCATCCATGCTCCTGGTAGTTTGTTCAGGTGTCGACATTCCGGAAAAAGATGTGGACGAGAAACCGATCGCTGTCGCGGGTCGTTGTCCAAAAACCACTTCTTGAGCCTAAAATAACCATGTATTAGTTTAATTCGTGACGGACGAGTCCTACATTTTTCTGGAATATACTAACAGGATCAAACGAAGAGGCGGATGGCGCAATGTTATGTTGTCGGTTATATTCATCAGTAATGGATATTTGAGGGCATGCTAATGAACTGCCTTCATTTGTTATTCTGTAAATTTCAGATTAAGGTTTTGATTTGATTTTCTGAAAATCTTACTGTGATTGTGCACATCCGTGAGAAAGATTCTTGAATTCTTTATGCAATCGTGACATGTCATTATTTGCTTGCAATGCTTTTTTGAACAACGTTTCTAGGTGGTTGGTCTGTTGGGCTGACAAAGATGGTGATGCCCAACTACTCCTTCTTTCCGTGGGTGGTGCTTTTGCATATGGTGATCGTTGGTATCTCGGAATAGGATTTTGAATTCCGCCTCCCATTTGATTTCCAAGGCTGTGCACGGTGTTTCTTTTTCCTCCGAATTTCGAAAGATAGGACCTTCCTTCTTCTTCCACAGTTGGAAAAGATGCTGGGTTTGCAGAAAGATTTGCAAGATGTTGTTGCAGATCAATATTTGTCGGAAGCAAAGTTTCACCTGCTGATGCTCTTCGTTCACTTTTAGGCACAGGTAGCATTTTTGAATAATCGACGATTGGGAAAGTACCAAGAGCAGTGTGCAATGAAGGAAGTGGGAACTCAGCAGCTTGTCCTTCTGGCATTGGTGGAAAACCAAGAGGATTCATCATGAAGTTGTTGAGAAGAAGATTCGGTGGGGGAAACTGTCCGATCATGTTGGGCGAGAGAAGTTGTTCACTTGCACACAGAGTGTGTCGTCTGAAAAATGGGAGCTACTTTGGCTGAAGTGGAAATCGATTTGTAACGTCTTAAAAAAGATTTTGAGAGCTTAATTTTTGTTTGTATGGTATCGTTATAATTTTTCTGCAAAAAATTTTACAACTATTTTCTTTCTAATAGGATAAGGATAAGCTTTTTGTGGATGAGCGGAAGAGATTTCAAAGAATTATTGGTACAAATTCTTTGCATCCGTTAATCATTGAGAATTGGCACAGTAGCTTACCGGTTTTCGAATCTGTTTCCAATAACATCCAATCCTCTTGGAAGTCCGAATTGTCGATCATGATTTGGTGGCTCCATGGAATTGAGAGGTGAATCATCGCACAAGTCAGAATTCGACGAATCATCAGAATCCTGCAATCAATTTTCTTCCCAGAGTCACTCTAAATCTAAAACATACACAGTCTGGGCTCGAAAGGTTGAGTTGGGCGAGTTGATGCGCTGATATCGTAGGTGTAAGAGGTTGTTCATCCACATTGACTTTCCCACTGAGAATTGAACCCCTTGACCCCCGTCTTGGGTATTCTTCTCCGGTTCCTGGAAGTTATCTTTTGTCAGCAATTCCATAAGTGTCATCAGTTCAAACCTTCAAGAGACCCCTTCTTAACCTTATCAGCCAACAATTCGTATGTTGCGAAAATCGGGCTTTCAAAGTCGCGTCCCAGCACAGCCTGAAAAAAATATGTCATTCTTATCTTTTGACCATTCTTTATGCGTTTCTTGCATCTCTCGATTTCTATATTTAGAATGCTTTTTGTTGTATTGTGTTATTTTTAAATGCGATCGTTTGGCGTTTGATTCAGTTTTAGTTTTGGTCTTCAATTCCTTTTCAAAGCACAAGCAACACAAAATTTGCTTGATAAAACATCAAGTGTCTGGTCGATGAAACCTGATAAACAGGTTCACTCGGACATAATTGTTTTTGTGTATATGTATGAAATGAACAACCAATTTCTTGTAGTGGTCACCAAACCCCTTTGCTCTTTCATTGCTGTATAGATTCTCAAAAGACCAGAACACCAAGCAGACGACATTTTCAGAGTCAGTCACCCATGAAAACATTCGGAGCATAACGCATATGTGCTTTTTATCAAATGGACAGCTCGGAAGTTTTTTTGAGATCGCACGAAAAACTAATAGCGAATAGAAAAACGGAAGCTCACATCAATAATTTGCTCTTCGCTCCATTTCCCATGCTGTTGCATGAACATCATGATCGTTGGGTTCAATTTGGATGACTGCTGTCGGATGTCTATTGAACTTGATGGAATTGCTTCCAGCAGTTGAACTTGGTTCTTTTTCACATTATCCCGAATGTACATCCATCTGTGTTGAAGAACATTCTGAATTGAATATCGCTTTCCGGGGTTCAACACCAACATTTTCCGGATGAAATCAGCACATTCTGAAAAAAAGCGGCGTTTGCGTCATTCTTTCCGGAAGACACTTTTCGAGAAAAGCGACATACCAACAGAAACCCAATACGGAATCTTAACGACGCCGGAGAGAACGGATCTCTTGAGTTTGTTCACTGAATCACTCGGGAAAGGAAATCCGCCAGTCACGAGAATGTATAACAACACCCCCATAGACCAGATATCAGCTTTCATGCCATCGTACGAGTTACCTGCAAAAGTGTACAATGTTTTAGGCTCGAAAAAATGTAACAAGAACAAACCTAATAACAATTCAGGTGCTGCATATGGCGGCGAGCCACACCACGTATTTAATAATTGATCACCGGTTTGGAAATTGGAAAACCCAAAATCTGAAAACAAAAGCAACTAGTTGGTCTAATAAGGGTGAAAGTTTACCAATAAGTTTAATACTCGAATTTTTTCCTAATAGAATGTTTTCTGCTTTCAAATCTCGATGAACAATTCCATGGGAATGAAGATATGAAACTGCTGAAGCTGTCTCCGAAAACCATTTTCGAGCAACATCCTCTGCTACTCTTCCTTTTTCTATCAGGGTCTCATATAATTCTCCACTACTACAGTATTCGCTCACAATGTACAACATGTTGTCAATCCTCATTATCTGAATATAATTTTTTTAGAAACCCAGAAATAATTTAGTTTTGCAGTACCTCATAACTTTTGACAATATGTGGATGGTCAATTATCTTCACTATTTTCACTTCCCGTTCCAGTTTGACCAGATTTTCTCTATCTAATGCGGCCACATCGATACTCTTTATCGCCACCTGCAAAACCGAATGAATGTGTGATTTTTGGTATTGAAAGACTAAAGATTCAAGAGAGATCAAACAAAGTGCAGTGTTATCAGTGAACACTCATGAAGATTAAGTGAAGACGTTCTTGTTGAACTTTCAATCACGAGTTTAATCAAGATACTCTTGAGATTACGGTTCTTAGAAACCTTGTTCAAGAAATTTTTGACAAAGTCATAGTCACACTTTAATTCAATACAATTTATTTGAAATAAAGTTTTGTAATAAACTTTCCAACAAAAAAAATGTCAGCACGATTAATCACGTTTTGAATGACAGGTGTTCTTTACTGTGGTTTATGTAAAACAGATGAAAATGTTTCAAACCTTGGTCTTTGCAATGCTGTGCCGTGCTATCCGAACTGTCGCAAAGTTCCCCTTGCCGATTGCCCTGCCAACATCATATAGACCTATCTGAAACGGAAAAATGTTCATGACTGAAAGAATACGGTCATTCTCTCTTCTCATTTTTCTCCCTCTTCATAACATTTTTCCCACTATTGACTATATTAGCAATATTTGTTTTGTGAATGAATCGTTCAACTAGGCGAGCGTCCCGCTCTTAACCCCCATATGCGCCTGTAGTAGGCGCGTGCAGGAAAGAAAAAAAAACGAATCCAATTATAATCGACCCCGACACTTCGACTCATCCTTTCATCATTATGATCATCAACAGCGGTAAAAGGGGCTAGTCAGCCTCAGATATACATTTTTTTTTCAAATACAAGTTTGGCAAACTTTGATCAGGCAAACAGTCCTACTATCACTTCGAATTATGTCATCACAGTTAGGCCTACAAAGGTACTATTGTGTAACAATGTTTTTTCTTACTACCTTCTTCATCAGTATCGAGAAAGTATAGGAGAACACTTTGCCAGCAGAGATATTATGAAGCAAAAAAAAAACGCCGAGAAGTTCAGATCCTCATGCCAGTTGTCAACAGTCGAAATGTGAAATCGAAGTTATATGTTTTAACCCGACAAGTTTATGTCCAGAACTACTCCATGCAACACCGAATGAAGCTTTTTTTGATGCACGTGTCCAGGAAATTAATCGAGTTGCTCTCGCAATTTTCGCTGCTCACTTAATGAGATCTACAACATCTTAGGAAATGGAGGGAGAATTGGCAATAAAAATGCTAAAGCGCACGAGAATGAGCGTGTGCTCACAGAATGGGCACTAAATTTTCTATGCAACAAGTAAGTACATAATCGCATCGGAAGCCGAGTTTCTTGGGAGAAACGGCAAAAAATGGAAGAAATCACGCAGTCAACACATATGTGATTAATCGCAAAAACGATTGATCACCAAAGCGTGAATAATCGGTTAAAAGTCTCAAAATCTCAGAAAGTGCCAATTTGAGAATACGAAATTTGATTGTAGTGCGCTAGAATTCAATTAGAATTTTTTTATAACTTCGACTTCCAACTTTTTATATTTTCCCAAAACCTATTTTCTCAAATATTTTAGGATTGTGTGACGTATACAGATCGGAAACTCTTTGCGAAAAAAATTCCTGAACGGAAGCGAAAAACTCTCAAGCATCCATCCTAATGTTCTGACGTTAAACTAGCGGCGCTGGCTGATTTATTGCCATTGGTCGGAAGAATGCGTGGGAATAGGATATACATTAAACGATGAGAACGAGGAAACGGTGCCGAGCGATTTTCCCACATTTTAATACTTTGTTACTTTGTGTTTTGCGTGAGAATATTATAATCATTTGCATAGGATTAAAATCAGTGATCTAGAACTAAGCTAGTTTATGAGCCCAGGAAATAATTGGATTAAAAAAGAGGGTAATCTAATTAAATCGTAAAACAAGTAGAGCAGAACGAGAAAAGGGAGAGATGAGAAAGAGGAACACCCACCTTTTCTAGGCCCATACGCCGCCGTGGCGTAGCCATTGCAGAGTTGGTGTGGCGCCTGAATGCGACAAGATAGTGTCGTAAGTTAAAACAGAGAGTGCATAGAGTTTTACCACCAGACGCACATATACATACATACACGCTCTCACCCACTCACTCACTAACGCTCATTGCCGCTCGGCGTCTCTTTTTCTCTCACGCGCTTATAAAACACGCTCACCGACACTCACCAAGGCGCTCGCATACTCTTTTCTTGCCTTTTCTTCATCGCACTGTGTTTCTCGATTCGCCCCTTTTTTCTCCTCCCACCATCTCTATATCTCTAATACTTAGGCCTACGGCACCCGACCGGACCGCACACAAACACACAGGCAGAAACGCACCCGTCGACCAACCACTGTCTCTTTTTCGTGATGTCTCGTTGTTCTGTTTCTCTTCGACTTGCCGAGGTCCCGTAAAAGAACTCTTTCTCTCACTTTCTTCATGATCTCTCACACTGACTCACACAATGCCTTGAGGAGCCTGGTGCATTCGAGTTTCGTGTGTAAGTTCAAAAAAACTTCTCACTTACCTCCATGGTTCATTGGTTCACGAGAGTTTTCGTTTCCTTCAAATCTACATCTTCCCATCTCTGATTAGTGACATGTAAGCTTGATTCATTTTTACAAAAACGATTAACAAAAGAACACGAAGTGAAAGATATTGCAAACGATATTGCACAAGATAAGTGATAATCAGGTAGAAAAAGTGAGATTTCCGTATTCAAAACATGCAATGCTAATTCAAAGAGCTGCAACTAAGAAGTTCTAACATGCGAATACTGAGAAAGAGACCGAAAGTATACCAGAAGTGTCTGAAAGTGTTAGAAGTGGTGGTTTAAAGCAGCAATGTGGTGAGAATGAGAATCCTAAACTTAAAATGGGTACATGGAACGAGAAAATGAAAGTGGGATGCCCTCCACCATCCCTTCTCCCTTGGCGGTGAAAGAATGGCTTATCTAATAAAATGAGATTGGAGAGCATGGGAGCGAAGAGGTAAACATAGAAAATTGGAAACGTGGTGAGGGCGCTGGGTAAAGGAGCAGCAGCCATTCCAAAAAGGAAGCGACAAAGCGAAGCAGCTGGGTTTTGATGACGTCTTAGTCTCCTTTGAAAAGCATCCACGTCCGAGGAGACTCGATATATGCTGCAATTACAGATTTCCAACAGGGTTTTTGATTCCTCAGCTTTACCGATTGGCTCATCAACGGCCATGTAGCCACCGTGCTCCATATAAACGTGATGTCGCATTTCGTCGTATTCAGCGAAACGTTCGTGGCAAATTGAACAGACACATCCATGATCATTCTTCATGTGTTCCTAGAAGCGATAGTTCATTGAAATGGTTTCTAGACATATTATTGAGGGCAGTGACATAATCTGATATTATTGTCAATTTTTCTGTTGATTCTATTGGCGTAATAACATTGATTTATCTTGTTATTATATTTTTCACTAATCCGTGACGATAATATCTCCGAAGAATACGTCGTTTTTGCCATGTGATTATTTTATTATCAGAAAATCATTATAAAGTTCTGATCACATGTATCACAACCCTAGGGAACATACCTCCATAGTAACGTATCTGTTCGCTCGAAAGTCACAGACTTTGCATTCAAATTTGATTATTCCGGTATGAATTCTCTCATGTGTCATAACCTGAAAAACGTTTGGATTATTCATATGGTTTGTTGTCTGAGCTAATAATAACTCACCGCAACTTCACTAATGAAGTATTCCTCACAAAAGTGACATTGGATGTTTTTAGTGAACACATGATTTATTTTCTTATGCCTTCGAAGCTTGCGAGGCGTCAAGAACTTCTGCTGACATTGATCACAATGGAAACCAGAATTTTTTCCACGATGGAACTTCTTGTAGTGGTTCACGAGACGAGTTTCAGTGCACAAGTTTCTGAGCGGTGTGCAGCTGAAGCAAACATATGTCTGAAAATTGTCAAATGTTGGCACCCGATTATATCTAGTTTGCTTCGTTATTGGCCTTTTGGCAATGGGAAAATATCAAAAGCACATCAGAAACTATAGGTGACAGAATAAGATTCAAAATGTTGTTTCTGACTTGGTAGGTCTTCCAATTTAAATAAAAAAAAATTAGTTCGTGATAACTGATATAACATTATGAGAAGCGAAAAGGGATTTATAGGAATACTGACCAGTTCACAGTCATGTGCAGCCATCTCAGCCTCATTTCCTGCACTTTTGAAACATTTGAGACACTGTCGAATGTCTGTTACATTCTCATGTTTCTTCAAAAAATGCTTTTTCAGTGACATTTCATTACTGAAGCGCTTATCACAGAACGGACACTGTGGTGAGATTTTCTTCACAAATGGGCGCTTTGCCAATACTTTACCATATTGATTGAAACGAGGAATATAACCATTACTATTCTCCCCTGGGAGTGGAATCCTATAATAATTTCAGTCTTTGTTTGAAAAGATTATGAGACCTTACAAATTGGGGTTTTCAGACGGCTGCGAGATTTCGCTTTCGGGTGGTATGAACCCACCACTTTCCAACTCTTCAATATGTCTCATTTCAATGTCTCGTTGTCTTTGTTCTTCAATTGACTCCTCTAACTCTTGCATATACTGCTTGTGAAGATCCGGATGATGTTGTTCCAAGTGATGCTCATAGATAAATCTCTCGATGAAACGGTTTTTACACGCTTTGCATCTAATCATTTTCTGACGAAACATTTGTCTGACAACAGTAACATCTGTTGGAAACTTTGGAATATTGAAATCAATCCCCATTTGAATGCCGTCTAATGAGAGGGTTTGTTGGAATTCTCCAAGACGAGAGACGGGAAATTTGGAAATATCTCTGTAACGGCGTCCCATTCCATCAAGAACAATCCTTTCTTTCTGTGGTGGTCTGTATTCTCCACGAAGTTGTTTCAAAAGCTGTCCGACTCCCTCTAATTTTGCTCCCTCTTCTCCTGGCTCCTCTTTCTCTAGTGGCATATCACTTGTGCGTCTGATCGTTTCCGACAAAACATCTGAAATGAATTGTAGGTCCAAAGTAACACGGACCACACATTCAACTTACCAAAACCAAGATCGCTTACATTATCATCATTGGAGTCATGGTGTGCGTTAACTTGTTCCCAGAAGTCTTCAGAATTTAAGATGTTGCAATCTTGTGAATATCTGAAACAATTCATATAGTTTAAAAATGATTGTGAAAATTGGTCACCAACCCTGTGTTGATGATGTTTCTTCCGACAATGCGATCTGTAGATTTTTGTTGAAATTGCATCATTGATGTTTTCTGTAGCTCGTGATTAAAGTATTGATATTTTAGAAAGGCCAAGAACTTACCACATTAGTGTCATTGAAAAAAGAAAGATTCTCAGCTATCATATATTCTGGATCAACATCCTCCATTCTCTGAAATGGAAAGAAATAGGAAACATATTTTGAAAATGCATTTTATAAGAATGAAAAAACGAATCACGGCGTATGACATGCCACACGCATATCACAAGAAAATGGATTTATCTTTTTTTTTTCCTAGCATAAAACATTGAAGAGTTTGAAAATTTCAAAATTTCTTCCTTTTTTTGGAAGCTTTCTAATGAGAATACGTGAAATTTTGCTTCGTAAATGCCTTTCTAAATCTTCGTCACGTGTTTGAAGTACGTAGAAAACTATGGAAACGCTCGTAAACAAGATGAATACGAATATTTTCGAAAAGCAACCGTAGCCTAAAATGTGCTAACGAACTTGCGTAAATCTACATGGAAGAGGATTTGTGCTTCTCCGGCCACGAGAAAAGTTAGAGAAGAAGACGCAGAGAAGTATTTCATAACAGCTTTCACGAAGCTGTCGACTGCCATTGTTTGAATTGTTTTTACGGTTTTTTTAAGGAAGGATTTTTATTTGAACTCAAGAAGGAAAACCGGGGAACATGAGAGACAAGAACACCACTTTACACGTGGCGATTTGAGAGAAATTGTGTACAGAGATAATAAATAATGATGGTTAATTTTTCGTTACTATCCACGTGCCGCCACCATACGGAAGAAGAGATGCAGATACCTGGAAAACAATACTGTGCTTAAAATAGTTTGTTTTTGGTTTTCATTCATGTATTTCGCTATGCTTTCAATGTAAAAAATGTTTCTTACCCGTGGATCTTGTTTGATTCGTATATTCATATTTCGAATGACCCTATCGTCGTTTGTCATATGGTCTATTGAGGACATTACTCCACCACCATTAAGTGCCTGAAACAAATTGATCTCAGGTGGAAAACAGTGAATTTCAATAGTACCTGATTGATAATTAAAAGCCCTCCGCTTCGAATAAGTCGAATTGCATGCTCATAGTCATCTAGGTAATTTTCTCGTTTGAAATCATCCAAAAATACAAAGTCAAATGTGTTCGGCTCGTTTGTGGCTAATCGAGGTAGTGATTTTTCGATGGATTCAGAGGTTCTCATTTGAATTCTTGACATTTGAGTAGCTGTTAATTTTCTGGCGTGTTTTTGACCGATCTTATCCCAAAACACTGCGTATGCTGGATGTTCGAGTGCAACTACGATACCCCGAGAATCGACTCTTTCAGCAACTCCAAGCAAACCAAGACCAGTAAAAACGCCTGGAATTAGAGAAATGTAATGTAAACCGGTGAAGGAGTTTCAAAAGAACATGACGGTTTTCAAAAAGAAGAGTAAAAACAAAGCTCAGCGAATGGTAGTTGACTTCTACAACAGAAATGAAGAAGTTTTCATAAGAAGCCGTTTTTGTTCGATTATGATAATGATTTTTGTGTAAAAAAAATCACATACCAATAACTAAACACCTAGACGGTCTGTATAACGACATCAGAGTTTGGACCAATTGAACAACTTCTGGAGTTACAGAACTATGCCACGAGATATGTTGGGGGAGAGAAGTGGCAGTTTGTGTATCCTGAAGAATTGGTATTCAGAATTCACGTTTCAAATACTCATTTACCCTGAGTAAGTCTTGAATTGAGTTATCAATCATTGTAGAGTGACTGTAGCAGTACTGGAACAATGGGTCGGATGTTTCGAAACTCTTCAATTTGATGGAGCACCGTTGGTCAGGAACTGAAAACATTATCAATATTATCGATGTTGCTTGAATTCCGTCTGTGTTCGAGAGACAGTTATCGCCATTATATTTTTTGAAAGTATTATTTCACTTCATATTTATGTAGTTGTTTCTAATAGATTCCCACCGTTTGGGAAAGGTCAACTCTGCCATTTTTCTTTTTTTTGGTGTATTTACCGCATGTGTCATATTTATGAACTTGAGGAGTTGATGTGACTGCAATCTTTTCAATAATTGGTGGGCGTGTGAACTTTCTAGCCTGAATATCACGAAGTAATTATTTTCATCATAACAATGATATCATACTTTGATGATAAATGGAATTCCGGCAGTCGAGCTATACACAAGTTGAGATTCAGCTGGGGGAGTCGGGATTGTCATCGTAGTAGTAGATGGTTCTTCAGTAGTTGGAGGATCTGTTGGGACTGTCATCGGTGTAGTCCAATATACGGAAGTAGTGTATTCCGGAGTGACTGAAGGCGTTACTTTCTTCCAAACGTTATTTCTGATGATATGAGAAGGACGAATGAATGGTTCAGTTGAGCTAAAAATAATTTTTTAGGATTTCAGAACTTTGTAGATATTTATTCAAAACCTGATCATTGGTTCAGCAGTAGGAATAAAAGGTCTGGTAGTGGTTGGCCAGATTTGGTATTGTGGTTTAGTGAAGACTTTTGGTGGCTCCGTTACGAGAACGGTCGTTGTTGCTTGAGTTGTAGTAGTAGTTGGTGGTTGTGTAGTAGTTGTTGTAGTCGTAGTGGTTCTTGGTGTTGTCGTTGTTGTAGTTTGAGTTGTAGTAGTGGTCGGTCTAGTAGTAGTTGGAGTTGTGGTTGTGGTTGCAGTCGTAGTAGTGGTACTAGGAATATTTGGTGAGAAGGTTGCAAATCTAACTCTTTGAGTAGTTGTCGTGAATCGTATGATATCTGTAACACCTCAAATTGAAAAAAAATGAGAGCAAGGGAAATCACCATCTTCAGTTGTTTCAGTTTCTTCAGTTGTCGTGGTAGGTGGTTTCGTAGTTTTCACAAACTTGATGATAGTTGGCTCCGTGGTGGTGGTATATCGAAACCGTGGTCTTGGATCGTAGGTAATAGGAATTTCAAGAACTGGTGTGCTAGTGGTGAAATGAGGAGTTGTGTAAGGAAAAGTGAACATGGTTGAAGAAGGTCTAGGAGTTGGGGGAGCTGTTGTTTCTGGTTTATCTACGGGTATTATTTTAGGCCGAAATCGTTTTGGAGTTTTTGGAGTTTCTGGAAATTCATACTTAATTTTCTCGATTTTCATTTGACTTGAGTCTCACGAGTTGTGGTTGTAAGATTGAATAACTCTCTCAAATTTGAAGCGATTTGCATTTTATCTTCATTCCCAATTGCTGATGTCAAATACTGCCCAATATTGTTGAACAAGTCTTTTCCTGAACCTGATAGATTAACCAAAAAGTTACATAGTTAGGGTAGAAGTACCAAATTCAAAAATCGAGTATTGTGAATCGGGCTCATTGAAATCCAGTTTTTCATGAAACGCTGTCTGTTTCAGAGTTTCAAACATTGAACCAAGATTTGCCTACAAACTTATATTGAAGAACACATAAAAAAGGTTCACTTACAAAAGGTAGCCATATAAAACCATCTACATTGCGGCATAATGTTATAGTTAAGAATATTGGAATAACTAGTCGCATTGTGCGCGCCGTCTGTTGAGTATGAGCCTAATCTAGCAAACTGTGAGCGGTGTCTACCAGGATGGGAAAGAGCTTGTCTGTCAAAAAATTCATCTT